>JAKEYF010000065.1:0-290526 GCA_021527775.1 Lactarius sanguifluus | reverse complement strand
AGAGTACGAAGTAGACCACATAAGAGATTCAAAACTCTTCGGTCGTACTCTCAAGTACCTAGTTCGCTGGAAGGGCTATGGAGAAGGTGAGGACACTTGGGAACCTGCTAAAAACCTAGCGCATGCCCCGGAAAAGCTTAAAGAGTTCCACTCTTTAAACCCGGGCGCACCTAGAAAAATAGCAGCTCTCATTTACGCGTCCTTGCCTTGGCAGTCTCCTCATATGTACACAGAGGCCAACGCGGACGTCGACCCTTAAGAAGGGGGGTGATGTCATGGACGCGTATTATTTTCCCTATTTTTCTGTATTTATACGGATTTATACGGCGAAGATATGAAGGGCCGAAGTACAGAGGTATTCATTAGTCACATGCGTTTGCCACCATGTGCACGTGATCATGGGATTAGTATCCCCCATTAGTACGGACTCATTGGATTGGACGATAAGGATGGAAGGGACTAGAAGGATCTAGAACGTGCTTAGTAGTTTACGCTTACTCGCTGTATTAGGTTTTACTCAGCAAGTGGAGCCGCTCGTAAGCGTTATGACAGAGTGCCACGTCAGCACCATAGATAACGCTATTAATAGACACGACACGTCAGCTCCTGAGTCATAGGACCTTACTGTACACTTAGTAACAGTGTTCGAACTCAGTTTAGACTCAGCCGCAGTAGTGTATATAAGCTTCCCTGTAGCGTCCTGAGTGGAACCAACTTGTCCTCTTGGTTCTCCACTCAGGTGCGCATTCCTCTGTATTCCTTACCTCTCTCCAATCTAACTTGTCCTCTTGGTTCTCCACTCAGACGTGCCACTGCGTGATCACCTTTAGACTTGAGTTCTTGTATAAAGACTCCAAGCATCTATAATCTCTGCAGTGACTGTACGTTGGCGCGTGACTTGTCTCCGCGCCGAGTTGGGTGTGCTTACCTGTTCAGTTCACCTTTTAGTTCACTTGACTTGGCGTAGCGCGGCAGTCGCACCGCTACAGTAGTCCCCATAGCAAGAGTCGGACCTATCGACGGCGCAGTCACCACAAGCACCACGGAGGAAGACTCCGGATCGGATAGAGACAGCGAGGAATCCGAAGAAGACCACCTCTCACAGGTAAACGCAGAGGAAGAAGAAGAACTAGCGAACCTAGCCCAAGGAATTACGATTGGGGACGCACCACAAGCTGAGCAGATCACTGTTCACCCACCAGTCGAGATGACAACCACACAGTTAGAATCGACGTACCAGGTCCAAGTAGACCCCATACAATTACCACAAGACAGAGTCCCAGAAGACCTGCTCCCCATCAACCCCAGCACGGGACATCGAATGACCGCGGATGACGCGGCCCTCATGAGAGCCATCGGACCCGACGAACCAGACCCTCCAGCAGGAGGAGGACCACCAGGCGGAGGCCCAGGAAGAGGCCACCCGCACGGGGGAGGAGGCGGAGGACCCGGAGGAGGCGGATTCCCAGGAGCAGTCCCCATCGGTAACCCACCTCGATCATCAGACAGACTCCTAGGCAACCCTCCCATGGTCTTCAACGGCGAGCGCACCAAAGCCCTGCAATTTAGAGCGCAGTGGAACCTCTACCAAGGAATCAACAGTACGAGCGACATCATGCGCAACTACTACCACCGATCACTCCTCTTCCTCGGCTACATCCAAGGAGAGATGGTCAACGAATGGGTAATGTACATGACTGACTGGCTGATGCGCCAGACAGAGGCCGGATTCCCTGAACACACCCGGCGCCTCTGGGAAGAGACCCTCAACGCCTTCACCCGACGATTCGCCAACACGATGGAAAAAGAACAAGCGCAGGCAGAGCTGCGCAAGGGCGTCCATATGAAGGAAGGGGACATTGACAGCTACGTGGCTACCTTTGAACGCCTAGCCCGACAAGCTGACTACAACCTCGATGCCCCTCAAACGCTGGACCTGTTCACAGCAGGACTACCAAAGGCACTGTTTACTAAAGTCTACGAACAATACGAACCCGCAACATTTGAAGCATGGAAACAGGCGGCACTAAAGAAGCAGCAACAGTACATGCATCTACAGGCACGTCTTAACTTGTTAAAGACGCCCACTCCACGAACTACTGCGCGCCCTAGCCCATGGGGGAATCCCCAAAGCGGATGGACACCAAGGAACCTTCCCCATCACCAAAACCCTAACGCAATGGACACCTCCGCGGATAGAACGCGGGCGTGAGGTGCGGAAGCAGAAGACACCCAAGGGAGGCTCGCCGGAGCAGAGTTTATACTCAATCAACAAAGGCCACCCTACCCGCCCAGAGGAGGACCAAGGGGGCGAGGCAGGGGAAGGGGGCGACCCCGAGACGCAAGGGAAGTAATCTGCTACACCTGTAATCAAAAAGGACACTTCAGTCGCGATTGCCCACAGCATCGCAACAACGCACAAAGCGGCAACAGTAGGAGGTCGGAAACAGACTACGACACCCAAGAACCAAGAATACAAGCACGCGCAGCAGTAACCCCGCAGCAACAAGCCCAGGAGTGGCTCCAGGGAGTGGCCGGAGCACCGGATGAAGTAAAAGATCTGGTCCTTCAAGAACTATGGGGAAGAGAGGGTTTTCCAAACGCCTGAACCCGTCGGCCTGGGTAAGGGCGCTCCGTTGTAACTCTGTAATAATCACACGCTACCGATCGTTGAGAATTCCAGTTTCCGTCCGAACAAGTTACAACATGGCCGAAGTAAGAGCACTAGTGGACTCGGGGGCCACAGACAGTTTCATCAAACCCACGTTCGCAAAACGAATGGGAATCGGTCTCAAAGAACTAGAGACCCCAAAAAAGATATGGAACATCGATAACTCAGAAAACAGAGCAGGGCTAATCACGCACTACGCAGACCTCGATGTACAGACTAAAGGAACCCGCAAAACGATGCGGTTCCTACTTACAGATACAGGGAACGAGGACGTCGTCCTCGGCTACCCATGGCTGGCCACCTATGAACCACAGATCAGCTGGCAGCACGCCGTCATCAAAGAGGACGCATACCCAGTGATTCTACGAACCACCCACCCCGAAGAACAAGGAGTAACCATTGCATTCGCCCCTACCGAGTTCACTGAAGACGAGAAACGCCACACCATACAACAGCTCTATAACGAATGGGAGGCAGTGAAAACACGCACCACCGCCACGGAGCTAGCCATCGAAGCGCGACAATTCACCGGCGCAACAGAGATCCCGGAAGAGTATGCAGACTTTGCCAAGGTGTTCAGCGAGGAAGAATCACACCGCTTCCCACCTTCGCGACCCTGGGATCACGCCATTGAGTTCAAAAACGATGCCCCAGCCGCCATTGACTGCAAGATCTACCCCATGTCACGTGACGAAGACATCGCCCTCCAAAAGTTCCTTGACGAGCAGTTGGAAAAGGGATACATTCGGCCGTCAAAATCCCCTTACGCATCGTCCTTCTTCTTCGTCAAGAAGAAGGACGGAAAGCTACGACCAGTCCAGGACTATCGAAAGATTAACTCATTTACCGTGCGTAACCAGTACCCCCTACCACTCATACAAGAACTCATCACGGACTTGGGCAATGCGGACATCTACACCAAACTCGACGTCCGCTGGGGTTACAATAACGTCTGCATCAAGGAGGGCGATGAAGAAAAAGCCGCCTTCAAAACCCGCCACGGGTTCTTCGAACCGCGAGTCATGTACTTTGGCCTCACCAACTCGCCTGCCACCTTCCAGGAGATGATGGACTCCCTCTGCGGTCCCACCATCCTCAAACACGAACCGTTGGGTACCACCATCCGCGTATACATGGACGACATCGGCATCGCCTCCCGGAATGGCCGCGCAGGCCACATTGCCGCTGTACATGACATACTCCAAATCGCAAAAGACAATGACTTGTACTTCAAGCCAGAGAAATGCGTCTTCGGCGCACCGGCTATCGATTACCTGGGGGTAATCCTTGAAAAGGGGGTGACACGCATGGACCCTGTCAAAGTAGCCGGCATCCGCAACTGGCCAACGCCAACCACAGTCAAACAGGTCCGATCTTTTCTCGGCTTCTGCAACTTCTACCACCTCTTCATCAAAGGATTCGCCACACACGCACGCCCGCTGAACAGACTAACACGGAAAGACACAGAGTGGCGATGGGGCCAAGAAGAGGAGGACGCCTTTACGAAGCTCAAAACCTTGGTCACAAGCGAACCAGTACTCGCACACCCAGACCTCCAAGAACAGTTCGAGATGGAGGTGGACGCATCAGGCTTTGCAGTGGGCGCTGTACTCCTGCAATGCAAAGAAGACGGCAAACGACACCCCATAGGCTACTACTCTGCGACGCTTAATGAGGCAGAGCGTAACTACGACATCTATGACCTAGAACTGCTGGCCATCGTCAAAGCCTTTCGCCACTGGAGACCCCTACTCGCAGGCTCGCCGCACAAAACCAAGGTATTCTCCGACCACCTCAACCTGCAATACTGGAGGTCACCACAAAGAATAAGCAGGCGCATCGCAAGGGAAGTACTAGAACTATCTGAATACGACTTCGAGATTCACCACATCAAAGGCACGGCCAACGGAAGAGCGGACGCACTCTCCCGAAGACCGGACTATGACCAAGGGGATGACGACAACAAAGATGTGGTGGTCCTCCCTGACGCGCTCTTCGTACGAGCCACACAAGTTGAGACCATCATGCCAAACACCCTGACAATAGAACCTGGAGAAATGGAACGACCAGATGCGACGTACCATCAAGACGAGGACTACCTCCGCCCCTGGATAGACGCACACCGACTGAAAAAGATCGAGGGCACCTGGTACAAAGACGGAAGACGAGTGGTGACGGGCGGACTATATGACAAGAGAAGTATCATCTCCGCTCACCATACACCGCCAGTTTACGGACACCCAGGTATTAACAAAACCTCGCAGCTGGTGGGATGCTATTACTGGTGGCCGAATCTCACCCAAGACGTCCTAGACTATGTCAAAGGATGCGCCGAATGTCAGAGGCACAAGGCCAACAACCGACCAACCCGGGCACCACTATCCCCGATCTACCCTGACCCCGAGGCGCTCCCCTTCGAAACTATCGCCCTCGACTTCATCACCAAGTTACCCCGGTCACAGGGGTTCGACTCAATTCTCACTATCACGGATCACGACTGTACTAAGGCGGCTGTCTTCATCCCCTGTCAAGAGGAAATCACCGCGGAAGGAACCGCCGCTCTATACGCCAAGCATGTCTTCCTACGATTTGGACTACCCTCCAAGGTCATTAGCGACAGGGACCCGCGCTTCGCATCCAGGTTCACACAAGAACTGTGCAAGATCCTAGGGATCTCACAAAACGTCTCCACTGCCTACCACCCCCGGACAGATGGACAATCGGAGCGGACTAACCAGTGGCTTGAACAGTACCTTCGCTTCTGGGCCAACGAGAGGCAGGACAACTGGGCGACCTATCTCCCTATAGCGGAATTCACACACAACAACTGGCCCCACGAGACCACCAGGAAGTCCCCTTTCTACCTCCTAATGGGGTATAACCCACGCGCTGATTGGATCGATAGGCCATCGCCCATACCCCAGGTGGCGCTGAGAATCGACCAGTTTCAGGAGGCTAGAACGCAGGCCAAGGCCCTCCTTATCAAGGCACAAAAGTCATGGGTCAAACACAAAGATACGCCCAAGTACAAGGAAGGAGACCTCGTGTGGCTAGAAGGACGCCACCTACGAACCAACCAGCCAACCACGAAGCTTGCGCCCAAGAGGCATGGCCCCTTTAAGGTCGTACAGGTGATGTCCCCCGTCAATTATCGCCTCGAACTTCCCACGCAGTGGAGCATCCACCCAGTGTTCCACACCGATCTTCTCACCAGATATCACGAGACCGCGACGCATGGGCCTAACTATCAACGCCCACCTCCGGATCTGGTAGGAGGCGAGGAAGAATACGAAGTCGAGAAGATTCTAGACTCGCGAAGGTTCGGCAGGACCCGGAAGCTGCAATACCTCGTGAAATGGAAGGGGTATCCCGACTCGGAGAATCAGTGGGTCGACCGAAGCAACGTATTTGCTGACCAGGCCATTCGGGACTTCAAAGCGTTGAACCCCGCGGGGGAAACGCATATAAGGAGGACATACTACGAGCTAAGTCCCTCAGCATCCCCTGCTACAACCTCCCAACCTGTCTACCTTCGCACCATGTCCTCCTGTTCACTCCCATCCCAGTCCACAATCGACACCGTCACCCGGGCCATGGTCACCACCCACGGACCTGTCACCCGGGAGGACGCCATCACCGTCCTCCAGGCCTTCCCCGATCCCACCGTCGAAGGAGGCGCCGACTCCCCCGGTGCGCAGCCTGTTGCCTGCGCGGCGGTCACAGAAGAAGAAGAGCGCACCCTACTCGAGGGCCAGGCCGCAAATAGCCTCGTTCCATACCTTGACGGACACGGTGACCGTGAACCTGTCCAAGTACCACACCGAATTCGGGCCCGTGCGGCCATGGAAGGAGGTGGTGAAGGAGTGGAGGGACGAGCAGCTGCGACGAGCACAGCTGAGGATGCAGGAGTTGAAGCACAGACGCCTGATGCTCCGGAATGGGGCTTGGCCAAGGATGCTCCCAACGACTACCCAGCTACGCACCCCCACATTCAATCCACCACAGACACTGACAATCCCCGAGAAACCCCCTACACGCTCAACACCGATGGATCCCCCATGTACAAGCAGGACCTCGGGGTAATGGGCCCTCACACTCACCAACCCCTCGTCACCATCAACACGCAAATCCCCAGCGGATTCAAGGCCAACACTGGCATCGACTACATCCCATTTCGCATCGTCTCCCTCGACGGGGTTGAGCGCGAGGCTCGCTACCATCAAGTGATCCTGGGGCCGGACCCCATGGTGATCGGTATCATCGACGAGTCGGACAAGGTCTACGCTCGCCCCCTCTACGCTGCTCCGCACTACATCTACGGTGGTAAACCCATGTACCCTGCGGCAGACATGGTCCTCTTCACTGAGGCTTTCGAGGACCGGGCGCGCGTCGACCGCTGCCTCGACTCCCTTCACGACCCCTCCCTCTCGGCGGAGATCCATCGCTTCCGCGCCGCCGACAGGGAGCGCGTGCGCCTCAACCAGCGCATCGACGACCTCATCGCCGCCCTGGGGGAGATTCAAGGCAAGGTGACGGGCTGTCAGCGTCGGTTGGAGATGGCTAACGCGATGGAGCGCATCGAGGATGAGGCAGGCACCATGGTGGACTACGAGCTGACGAAGAAGAAGACTCGTCGGGGCAGGAGGGGCGCCCAGCAGCCACAGCATACGCGGATTCGTTACGAGGAGGAGGGTTTTGGAGCGTCGGGGCGTCGCACCTAGAAAGGGGGTGATGTTGCGATCGGACTCATCGGTACGGACTGCAGTCTCATGGGGTTCTGACTACCCTAGTATTAGTCAGGGACAGTCGTCTCAGTCAGCTTGTTGTGGTTATCACATGTCTCGCAGTACGGACTTGACTCATACCTAGGACAGTCGTAGTAGGGTTTGAGCTACTACGGCTATTGGGTACCTTACGTTCAGGAGGAGCTTCAAAGCCCCTTGTCAACTGTATATCTAGTGGGTAGTGCGAAGACCAAGTTCCCTAGCTTGGTCTTCTTGAATCCTAAGCCGCTTCTGCCTTTCCCTCTCCTTATCAGTATCCTTCTCGTCTTCTGTCAAGTGTCGCGTCTCGCCTTGGCAAGGGAGATCGCTCAGCAACGTATACGCCTGGTGGATCTCGCCCCAGTGCACGTGGTAGTCACGTTCCTCCTGAGGACGCGTACTCATATTCGCTAAGTCACCCCTCGCACATCGAGCCACTCTGTCCTCGCTCAAGTCGAGCATCGTTAGGCGGACCTAACGCAACACCGAGTCCTTTTGTGCCTCACACACACCCGTAACCTCGCTTCGGCATATGTACCGGCCCTCTTCTGTAATTCTCCCGGTCGTGCTTTTCGCGTTCCCGCTTCTCGTCTCGGGGCCACCTTCTATTAGGACTACTGTGTCTCATAACTGTAACAAGTCTCGTAGTTACGACTGGTCTGTGTCTCCGGCATGTAACCCAATAAACATGGATCAAAAAAAAAAAGACAATTCGAGTCAGAGGTAAACCGTGATAAGAGAAAATGGTATCACGTCGCGGGATATACTGCAGTGTATGGGACTCATCCTGGGTCAAAGGGATGGCACCCATCTCGGGCTTTGAGAGCTGTCCCAGCTCACCCCCCCCCCCCTAACACGTCACATGACATCACGTAATCACAAATAAATCTCGGACCCAAAAATAAAATTTCGCTCAAATGCTATGTTACTTATTACAAACATAAATATGACATAATCTTTTTTTTGTTTTTTGTTTTATTTGTGTGGTGTAAATATAGTACAAACAAAAGCAAATAAGGTAAGCAATGCCACGCATCGTATACAGCCTTTCGGCGTGCAGCCCCTCCCCATCCTTTGGCCCCCCTTTCCCGACCCTATACACGACATGCAAGCGCGGGACCACGCGGGACAAGCCCCCCATTGCACCCCCGCCCCAGTTGACTCGCGAAGGGGGGCCGCGCAGGTGGCACGCGCTCCCCTTTCCCGCCCTGCCCCCGTTTGCGCGCCATGGAGGCGCAGGACAGGTACGCCCCCTTTTTCGCCCTCGTCCCCGTTCACGTCGAACAGGAGATCCGAACACCGCCCCCGCCCCTGTTGACTCGCGAGCGGGGGCTGCGTAGGAAGAGGCACCCCACCCGTTCGCGCGCAATGGGGGCGCGACAGGTATCCCCCCCGCGCCTCCCTCGTTCACGCGCGAACAGGACACACGCACGCGGGACAAGCCCCCGCCGCCGCAGCCGCCGCTCCCGGTTGCGCGCAAGGGAGGGGAGGCGCAGGAACGAGGTGCGGCACGGGACAGGTACGTCCCCCCGTCTCTGCCCCCGCCCCTGCCCCCTCGTTTACACACGAACAGGACACGCGACGCGGGACGGCGCAGGGGAAGGCACGCGCAACGCCCCTTCCCCCTTCCCCTGGTTTCCGCGCAGGGGCGACACGCAAACGAGGGGCGCGCGAGAACGGGCGCGCCCCCCACACCCTTTGCGCCCCGCCGCCGTTTGCACGCGGGCAGCGCGCGAACGGCGGTGCGTGCTCCAACCTGGAGCAGCGCCCCCTCTCCCCGGGTTGGCGCGCGGGGGCAGCGCGCGAACCGGAACGCGCAGAAGCGGCCCCCCTCCCGGGGGGTTACTCAGCCTCAGCGCGGCGCCCCCCCTTCCGCGGTTCGCGCGCCAGGGAAAAACGCGCACGGGCGGCGGCGCGGACCCCCTCCTCTCCCACAGCTTCGCCACAAGGGCGAACACGAACAGGCGGCCATGCAGAAGCGACCCCCCCCTTTCCCCGGGTTCGTGCGCCAGGGCGAAAGGGAAAAACGCGCACGGGCGGCGGTGCGGAACCCCCCCCCTCTCCCGCGGGTTCGCGCACAAGGGCAAACACGAACGGGCGGCCACGCAGGAGCGACCCCCCCCCCCCCCCCTTCCCCGGGTTCGCGCGCCAGGGCGAAATGCCACGTGGAAGCGCCCCCCTCCCCTGTATGCACTCCGGGGGCGTGTGGGCCAGGCGTGACCGGGTGGCACGCAAATCGGGAGGCGCGCCACGGTGCCCCACCCTCCGCTTTGCACACAGGAGCGGCACGCATACACGTGCCGCTCCTGTGTGCAAAGCGGAATGAGCACCACCTCCCTGGCTCATGCTCCCCGGCTCATGAATGGGAGGGTTAGGACGACGAGCGGGGCGTGGAATGGGGCGCGCGGCCCCCTTCTTGCTCGCTCCCCACATCCCTCTCGACTTGGACAAAAAAGTACATAGGTTATGTAATATGTATTAAATAATAAACATAATTTTCTTTTGATAAAAATGACATAAGCAAAACAATGTTCAATTTGTTTCTGTTTGTTCGATATTTACACCACACAAATAAAACAAAAACAGAAAAAACATGATTATGTCATATTTATGTTTGTAATAAGTAACATAGTATTTGAGCGAAATTTTATTTTTGGGTCCGAGATTTTGGATTTGTGATTACGTGATGTCATGTGACGTGTTAGGGGGGGGGGCGAGCTGGGACTGCTGGCTTTGAGCTCAGGCTGCACCGGTTTGCTGGAGGAAGGAAAAATATAGACAAATTCGAAGTGATGCTCAGGAGAGTGTTCCATTCCCCTCCCACCTGAAGAATTACGAAGGTATCAAAGTCCCAAATGCAATTGACCGTAACAGCAGCCACTTTTAAGTAACCTACAACGGATACACAAGCGAAAGCGCCGTGATGAATTCCATCGCATCAACGCGGTACGTGTCTAGCGTTATGTTTGCGGGGACTGGGCCGTCGAGGAGTGTCAGCAATTGCGGCGACGAGGTAGTATACCGCGGCCATTGCGGGCTCAATCCGCCATTGGGATTTAAGTTGGTGGTAAAGTGGATTAGGTAGTCCGTCAGGTCTTTCCCGCCGTAGATGATCGCAGTATCAGACCCGTGTACCGAACCGAGTATAGGCAGCGACTTCAGGCGCTTAGTTACTGTGTTACGTGTGTGAGTGGGGGAACAATGACCCGCGCGTGAAAGCGAGGAAATACGTGAAACACACAATATGACCAAGTATTCTGCTTTCCCGATACGTTCTTCAGGAGAAAGCGCCGTGGTGCTTGGAGCACAAAATCACCCAAGAGAGAAGCAATGCGTTTGAATTCTGGGGTGAGCACATTTTCGGTTCCCGTGTCAAATGGCGAGCCCTGGGTGACATCTTGGGGGTACAGCGTAAGCACTTGGTCCATCTGGGCAGCTGTTACATTAACCAGCATGAATTCAGCTAAGTAAGCGCGTAGATCCGCGTCGGTCCTGCGGACACTCAGTGATCAGTACAACGTTCGACGTGCCAAAAAAAAAGAGCATTTACGTGATGTTGGTCTGGGAAAGAGAAAACAAAGTCCCTTCATCATCGCACTCCCCTGCGACGAACGGGATCCTCGCAACCTTCCCCTGTTGGACAAGTTTCTGCGGGTGATCCGTGAGAAAAACGCCGTCTGCACGGGGCTGCCAGACGAGCGCAACAGACTATGGGATTGGTTAGTTGGCCCTAGGGAAACTCTGAGGAACAGCAGTAGGGAGTAGACCACGCACTTGAAATGAGAGAATTGACGGAGTGTCATCCATAGCAGCCTTCAACTCCTCGTAGGGTGCTGCCCGCAGACACGCTAAGGTGTCGCAAGAGCCCGAGCAATTAGTGCGTGCAACGAGGAAGTCATAATATTTTTGACCCTACAAGCTCGCTCAGAAATCGAGTGTACTCGCGGTATATCTACCTACATTCGTGATATCACCAACGGGTGTGGGGGACCCGGACTGCATGAATGCTGCGCGGAACAGTCCTTCAGTTTTACCACCGTTTGCCAACATCTGGAGTGATACCGAGACTGCGCCAGCACTTTGACCCCAGCTGAAAGATGTCAGCAGACTCGGTGTTGAGGGGCCACTTTACACTTACATCGTCACTTTCGAAGGATCGCCACCAAATGCGTGAATATACTTTTGTACCCAATGAAGTGCCAGGCGCTCTGTAAAGCCAGATCATGTTATAACATTGATTGTGACAACTGTCCGAACGCTCACGATCCCACAGTCCGAGATTGCCGACCTTAGCATTTTTGACTTCTTTACTGGCCAGGAACCCGAATGCTAGCAGGGAAGTAATTTGGTTAGAGAAAAAGAATCGAACTGAGGGGCGGACGCACCTGCAAGGCTGAGAAGAGGACGAGGGTTACGTGATTAAGTCGCTCGGGACGATTCAAGCTGCGCTCACCGATAGTTCATACTGACATAAACCACAGGCTGATCTAGCGCAATTGAGCGATTCACAATGACACTACCATCGTAGCTGCGAATATCTTTACTTTTCCAGGACACGAACGATGGAAAAAATAAAATTTGACCGTACAAAACTGTCGACCCGTCTCCGAAACCGCCTGTGGAATGATTTTGTTAGCGAGGGCAACGGGTCAAACGCATTCCGTACGTCTCACCTCCATATATCCACTACCAAGTCGGTTATTACTGTTAGCACAGGTGGCAGCAAACAGAGCACACACCACTACAACCGGGAGTTTTGAACCAGGTTTAACGTCGGCAGGTGCAATAACATTGAGGGTCAGACCTACAAACTATGATCAGAACTGCTCTCCGTGTGGATACGGAGCTTCCCGGACTGAATCCTCACAATCTTCGCTTACTGGAATTGTTATGCCGATTTCGATCCTTGAGAGGTACTGGAGCGTTGGTGGAGGTAACCCGTCCGGGAGCGCCAGAGGGTTTGCTTGTTGGGGGCATGAAAGACCGAACGCACTGGCGTTATGTTTGCCAACGTAAGCGCCAAACGCTTCGGGCAGACGAAAACGCAGGTCGCCAACTCTGTTCGATTTGACGGGTCAGTCAAGGAGGACAGAGAGTCGAACCGAAGAGCCAACAACTACAGACGGCGGTTGCGCGAAGGGGATGCCGAGGAACTTGTTGGTGCCGTTCGCCGTCGTTCCTACGAACGTGCCCCTATCAAGCTTGACGATAGGGCTACTGGATGTTATAGGGGGAGTGGCAGCCAAAACAGTGGCAGCTGCGACGCAGATTGCAAAAAACGATACCAGAAGAGAGGCCATGCTGGCAAGAAGAACGACTAGCGAGTTCTAAGAGAGGGGGGCTGGGACCCTGAGCTTTAAAGCATCAGCTCCTGGAACTTCGGGCCCCGGGGAAAGCGCATTTTCGTCGGTGCTTTTGGATAGCCGTACTATTAATGAGTGATCAAGTCGATTCAATTCGCACTCGACCCGCATTCTTGCGGTGGTAGCGCGATTGAGCTAGGAGCAACCGGACACCTCACCTTTTTGGAGCTACGTACAAAGAACTTGTTGACTTTCCCCCTTGGAGGTGCAGCGGTCTATGGACAAGAAAAGTAGCAGAATGGGAGAATAGGAAATAGGGTGACGCATCCATCGACTTACACCTTATTTGCGGTCGGCTTCTTTTGTTCGTTCATTTGTTCCGGTGCAACACAATCATTGACAGATTGGGGGTATTATGTCATTGCATTTTACGCACAAGCAGCGTTCTATCCACGATCAGCCGCCCATTGGTATTAATAGCTTGCACGCCGTGGCCTATATTTCTCAGCCCTCGGCGTGCAATATCAAGCTATATCAAGACTTGCCTTATAAATGTCTACCTCGCTGATCATCGATCATCACCGAATGCGCTCGCCGTTGGCAAATAAGACGCCTACTGGAGCAGCCATCCTGAGTAAGTGCCACCGCGCGCTTCCATTAAGCACGTACATGATCAAGATGATGGAGAAGAACCCCCACCTACGCATGTTGTATACACACCTGATGGCGTTTCTCCATGCAGCTGTCAATCAACTTCGCAACCACTCCAACGAGAACGAAGGCGGATGCAATGCCAGGATATAAACCGCGAGTAGTCCTGTGGCGGGGTGGGGCTCCGCCGACTTCCACCACCACCACTTCGAACTGTCCTTCATCCCCCCGTTGTCGATTATGACTGTCGGCGTCAGATCCACGCCTTTGGATAGCTATGTGGTGAACGTGCGGTGCGTCCAGATCATTCGGGTGCGTCAAGTCCTTCCTCTCTTCCTGCACTTGTACGCGCCTGACCACGAAAATCAAGGGGAGCCCGCAACCATACTTCGGCGATATCGTGGTACGACGCCGTAGCCTGGAAGCTCTAAGAAAATAAGACTGGGCTTGACCCGATTTTTGATATAGGAAGCCGCACAGCGGCGCATCATGCTCGCTCAGTTGAGCACGGACGAGGCCAAGCCGGGAAGTAGGGAACAATGGTGCGCCTGGTGCTCTCGATTCGCTCGGGCGTTGCTGATCGCGTTCTCGTAGGCTCCGCACTTACACGTTCGTTCTCTCGCTCGCCAAGCTACTATGACCTGACTTGATCGCAGGGACAAACTTTCCGCTCTGGGGATCGACGTAAGGCCATTTAGCCACCTGACCACGGTCGACGTCTCACTCCCATTAAGATGGCCGATGGGGCAATAGCGGACATAGAATCCGCTTCGGCGCTCGGGACGCTCGCCGAGGTACGTCCCTCCCTTTGATCTGATCAAATAAGTAGGCGCTTCGACAGCGTTTTCGCACCAGGTCGTAATCCGTGTCCTCAGGTCCGAAGGATGGGATGTGAGCGCATTGACTTCAGCGCGTCGTCCCTGTGATAACCCCAAACTAACCTTGGTAGACCGAGGTGACCGAGCACGTCAATAGCGCGCTGGGCTCCCTGGAGAACAACGAAACCGAGAATCAACTGGCGCTAGACGCGTTCAATCGCGCCGCCCGAGACGCCTCTATTTTTGAGGTGAGATCTGGTGACTAGATTGGAAACATACGTCGTGTTATCGCTCACCCGGTTTCTCCCAGGTTCAGCGGTGAGTACGTAGACGTTTCCAGAACCGCCCAGTCCGCGCGCTATATTGACCCACGGCCGATAGCTAAGGATACGTGTGTGACCCTTCGCTTCTCTCGGGTGATATAGTGACGATTTCGAGTAATCTGCGCAGATTCGTGTTGGTTCTCGTTGGGTGAGCAGGATCGGTAATAATCGCGTGGTCTGTTGAAACCTCATGCCTGTATGAAGCGGCCTCCCAAGATACTACTACGATCCAAGACGTCTTCTCCCTCAGCGCGACTCCTAGCCATCTTTTGCACCAGTATCGTGCGTGCCCCTCATCAAATGGCTAGGGATACACTGACGCGATGCGCATACTGTAGGAATTAGCTCGGGAACCCGTAGGTCACGTCTTCGATGGAGCATACTTGGCTAACACACTGCGCGCGCCACACTGGCCAGTCGAGCGGGACTTTGCCGACCGTACGACGAGAGTAATTGCTGAGAAGGCAGCGTCGTTTTATATGGTATGTTTCCGCTCCTACGTCGATGCTCCTTTGAGGAATATTCTGAGTTCGAGTAGAGGAACGTCCGCAATTTAAACTAGGGGAATCTGGTGCCCCACGTGTGACTATATAGCGCCGTATTACTATAAGGGACTTGAATCAAAGACAATTGGATGCCACTAGAGATTATCACAGCATAGCGTAGGAAAGAGTTTCGAGAAAGAGGGAACGTCGAGAGAGATTAACTGTGATGGCACGCCGGAGTCTACAAGGTAATGTTTAACTCCGTGGCCAACACGCGTTTCACAGAAACCAAAAGGTCTTCGCTCGACGTCCTGACCTATAAAAAGGAGCGCATATAGGCACCCATCATGATTCACGAGTAACTAGGCTGCGACGTACTGCCGGGTCTGTGATATCACCTGGGTGTTTGGCGCCAAGCAGCAATTGCGTCATTTCAATCCTGTTCCTGGTTTTCTCGATTGCCCCTGACAATCCCAAAACCAAAAAGCAAAAAATAAATAAAAAACATCGTTTCAGAAACTCCGAAAAAACGAAAAAAAAAAACAAAAAACAAAAAACAAAAAAAACACGCACGTATGATGCGCGCGACCTGCAGCGCAGCGATCCGCTCCACCACGCGCCTGAGTAACGCAGACCGCACGTACGCAGGGACCGCGCGGTACGTTTCGACGAGGAGCGTAGTACATCCCGATATCGTACTCCTCCGGCGCATTATACGGGAACCAATCCCAGCTCACGCGCGAACTCGTCCGACGCCGCGAGTGTGTGGCGCAGGCGCGCGAGCACCAGCACGGGCGGCAGTCCCTGGTCCTCCTCCGGCTCCGTGCACGCACAGGGGTCCACGATCGAGCGCGGGAGGCCGAAGAACCGCGCGCCGGGCGCGTAGTCCCGCTCCTCGAGGACGAATATGTCGATCTCGTCGCGGCGCAGCGCGTGGAGGTGCGCGACGAGCGGCCGGTAGCCGTCGTGTGCTTTTGGTGGGGCTGGAGATGGGGTATCGGGGCGGTGGGAGAGGAAGGAGAGGTGGTCGAGTGTGCAGGAACGCACGAGGCGCGAGGTGTGCAGGAGCGTCGCGAGGGCGTCCCATTCTGGTCGGTCCGGAACCGAGTACCGGCACGTGTCGCCGGGATGCGTGGGCGTGGGAGGTCGTTGGTCTGCATTTTCGTCGTTGACGTCGCCGTCGTCGCGCGTGTCAGCGCCGATGATGAGGTCGTAGAGGTAGTCCCCCAAGATCTGGGCTGTGATGTCACACCACAGCTCGCGCGGGAGCTGCACGGAGCGTGGCGAGGGGCAAGTCTGAGACGGTGCTAGCGAGGAAGACATGGTGGTGAGACGGAAGCGGTGAGAACACTGGCACTAGTTGGAAGGGTCACGACATGTGTTGCGGTCCGCACTCGGCAGAGAGAATGAATGCGATGGTCCTGGTAAAACCTATAGAGATTTTCGGAGGCGGGCAGCCGGATAGGGTGAACGATGTGTGAGCGTATTAGGAGTCCTCTGCCAGATAATATTATTCTTAGATAGTCGTGGTAATATTACGATTATATAATATGTCGGTCTAGCCTCGGTTTGCCGGACTGCGTCCGTTCCGGGCTGAATCCCAAGATAGATAGTGGAAATCAGCCAATAGAAAGGAAGCCGAAGACAATCCGAGTCAGGTAAACCGTGATAAGAGAAAGGGGTACAGTATCACGTCGCGGGATATACTGCGGTGTATGGGACTCATCCTGGGTCGAAGGGATGGCACCCATCTCGGGCTTTGAGGCTCAGGCTGCACCGGTTTGCTGGAGGAAAAATATAGACAAATTCGAAGTGATGCTCAGGAGAGTGCTCTCGGAAGTCCCCTCCCATCTGACGAATTACGAAGGTATCAAAGTCCCAAATGCAATTTCACGTAACAGCAGCCACTTTTAAGTAACCTACAACGGATACACAAGCGAAAGCTCCGTGATGAATTCCATCGCATCAACGCGGTACGTGTCTAGCGTTATGTTTGCAGGGACTGGGCCATCGAGGAGTGTCAGCAAGTTGCGGCGACGAGGTAGTATACCGCGGCCATTGCGGGCTCGATCCGCCATTGGGATTTAAGTTGGTGGCAAAGTGGATTAGGTAGTCCGTCAGGTCTTGCCCGCCGTAGATGATCGCAATATCGGACGCATGTGCCGAACCGAGTATAGGCAGCGACTTCAGGCGCTTAGTTACTGTGTTACGTGTGTGAGTGGGGGAACATTGACCCGCGCGCGAAAGCGAGGAAATACGTGCAACACACAATATGACCAAGTATTCTGCTTTCCCGATACGTTCTTCAGGAGAAAGCGCCGTGGTGCTTGGAACACAAAATCACCCAAGAAAGAAGCAATGCGTTTGAATTCTGGGGTAAGCGCATTTTCGTTACCCGTGTCAAATGGCGAGCCCTGGGTGACATCCTCGGGGTACAGCGTAAGCACTTGATCCATCTGGGCAGCTGTTACATTAATCAGCATGAATTCAGCTAAGTAAGCGCGTAGATCCGCGTCGGTCCTGCGGGCACTCAGTGATCAGTACAACGTTCGACGTGCCAAAAAAAAAAAAAGAGCTATTTACGTGATGTTGGTCTGGGAAAGAGAAAACAAAGTCCCTTCATCATCGCACTCCCCTGCGACGAACGGGATCCTCGCAACCTTCCCCTGTTGGACAAGTTTCTGCGGGTGATCCGTGAGAAAAACGCCGTCTGCACGGGGCTGCCAGGCGAGCGCAACAGACTATGGGATTGGTTAGTTGGCCCTAGGGAAACTCTGAGGAACGGCAGTAGGGAGTAGACCACGCACTTGAAATGAGAGAATTGACGGAGTGTCATCCATAGCAGCCTTCAACTCCTCGTAGGGTGCTGCCCGCAGACACGCTAAGGTGTCGTCAAGAGCCCGAGCAATTAGTGCGTGCAACGAGGAAGTCATAATATTTTTGACCCTACAAAGCTCGCTCAGAAATTGAGTGTACTCGCGGTATATCTGCCTACATTCGTGATATCAGCCAACGGGCAGTGGGGGACCCGGACTGCATGAATGCTGCGCGGAACAGTCCTTCGGTTTTACCACCGTTTGCCAACATCTGGAGTGATACCGAGACTTGCGCCAGCACTTTCACCCCAGCTGAAAGATGTCAGCAGGACTCGGCGTTAAGGGGCCACTTTACACTTACATCGTCACTTTCGAAGGATCGCCACCAAATGCGTGAATATACTTTTGTACCCAGTGAAGTGCCAGGCGCTCTGTAAAGCCAGATCATGTTACCGTGACAACGTTGACTACGCCAACTGTCCGAACGCTCACGATCCCACAGTCCGAGATTGCCGACCTTAGCATTTTTGACTTCTTTACTGGCCAGGAACCCGAATGCTAGCAGGGAAGTAATTTGGTTAGAGAAAATGAATCGAACTGAGGGGCGGACGCACCTGCCAAGGCTGAGAAGAGGACGAGGGTTACGTACGTTATGTAATTAAAGTCGCTAGGGACGATTCAAGCTGCGCTCACCGATAGTTCATACTGACATAAACCACAGGCCTGATGTAGCGCAATTGAGCGATTCACAATGACACTGCCATCGTAGCTGCGGATATCTTAATTTCCAGGACACGAATGATGGAAAAAAAAACTTGACCGTACAAAACTGTCGACCCGACTTCGAAAGCGCCTGTATTATGATTATGTTAGCGAGGGCAACAGGCCAAACGCATTCCGTACGTCTCACCTCCATATATCCACTACCAAGTCGGTTATTACTGTTAGCACAGGTGACAGGCAAACCATTTACAGAGCACACACCACTACAACCGGGAGTTTTGAACCAGGTTTAACGCCGGCAGGTGCAATGACATTGAGGGTCAAACCTACAAACTATGATCAGAACTGCTCTCCGTGTGGATACGGAGCTTCCCAGACTGCATCCTCACAATCTTCGCTTGCTGGAACTTGTTGTGCCTGGTTCCGATGCTCGAGAGGTACTGGAGCGTCGGCGGAGGTAACCCGTCCGGGAGCGCCAGAGAGACTGCTTGTTGGGGACATGAAAGACCGAACGCACTGGCATTGTGTTTGCCAACGTAGGCGCCAAGCGCTTTAGGCAGACGAAACCGCAGATCCCCAACACTGTCGGTTTGACGGGTCAGTCAAGGATGACAGTGTGTCGAACCTGAAGCCAACAACTACAGGACGGTGGTTGCGCGAAGGGGATGCCCGAGGAACCTGTTGGTGCCGTTCGCCCTTGTCCCTACGAACGTGCCCCTATCAAGCTTGACGATAGGGCAACTAGATGTTATTGGGGGAGTGGCAGCCAAAACTGTGGCAGCTGCTGCGCAGATTGCAAAAAGCCTTACCCGAAGAGAGGCCATGCTGGCCAAGAAGAACGATTAGCGAGTTCCAAGGGGGGGCTTGGACCCTGAGCTTTAAGGCATTAGCTCCTGGAACTTCGGGCCCCAGGTAAAACGCATTCTCGTCGGTGCTTTTGGACAGCCACTCCGTAACTCGCGCGTAACTGGCAACGAGTGATCAAGACCATTCAATTCGCACGTGACCCGCAGTCTTGCGGTGGTAGTGCGATTGAGCTAGGAGCAACCGGACCTTTTTGGAGCTACGTACTCGCAACCTGTTGACTTTTCCCCCTTGAAGGTGCAGCATTCTATGGACAAGAAAAGTAGCAGGATGGGAGAATAGGAAACAGGGTGATGCGTCTATCGACTTGTATTTGCGGTCGGCTTCTCTTGTTCGTTCATTCGTTCCGGTGCAATACTCAATGACATTGACAGATTGGGGGTATTATGTCATTGCGTTGCGTTCTATCCACGATCAGCCACCCATTGATATTAATAGCTGGCTTGCCGTGACCTATTTCTCAGCCCTCGGAGTGCGATATCAAGACTTGCCTTATAAATGTCTACCTCGCTGATCATCACCGAATGCGGTCGCCGTTGGCAATAAGATGCCCACTGGAGCAGCCATCTTGAGTAAGTGCCACTGCGTGCTTCCATTAAGCGCGTATATGATCAAGATGATGGAGAAGAACCCCCACCTACGCATGTTGTATACACACCTGATGGCGTTCTCCATGCAGCTGTCAATCAACTCCGCCACCACTCCAACGAGAACGAAGGCGGGCGCAATGCCAGGATATAAACCGCGAGTAGTGCTGTGGCAGGGTGGGGCTCCGCCGACTTACACCACCACCACTTCGAACTGTCCTTTATCCCCCCATTGTCGATTATGACTGTCGGCGTCAGATCCATGCCTTTGGATAGCTATGTGGTGAATGTGCGGTGCGTCCAAATCATTCGGGTGCGTCGAGTCCTTCCTCCCTTCTTGCACTTGTACGCGTGACCACGAAAATCAAGGGGAGCCCGCAACCATACTTCGGCGATATCGTGGTACGACGCCGTAGCCTGGAAGAGACTGGGCTTGACCCGATTTTCGATATAGGAAACCGCACAGCGGCGCATCATGCTCGCTCAGTTGAGCACGGACGAGGCCAAGCCGGGTAGTAGGGAACAGTGGTGCGCCTGTTGCTCTCTATTCGCTCGGGCGTCGCTGATCGCGTTCTCGTAGGCTCCGCACTTACACGTTCGTTCTCTCGCTCGCCAAGCTACTTTGACCTGACTTGATCGCAGGGACAAACTTTCCGCTCTGGGGATCGACGTAAGACCATTAAGCCACCTGACCACGGTCGACGTCTCACTCCCATTAAGATGGCCGATGGGGCAATAGCGGACATAGAATCCGCTTCCGCGCATGGGACGCTCGCCGACGTACGTCCCTCCCTTCGATCTGATCAAATAAGCAGGCGCTTCGACAGCGCTTTCGCACCAGGTCGTAATCCGTGTCCTCAGGTCCGAAGGATGGGATGTGAGCGCATTGACTTCAGCGCGTCGTCCCTGTGATAGCCCCAAACTAACCCTGATAGACCGAGGTGACCGAGCACGTCAAAAGCGCGCTGGGCTCCCTGGAGAACAACGAAACCGAGAATCAACTGGCGCGAGACGCGTTCGATCGCGCCGCCCGAGACGCCTCTATTTTTGAGGTGAGATCTGGTGACTAGATTGGAAACATACGTCGTGTTATCGCTCACCCGGTTTCTCCCAGGTTCAGATTTTGTCCGCGGAGGAAAGCGGTGACGTACGTAGACGTTTCCAGACCCGCCCAGTCCGCGCGCTATACTGACCCACGGCCGATAGCTAAGGATACGTGTGTGACCCTTCGCTTCTCTCGGGTGATATAGTGACGATTTCGAGTAATCTGCGCAGATTCGTGTTGGTTCTCGTTGGGTGAGCAGGATCGGTAACAGTCGCGTGGTCTTCTGAAACCTCATGCCTGGATGAAGCGACCTCCCAGGATACTGCTACGATCCAAGACGTCTTCTCCCTCAGCGCGACTCCTAGCCATCTTTTGCACCAGTATCGTGCGTGCCCCTCATCAAATGGCTAGGGATACACTGACGCGGTGCGCATACTGTAGGAATTAGCTCGGGAACCCGTAGGTCACGTCTTTGATGGAGCATACTTGACTAACACGCTACGCGCGCCACACTGGCCAGTCGAGTGGGACTTTGCCGACCGTACGACGAGAGTAATTGCTGAGAAGGCAGCGTCGTTTTATGCGGTATGTTTCCGCTCCTACGTCGATGCTCCTTTGAGGAATATTCTGAGTTCGAATAGAGGAACGTCCGCAAGTTAAACTAGGGGAAGTGCCCCACGTATGACTATATAGCGCCGTATTACTATAAGGGACTTGAATCAAAGACAATTGGATGCCACTAGAGATTATCACAGCATAGCGTAGGAAAGAGTTTGTTTCGAGAAAGAGGGAACGTCGAGGGAGATTAACCGTGATGGCACGCCGGAGTCTACAAGGTAATGTTTAACTCCGTGGCCAACACGCGTTTCACAGAAACCAAAAGGTCTTCGCCGGACGTCCTGACCTATAAAAAGGAGCGCATATAGGCACCCATCACGATTCACGAGTAATTAGGCTGCGACGTACTGCCGGGTCTGTGATATCACCTGGATGTTTGGCGCCAAGCCGCAATTGCGTCATTTCAATCCTGTTCCTGGTTTTCTCGATTGCCCCTGCCAATCCCAAGACCAAAAAGTAAAATCAAATAAATAACTTCGTTTCAGAAACTCCGAAGAAAAAAGGAAAAAAAAAAACACGCACGTGTGATGCGCGCGACCTGCAGCGCAGCGATCCGCTCCACCACGCGCCTGAGTAACGCAGACCGCACGTACGCAGGGACCGCGCGGTACGTTTCGACGAGGAGCGTAGTACACCCGATATCGTACACCTCCGGCGCATTATACGGGAACCAATCCCAGCCCTCCCGCGCGAACGCGTCCGACGCCGCAAGTGTGTGGCGCAGGCGCGCGAGCACCAGCACGGGCGGCAGTCCCTGGTCCTCCTCCGGCTCCATGCACGCACAGGGGCCCACGAGCGAGCGCGGGAGGCCGAAGAACCGCGCGCCGGGCGCGTAGTCCCGCTCCTCGAGGACGAACATGTCGATCTCGTCGCGGCGCAGCGCGCGGAGGTGCGCGACGAGCGGCCGGTAGCCGTCGTGTGCTTTTGGTGGTGCTGGGGATGGGGTGTCGGGGCGGTGGGAGAGGAAGGAGAGGTGGTCGAGGGCGCAGGAACGCACGAGGCGCGAGGTGTGCAGGAGCGTCGCGAGGGCGTCCCATTCTGGTCGGTCCGGAACCGAGTACCGGCACGTGTCGCCGGGATGCGTGGGCGTGGGAAGTCGTTGGTCTGCGTTTTCGTCATTGAGGTCGTCGTCGTCGTGCGTGTCAGCGCCGATGATGAGGTCGTAGAGGTAGTCCCCCAAGATCCGGGCTGTGATGTCACACCACAGCTCGCGCGGGAGCTGCACGGAGCGTGGCGTGGGGCAAGTCTGAGACGGTGCTAGCGAGGAAGACATGGTGGTGAGACGGAAGCGGTGAGAACACTAGCACTAGTTGGAAGGGTCACGACATGTGTTTGCCGGTTCGCACTCGGCAGAGAGAATGAATGCGGTGGTCCTGGTAAAACCCGTGTAAAGTGCTTTGGGGGCGGTTGTATACACACTATGTAGTATAGACCGTAGGTCTTTACACTTGGAACAAGCCTTGAATAGAACGGTTTTCCCCATTGGCAGACCCGCACGGTTACCGCAAGGCTTTCCCTTTGCACGATGTCACGCGTCACGCGTCACATATAGTGTCGTATCTCACTTATGTAATCAGTCCCTCAAACAAACCCCAAAAGGGGTATCTGCCCACGAGTCAATCAGTTTTTCGGATTCAACTGTAATACATGTCATGTTCAGTAGCGTGTACGTAGCTTGGAGTAGCATAAATAAGGGTTTAGAACGTTAAGATTTACCAAGACAGATGGGGTGCAGTAGTTGTGTACAATCTCTAACCAGCCCTGATCCTTGCCACGACAGTCAGAATGATATCGACGATGACCTTCCCAATCCGCATCTGCTTCGGAACAAAGTCGTTAGCGACCATCCCACGACGCACAAACGCGTCGACCATCCCCGATCCCCCCACCAGGTGCAAAAACGACGTCCAGAGCGTCCCAAGGAAGCCCGTCACCGGCTTGCCTGTCCACTCTTCCCATTTGCGCTCGCCGATAGTGGCGATGCCAAGCATGATGAAAAACCCGCCCGCGTGGATCCATTCCGTGCCGCGGCCGAGGCCCCAGAGCATCACGACGTGCATGCTGGCAGAGACGATGTACGCGCCCATGATAGAGCCGTACCATCCCCGCGACCTTCCTGCCGGGCCGCGCGCCAAACACGACGAAGAGATGCCGGAAGAACTGGTGCCAGCGCTTGCCCCAGAACTCGGCTACAGACATGGCCAGCCACGGGCGATTCGCGATGCGGGGCCACTGCGTCAACGATTGGCCAAACACGATCTGGCCGGTCAGCGCGCAGAACTGGAATATAATGTCGACGGAGGAGTAGATGATGACCTGGGTGCAGACCGAGATGGACAGCACACGGAGGGAGTGTGGGAGCGGGTCGAGTGTATAATCGAAGATGGTGTCGCCCTCGAGGCGGTAAGCGGTCGGAAGGATAAGCGTTGCAATGTAGTGCGCGGCGTCGAGCGACGCGATCTTGACCAAGAGCTTGAAAAACTGGTGAGGGAGCGACAATGGCGGGTTGGGATCTACATAGAAAGGCTCGGATGACCAAGCCCAGCCGAGGCCGCGGAAATTGAAGAGGAGGTCGACTCCATCAACAAGCACATTGGCGATGGTCAACGGTCGTTCATTGCAAGTCTTTTTCCCTAAATCCAAGGGTAATTCGTATCGCCTGAGAGGCTTATCGATGATGAACGTCCACTCGAAACACCTGAGTCCTATGGCCCACAGAAGAAGCTGATCCGCGGTCTTTAGACACGAATACAATTCTGACAAGCGGAAGACACTCACCACGAAAATAACGTTGAGGAAACTAAGACGCAGGGCATTCGAGAGCCCAAACATGGTTGCCAAATACTGGGAAAGATCAAGTGTTACTGCAGAGTTCCACACCAACCACTCGGTGACTGGGAGCAAAGCAATGCGGAGCCAAAAAGTGCCGGGGAGTATGGCCATTACGGCGTGTGCATAGTAGCATAAAATGACAGGAGCGATGTCAGCTGGCGTAAGTTCTTTACGATGACTTGTACCAGGTATGTGCGCGTATAGTTGATCCATTGGGGATGACGATGTCGGGCCTCCTTGTGAAAGGACTGAAAGATATGTGGCGATAGATGTGTTGTAGTTAGTGGTGTTGTGTGGCCAGGGCCCAAGGCCAGACGGTTGAACAAGCCTTGCTGGTGTACTGTGTCTAGAGTGGGTGGGGGATTGGGTGTAAACGATGCTTTGATTGGGTTATATTGGGCCCGTTGAACTAGGCCCAGCTCAACCCTCACCCTAATCACATCACTGCTGTAGGGGTTCATGACCACCATGCGGCTCCGATCAATGGGTTGCCATAATCGACCCATATAGCCCCAATGTGGGAGCAAGCTCGTCGCCATAAGAATAACCAGATTGTCCCAGTGTAGGGCCAGGTCCACGTTAGACAACATCAGGAGCCAATATAGAGATAGTATGGATACATCAATTGTAGGTTGCGTTCGTTCCAAAACGCACCGTTCTCACGGCCCGGACCTCTCGGGACCTGCCGAAAATTCTGTCTCCGCTCCAAACACACCTGTAATCTACTGGCCGATCTATGCCGGAGCGGCGAAGGAGCGGCGAGCGGTGGCATACCGGGCATAGAGCGCAGTCCTGAACGTCGTTCCTCTTTTACGTGCGGCCATCTGCCCACCCAAGCTCCCGACTGGTTCAAGGAACCAGAACACTTTTATTTGTTTTATTCGAAAATTAGTGTTTGCCACTCATCATATGCTGTTCACTACACCTAGCGCCCTTTGCCATCATTTGCCATTCGCTGCCGGCTGATAACCGAACATGCCTGATTTTTGCCATCTGCTGCTGGCTGATCACCGAGAATGCCCTGCTGCGGGCTTTTCGCCACCCATTTGTTGTTTTGGCCACTCCTGTAATGCCATTCGCCATTTTCCTGCCAGCTGTTCACCACGCACATCCCGCTGTGGCCCCTTCGACTGCCTCTTCGCTATTCATCCACGCTATATCAGATACCGTTTGCCGTTTACCGCCAGCTGTCTGCCTCGGTCGCAGCCTTTATGTTATTTCCGGAGTAGCTGCATGCCACTTGCAACGTGAGCGACTGCCCGGCTAGGCCTCGATCGTCCTCATACCGCCGTGCTTTGCACCACTGGTAACGCCATCACATGTCACTTTTCATGCCGCACGATGACCATCCGGTGGTCGCGCTGCCCGGGGCATGTACACACATGCACCAATTTTGCCCACCGGATTTGCAGAAAGAACCCGCATGAGCGCAGAAGAATGGCGGCTCTAGAATGCAAACTTGAAAGCAGTTGCGTTCGAACTTAAACGTCTAGGGCGACACATCATGTGAGCGGTGAGGCAAATTCTGTGCAATGCCAATGCTACTGGCCAACAGAGACAGTTAAGACCTCAGGGACCTTATCGCAGCCATTTGGCTTTTGGTGCCAGAACAAGCACCAACCGTCTCATGAGTGGGCAATCCCTCTCGAGCACATAATGGAGTGCTAGTACCTGGCCATTTTTTGTCCCGCTAGGCACGATCTATGGGATAGGAACTGCAGCATCATCATTCCCAATTTTGGGGGTGCCGGGGCATGCTCGCCGCGTCATTGATTCCTGGCAGGTTGGTGTCGTGACCTCGCCTCGGAAACACAAACCCCCTTGCGAGCCCGATCGAGAAGTACTTCGTGCTTTCGCCCGGTTTCTGTGCAGCGTTTGGGTTTAGGTCATATCCCTTATGTAATCGGTCCCTGGCCCACAACCGAACCCCAAAAGGCGACGGTTATGTCACGTACTGGGCTATTGCAAAAAAATCACTAAATGACCTCTGGAGCCTCAACGATACGTCAAAGCCACTACAAACTGTACATACTAATAGCTAGCTGCATTTCTGGTCCTCTGATGATTTTTATGTATTTGTTTCTATTTTATTTGGGGGTGCGGAAGACATCCGTTGCATGTACATCTGCAAATATTTGTCACATGTTGTCACTGTTGGTAAGCAGAGGAGTGCTCGGCGTTTCGGATCCTTGCCACATCCGAGTGCAACGGGAAATGGCGAACACCAATGAATTTTCAAAAGGAGTTTGAATTCCGTCACCTCGTCACCCTCTGGTGCTCTTTTCGTGTATTTTCCTTCCACAAGTCAATCGCATCAGTTTGGTGACTCTAAAATTGTCATAGGAGCTCTTGTTTGTATTCTCTAACATATTGACTTGAAGGATTCAAAATTTATTGAGAGTATCTCCGGGATCTGGGTGCATGGAGACTTGTAGTAAACCACCCCCTCATCTTTTTCACTACACTGTTGGCGTCGACTTCAATTGATCCTCTCAAAATTTTATGATCCCATATCTACCAACCTAATTTACATAGGGTAATTTTCATGAGCACAAAGAGTCTCAGAAAGTAGCGATCTACCATAATCTTTGAGACTTGCGCAAGGTTGTGCAGTTGCAATAGCCCGTACGTGATAGTATCCGTAGTTCGGACTGATTCGCGGTCACGAGTCGATCATTTTTTCGTGTTCTACTGTAATACGTGTTGACATGTTCAGGATAGCGTGTTTGTAGCGTGAAGTTGTAAACAAAGAAAGGTTTAGAACGTTAAGATGTACCAAGATAGATGTAGCCGCGTCTCTAACCAGCCCTGACCCTTGCCACGACAGTCAGAATGCTATCGACGATGACCTTCCCAATCCGCATCTGCTTCGGAACAAAGTCGTTGGCGACCATCCCACGACGCACAAACGCGTCGACCATCCCCGATCCCCACGCCAGGTGCCATAACGTCGTCCAGAGCGTCCCAAAGATGCCCGTCACCGGCTTGCCAGTCCACTCTTTCCATTTGCGCTCGCCGATGGTGGCGATGGCGAGCATAATGAAAAACCCACCCGTGTGGATCCATTCCGCGCCGCGGCCGAGGCCCCAGAGCATCACGATGTGCATGTTGGCAGAGACGATGTACGCGCCTATGACAGAGCCGTACCATCCCGCGACCTTCTTGCCGGGCCGCGCGCCAAACACGACGAAGAGATGTCGGAAGAACTGGTGCCAGCGCTTGCCCCAGAACTCGGTCACGGACATGGCCAGCCATGGGCGATTCGCGATGCGGGGCCACTGCGTCAACGATTGGCCAAACACGATCTGGCCGGTCAGCGCGCAGAACTGGTACATGATGTCGACGGAGGAGTAGATGAGGATCAAGCCGCAGACCGAGATGGACAGCACACGGAGGAAGTGCTGGAGCGGGTCGAGTGTATAATCGAAGATGGTGTCACCCTCGAGGCGGTAGGCGGTCGGAAGGATAAGCGTTGCAATGTAGTGCGCTGCGTCGAGCGACGCAATCTTCACCAGGAGCTTGAAAAACTGGTGAGGGAGCGACAATGGCGGGTTGGGATCTACATAGAAAGGCTCGGATGACCAGGCCCAGCCGAGGCCGCGGAAATTGAAGAGGAGGTCGACTCCATCAACAAGCACATTGGCGATGGTCAACGGTCGTTCCTTGCGTGTCTTTTTTTCGAAATCCAAGGGCAACTCGTATCGCCTGAGAGGTTTATCGATGATGACCGTCCACTCGAAACACCTGAGTCCTATGGCCCACAGAGCAAGCTGATCCGCGGACTTTAGACACGAATACATTTCTGACAAGCGGAAGACACTCACCACGAACATAAAGTTGAGGAAACTAAGACGCAGGGCATTCGAGAGCCCAAACATGGTTGCCAAATACTGGGCAAGATCAAGTGTTACGGCCGAGTTCCACACCAGCCACTCGGTGACTGGGAGCAGAGCAATGCGGAGCCATAAAGTGCCGGGGAGTATGGCCATTACGGCGTGTGCATAGTAACATAAAATGACGGGAGCGATGTTGGCCGGCGTAAGTTCTTTACGATGGCTCGTACTAGGTATGTACGCGTATAGTTGATCCATTGGGGATGACGATGTCGGCCTCCTTGTGAAAGGACTGAAAGATATGTGGTGATAGATATGTTGTAGTTAGTGGTGTTGTGTGGCCAAGGCCAGACGGTTGAACACGCCTTGCCGGTGTGCGGTGTCTAGAGTGGGTGGGGGGTTGGGTGTAAGTAGGGACTTTGTTGATTGCGTGTTTATTGAGTTCGTTGGGGTCTGGCCAACTCCGGTTAATCTCCGGTCCGAAACACCGGAACCATTGACGTCGGTCGAGGCCTGCCTTCGGCGTCGAGAGTGGATCACCTTCCGCTCGTCGTAAGAACGAACAAGAACTTGCTGTGATGTTTCAGACTTGGTTTCAGAGATTGAGGAACTCTTTTCTCATTTATATCCCAGGGCAGTAACCTAGATACGACTTTGGTGCTATGGGGGACACGTTCACTGATCAGATAACTCCGAGTCATAGCTAAACCTATAGTACAGTATGCCTCACCTGGGTACTGGTACAGTGGTACATGGCCTATGTCTTGAATCCAAGCTTGAATCTTGAAGCTCGGACATCGCCTAGTCGAACCGTCGTGCGAAATGTCTGTTTTTGACCCTGTATCGACCCTGTATTGTATATTGACCCTGCCAAGGACCCTGCACATGTATTGTATGCCGCGCGGCAAGGAATGTGTTGATACATATCTATGCAGATGAGCTGAGTTACACGCAAGAGGCCAACAACATTTCTCGTGAACTATCGTTCTCTGTCTGTGTCTGAGTTCAAGTTGATTCCGAGATTGCGCCGGCTACTATTCTGATCCAGAACAAGTGCCAGGCACGCTGGTCCAAGCACGTACCGAGACGTGACTTGTTTCGCGTGGCTCATATGCGCATACCTACTAAATGCTTTCACCGTCTCACCCTTATTATCTTACCACTAGGGTACTATTGTTCTCGTTATGGCCTATTTTGATGCAATGTACCCCATCTGATTGTTCTCGAAAGCATATCTCTGTCTTACTTGTCTCATCTTGACTCCGCGCTCGTGCTCACTCAACTGCTCACTCAACTCTGCGCTCACTACCGCTGCTCACAACATCTACGGTACTGTACGTACACGACAACACTGAGTCAACTTGAACACACCTCTGGGCCCTCATTCTGTCCTGACCTACGACTCAAAGTCACTGCTCAAACTTGAAGGACGAGCGTCTAAAACACGACCGAGATCCGTCCCACCGAAACCCATACCCTTCCTCCGCAACCCTGTCAACGTTTTGAACATAGATATCGCGGTGACGGAAAACGGCGAGCTTTTGCCCGTACGATGCGCCGGAGGCACAAACCCATCGACCTCGACATGCTTCGCACCTGGATGCGCCATGTGTAGCGCAAGTAGCTCACACACCCGTTGGTACTGCTCTCTGCTGTCAAAGTAGAGTTGGCCCGCAAATAGATTCAGCTCGATTCGGAGGTGTGCGGGGGCGGTCCATTCCCCCGCTCGGGTCGATGGGATGGTGTAGAAAGCGAGGTCAGAGAAGGAACGCATGGAGGCGGTGACCCGTGGCGCGTAAACATGGAGTCGGACCTTTCTACTCTTGCGTATGGTAGGGAGTAATTCGTTCGCCTCATGGGGGCTAATAATGATCGTAATGCTGTTCTTCCCAGATCCGCTCGTTAACACCCAATTAACGGGGCGGAGGTAGTCTGTCAAGTGCGCGATGCTGGAGCACTGGGTAGTGATGGTAAAGTCAGTGGTCGCAAGTGGAGACGGGGACCATTCTGTCGTCGAATCCAGGGCCTTGTCGATCCCAGTTTGGGAGAACAGTGAAATGATGTACCTGGAGTGCTTAGGGAGTGATCCAGTACGAACGAATTTGCGGAGGTCGTCGTGAATGATATGTTTTGCAGGATGTACCCTTGGAGGAGGCTCGACATGACATTCTCGCTCAACCTCATGATTCACCTCCCGCTCCTGTTCTTCCGCCAACCTAACGTCAGTCAACTGGGTGACTCCAAGACGTTCCAGCCGTTCGCGTAGAGATGGGATGCCGTTTATTTCGGGGCTCAACCCAGCGACCTGTGCGTTCGGGGCTGGCTCGTACATTTCTTCTAAGGTCCGGGACTCGCGCTGCAACCAGGAATTCCTCAAAACCCCCAGATCTCCAGTTGAATCGTACTGCTTGTACGCAGAAAACCGCCGGTGATGGTCGACGCCTTGCTGTGCCCAGTGTGGGAGGTGGTGCCCAACATCCCAACAAGTCTCGTGCATAGCCCAACGGAGGATGTCGATCACACGTACGCCATTCCCGGATTCCTGACCTCTTGGGCTAAGACCCACGAAGCCTAGTAGAGACGTAAAGAGGGGTTCACGTTTGAAGTCGGGTTCCTGGCCCTTTGGGATAAGACTGCGAATGCGGCGGTCAACTTCTCCTGGCGCAAAGAACATCACCTGATTGCCCCTTCCCTAGCTGCCGCATCCGCATACATCCTACATCCGGTCAGCTTCTTTCCTTTCATTTGTGTAATAACTCACCTTGTAGTAGCCTATCTTTAGTGACCTTCGGCCCGAGCGTGACTGCCGCGCGTGTCCCTCGAGGAAGCTTCAAATCCGTCCCTCGTGTATGTGCATCATCGAGGTATACGATGCACTTGCCGAGCTGCCGATTGAACGGAGAAGAGATGAGTGGTTCGATCGTCCCATCCTGGGTGAGCACAGGTGAGGTGATCCGATTCGTCGAAAAAGATAGCCGCTGAGATATGGGGTTTAAGGGAGAGCCAGTGTCGCGCCAACTCTTCGTTCTGTAGCTCTAGCATCTGGGCTCCAACATCCAGTAACACTCGAATTTCGGGTTCTTGTCTGACTAGCTCGCCTGCAAGAAAGCCTCTGCTGATTCGCGTTCGCCGTCGACACCCTCAGTACACTCATAGTGGTTATTTTCTGGCTGGAGAAGGTACTGCAAGACGAGCGCATTGGTGCTCAATTGGGAGACGGGATCCTCCTGAGTTATTGATGTCGGCAAGAGATACTGGTTATCGTTCGTGCCGCTGAAACCCGTTGTCACATTTGACTTGTCTTCTACGAGATCCCAGGCTGACGTGGAAAGCTTAGACGGAAACTCCTTGGCCGCTCGAGGAAAGACTACTTGGGACAGATAAAAGTCTATGACTCTTGTGTTCCTTGAGAATAGCGGGAAAAGGTGTTCATCGACTTGCGTCTCGTCCTTTGTATTTACGCCATTGACCTGTCGCAGTGAAGTGGGAATGCCCTCCCCAAACTCGACCCACTCAAGGACCCACTCGTCATATTACCATGTCGGGATTGTCAAGCTTGGCGAGTAAATCGAAGCACTGAAGTACCTGTTGCTTTGTTAAGCCGCCATAGTAATAGCTGAGACATGTCAGTACAATGGCCACGTCCGGGTGACCAAACTCTGCTCTCAAGCTCGGCACGTCCTATGTTTACCTTAAGTTATGTTCCTTGGATAGACTACTAGACGGGCTTACCTTTGCACGATATGGCACAGCTAGTAACGTCCTACTTGGGTCGAGTCCATAGTCCACTCTCCACCGGCGTTCCTTCAGCACGTAGTAGAGGACCCCTTCTCCATCAACCAGGAGCCCACGGAGTAAGAGGATCCCGCTCCATAAGGTTGTTCCAGAGCAGTGCGATCTGATCAACTCATGGTCTTCGACAGAGGCTTCCTTCTGGGTAATGAAGCGGCGAGTGGCCTCTCGAATTGAGGGTGAGAGAACGGCGAGTGAAGGGTGGATAATGCGCCTCCGAGAGCATCCTCGACAATGAGTGAAGAAATCCGCCGAGAGACCTCGCGTCCGAGAATTCGCATCGTGGGAAATCCTTTCTGAGACTGATCGAGTTCAAACATCTTCGGAAAATTGGCGTGTAGCTGCGCGGCATGTGCTCGTAATCGACTTAACACCTGCTGCGTTGTGGACCAGCGATTTGGGTGATCTTCAACAGGCATTTGCTCGCCCGCGGTGTAGACCAATTGATATCGAACGTGCAATATCTCGTCGCTCTCGTCGAGTACGTCGCGCGATACTTCAGCTAGCCATCTTTGCAAGTCTTTGAGTTCGTTAGCAGTTGGGAGTTTCTCGCGGTCTTTGTGAGATGTCACGAGCGTATCGATGTACATGAGTTTCTGTGAGAGTAAATGTTCGGGTTGGACGACAAGAACGCCACCCTCTGCGGTGCATTGCTTGTAGAGCGTGCTGATGCTTCGGACGACGGAGGCGCTCATTTGCAGATTCCGCGAGAATGGAACATAAAAAATGCGTCGATCGGCGAGGTCAGAAAGTCTGCTGAGTAGCAGCTGGAACATCTGGCTAGAGAGCGGTTTGAGCGTCACGATTCTTGCGAGCTTAGAGCCGTCAGCCAGGGTCGCGGCGACGAGAGGTACAATAACGGACGACTTTCCCTCTCCCATGTTAAGCTGAAGCGAAGCACTTCGCTGACATGTGGGGGATATCATCTCGCGCGCAATTGCGACTTGCAGCGGGCGTGCCAAAAAGTTCCCGTCGATCTAACAGCGCTGCCTGTTAGTATTCGTTGATTTCACAGCGGAACTGACTAACCTGTATCAGGAGCCAGTCAGGAGAACAAGCCGCGGCTATGTCCTCGCAAGCGGTTTCCGCTTCCTGGAGAAGTTCCTCGTCGCGGCGTCTCGATGAAAGCTCGAGCAGACGCTGAGATTGCTGATATTTAAGGAAGGCTACCGCATAACGAGTGATGGCGTGTTTCCACTGATCGGCTAGCGTGTGGACACGATCCCTGGACAACTCTCGTAGGACGGATCGCGGCGTTATTCGAGGCCAGAGACCCGAGATGCCAAGGACGTGTTCTAGCTTCTGAGATGGCGCTAGAGCCTCTGAAAGCTCAGAAAATATTGCGTCCTTCTTTTCAGAGCACGAGTTGCGATATTGGAATAAAGCCTCCTGAGGAGGAACGCCGCGCTGAACGAGGAAAGAAGCCCCTTTTCCCAGCAAGTCACCGTAACTCTTGTTCAGGTCTTCTCCATAGAGCCGTAGTAATGACTCCCGAGAGTGTCGGAGCTCCTGAATAAGAGAACTGAGGCCGTCTTCCCTGATTGATAGTGGGTTACTTTCAGTCGTTCTCGCCACAGTAGAAGGTATAGCACCACCGAATGAAGGCCGTTCGCGAGTCGGTGGCCGTGGGAAGTTGGCTCGAGGCTGAGACATCAGTACTTCTAGCGAAGGAGATGACGCTTTTGATGGCCTCGCGTTATACTGGGGAGAAAAGACGTAGGATGCCTCAGGGGGAGTACTGGTCACGGTCTCGTAACGGTTTAACATGGCTTGCAGACGATGTATGTGGTCCCTAAAGTCAATATTCCGGGAAATCGATTTTAGGTATGCCTCAACACTTGCTCTGCATTTTTGTGCGTCAAACCACTGGTGTGGAGGATCGCACCATATCTCGGGCCACCGACCAACTGTTGACTGCGCAGCCTCTGACGCCTTTTCGCTAATGGACTTGTCGTATTCCTGCCTTCGCCACTTCTTAGCAGCCTTCTTGCTGGCGGTTGCTTGGACCCCCATAGTTTGCACAGGGGTTCGTTCCACGGGAAGAGCAAACTGCGACATCAAATCCGCCAACCGCGCATGGTCTGGAAACATGCCGTCTGAAAGTTCATAGTGAGATGGTGGAGGACGAGTAAGACTGCGGAGTCCTGTGTCCGTCGCGAAAATGTGAAAGAGTGGGATGATAGTCGCATTGGACCCACTGAAACTAGCTGTGGAAAGGCTGAATGCTAACCTGATCTTGGAGTCTTGAGGATCGCGGTCTAGCGCCTCCTGACAGATGTCGTATATTCTGAGCCAATCCTTCGCGGCATCGAAAGTAAGCCAGTATCGACTATATCCCAGGGAGATATCCTTCTCTGCTGGGCCAAGTGACCCCCATGATCGTATCGCGTCCCACAGCTGAAGCAATTTTCTCCGATTCTTTTTTTTGCGAGAAATATATGGCCGATCGTTCCAAACAGACCACGACATCCGGTAGGCAGAATTCCCAACGTCTGGCCTATCAGCTACGTCTCTCGACTTGTACACAATGTCCTTTGGAATCGAAGACGAATGCTTTAAGTTTTGGAGGTCATATGGGTAGTATACCTTGTTACGAGAGGCGGCGCGCTTCAGCAATGATGCGTCTTGACGAGGTACTTCAAAAGAGATGGGTTTGTTATACAGGGCTTCCATTACGTGTGCGTGATCAAGGATCGAAAGCACAGCCAGGTGAAAGTCATGGTGCTGTGAGAGGATAGGAAGGTCGTTCCATTTCACCGTGACCATGGACTTCAGGTGTGGCGGATAATACACCCTGCCCGGTGTCAAGTTGCTGATAGAGTTCAAGAGCATTGCGTCGTCATTGCACAATCTTTGAAACGACAGAAAGGCACCGCTTCGCAACATGTTCAGAGATTCTTCAGTCCCGGTGTGTCCGAGTAGCGGATCGGGCAGGCAATGGCTCGTGAGGGCGTGCAAGTAACATTGGTATAACTTGCTATGCAGGCTCACGTTTCCAGTGAGGCGTCCCAGATCGGTATCGATGGAATACTCGTGCCAGTAAACATGTCGCGCCGTTCCCGTCTTAATGGAAACTCTGGAAAAATCACCATCTAGACCGAATTCAATATCTCCCTGCGGAATGACGACCCTTCGCGGCATCACCGAAGAACTGTGGCTGGGGCACAAGACAAGTTGATTTCTGAGCCCAAACATGGTGCCACAAGACTGAAGTTCGTCGATGACGTAGCCCGGGAAGCTCCGACATTCTAATTCTGAATCCTGATTGACGAAGAATACGAGATGCAATCGACTAAGGGAAGCCTCAAGTGCGTGATTTGTGCGCGTAACGATAATATGTTCCGGAGAATCGAGTGCAGAAAGGAGGCAGGATATCATTTGAAACGTGGCGGAACGAACATCGATAAGATCTACTGGAGCGGCGTTATCTCCGGAAATCTTGCGGAACAGGGACCGAGCATCGTCTGTATGGACAGTGAGTCGCCAGTTAGACGAATCTGGAGTCCAGGGGGATTCAACAGGGCGGAATTCGACCTCTCCAGTGCCAAGGTCAAGCCAGTGTACACAGTCATCCACGAAAGCCTTCGGGAAGTCGTCGACGAATACTGGGCGTGGAACAAACTGTATAAATCGAGGATCTTCCGGTCGCCGAGCTTGTAGGGTCAGATTTCCATCGCGCCGAGAAAAGAATATCTTTAGCTCGTATTAGCCGCTGCACAACATCGACGATAACAATAACCTACCTGGTACCCATAGACATTCGATCGCGTCATAAATTCCATTTCGGGGATGTCAGCAGGAACTACGTCGAGAACTCTCTGCAAGGAGTACGTGAACATGCGTGAGTGGGTGTGAATCAGAATAACGATAACACTCACCGTTCCTAGGACGCTCGCGTACGTTGAGTGTTGGATAATATCTTGCGGCAGCCTTCCAAGGGGGTTTCCACCAATAAGTAATTGCCCTGTCAATATATTATAATGGACCTCCTGTCCACCTTCTACTGTACAGAAGATCCACCGTGAGTTAGGCCTAGGAAGCGCATGCCAATTTGAAGTTGTCTGCCTGCGGAACCCGGGCCATAAACTTGCAAGGCCGTTATCGAAGCCTGATGGGTTAGACTGTACACCTTCGCGGAGATGTGGTTCGAGAAAATGAAGGATGCGGCGATGTCGATTGAGAAGCCTGATGAGATAGTCGTCCTCGAGAATCGATGGGGTGTTGTCGTGTACAATTACCGTGCAGTGCACGGCTATGGCGATGTCGTTGTCGCTAGTAAGCGTTGAAGGGACGTGTTCCGGGCAAACATCATAGGTAGAGCAACACGTCGCGGCCAGTGTGCACAGTCGTCGACGCAAGGTGGCGCGCGACGTGTCTTCTTCAGCCGTGTCTAGCTTTGAACTAAGCTCGTGAATCCACTTATGTGCTACGCTCCGGGCCTTCCGCAGTAAGTTATACGCTCTTTCACAAACGTCGTGATCGCGCACAGCAGAAAGGAGGCGGCTGGTAAGAAGAACTAAAAATGGAAGAACTAAGACGCCGGCGGGCAGCGGAGAGTGGAGTCTAACATACCAATAGTCCTGACGGTTACTTCCTCCATCCAGTTGGCTTCTATCCTCCCGAGGAGGCCCTCTAGTTCATGTAGAAGCGTCCATCCGAAGCTGGGAATGCCAAGGTCGGTGTGCCACTCGCGTACCTCGTCTGACAGTGGGCCAAGCTGCCAGGCTGCTTGAGTGATCAGTGTATGCACCTCCTCGCGGCGAAATGAGAGCGATGGTGTTGACAGTTCCCTCGCTATGTTGAGCCATTGCAAACGTGGACCGCTACGCAACCCACAAAACGCCATGTACTCATGAGGGCTCAACTCCGCGGGACAGTCGGCATGAGCGGCGATAACCTCATTAGAAGTATGGTGCGTTTCAGAAACAAAGGAGTGGATTTTGCTGTACGGAGACGACACAGGAATGGGAGGTGTGCAGAAGTGTGCAATGTTAGATCCAAGAAAAGGCCGCGCTGCCCACAATTTGGCTTCGCGGTCATACAGTTTGAAAGATAGTCCGTTGTTGAACAAAACATCGGAATCGTCGGCAGGAATCTTAACCGTCTTGTAATGCGTTTGATCGCAGAAGGATTTAGTGGTGGATCCGATCGTAATTCGATGGTACTTGTGACGCACTGCCCACTTTCTCAGGCCAGAGAAAGCATCTAAGAGAAGCTCTGGCCGGTCAACGTTTTCAGAAGCGTTGGGCATCCCAATGTCGCAGAGAATCTTGTAGGTTATCTCGCGCCACGCGGAGAACGCACGTGGTGGAGAAAGCTCGAATATTACCAATTGTGCTTGCGTCGTCGCCTGTGGCAGTGGCCATTCAAAGGCGACAATCCTCAGCTTATCGGCCTTCTTGTCTTCTTTACACCTTTGACACTTTTTACAACGTTGACCATGAACTAGGTTCCCTTCGTGGTCCGTGTGATCCATCTTTGAGGCAGCATCCTTAAGTGACTGCCACTTGTAGTTCAGAAGACGGAGTTCAGAACGCTTTTTCTCTCGCTCTTCCTCAGCATGTCGGTTAATCTCGGCGTAAAGCTGTTGCAGCTTCGGAGAGTCACGGAAATACCGCACAGCGAACGACGATTCGGTGGCCTTGTCTGAGAAGATGGACGTCGTGCAGGAAGCATCTTTATGCCGCTGTAAAACATACTCTTCAATAACCATGGCACGTCGCAGGGAGCCGGGGCGATGAAGGAGTAGGTAATGGAGAAAATCTCGAGGAATTTCCGGTGAGTAGGATGTCAGGAGAGGACATTGTTGGGTGGTCAGCTTATCCAAAGCCATCCAAAGGTCCATGATGGTCAAAATCATAATCGAGTTATCCTCAGGATTGGCATCGTAGATCTCCCTCGCGCAGACGTAATACTGCTCAATGCAGGACGCGATCACATCTGGCGCGCCCACGCTGCCGTCATGTTGAAACAAACCAACCCAGGAGTCGAGATATCTCTCGACGGATGACTCGAAGTCTGCGAGAGCAATGCGCTTCTCCTCTGCGACAGCCGCTGTGAGTCGGCCGTCTGAAAAACGATTGAAGTCGACTGTGTCAAGAAGACGTAGTGAGTGAGATGGTTTAAACTGCTTCTGTGGGTAGCTGTGCGATGTGGGGAAAAGTGCATTTAGGAGGTAATGACGCGAATTCTTGAGGGTGATTGCCGTATCCCGGACGACGTCTAATTCCTCGGGGCGCCACGGCGGAGAAATAGATTGGCTCGCCTGGAAACTCGACCACCGGTTCAGAAGAAGAGTCTCGGTCTCCTTTGTCGCGTCGTACACAGCATGATAGACGCCGTCCGAAACAGCGGGATCCAGCTTCGAGAGACGTCGCGCCATCTTGACCCTCATTAAGTGGAGCATCTCACTTGGAAAGCGCCTTTGGACGCAAATTTGGAGGAGGTGTGCATGGAAAAAGAGAATAAATGCTTTGTACACGTCGTGGTCCAGGGATGTTTGAAGTGTCACCCTGATAATGAGCCATAGTGGCGATCGGCGCCAAGGCTTGTAAGCGCTTTTCCAAAGAACCTCATCCCCTATTCGTTTCGTGATACGTTCTACAGAAGCTGGCTGACCAAAGCCCCTTAGAATCCCCACTAATAGTTCGGATATATATCTTGGGTGAGGGCTCTCGCGAACTTCGCGTACGGTGGATCCAGCCTTGACTACAGTCGCAGTGGAGTCTAACACATCGACATCCATTTGAATGAGAAACGAAGCAACTTCTTGAAGAAAACATTCTTTCGAAAAGATATCGGAGGAGATCTGGACAGCGGGGCCGGGATAGGAACAAAGAAGCTTTCCGTTGGTCGACATGACGTCGCTGGTTAGTGGGGAGACTTCGAATATCTCGAACCGAACATCGTCGATAAGCATGCGAATAATGACAGCGGCATTCTGAGCTCGAACGTGCATAGCGAAGACATCTGAGAGGGAAGGTAAATGGTGATACAACACGTGGATGGAAACTCGAGCCCACCTCCAACAGCGAGATCCGAGAAGGTGCCTTTCAGTTCCGCTTCTACTAGGGGTCCCTTCGTAGTCCAACACATAGACTCCATCATTTTTATCATACGAGCCCACGACAGCTGTTGGGAGGGCGATAGAAACCGGGAGAAAGTTCGAGTGGCTTGTATGAGGATGTGGCACAACGCCATATTGGTCCCGCGTTCAGCTTCCTCTGTTGGTGCCTGTTGAGGAAGCTTCGGGGGCAGAAATACATGCTCAATAACTGAGAGCAAGACCTCGGAATCAAAATCGTGTAGAGATGTAGACATTTGGTTGAAAGAGGGATGAACGCGACAATAAGAGACGCTTTATTAGAGCCTCGCCACAAACACATGATCTGTAGGCGCTAGGCGTTACCGGAGAAATGGAAACAACAATGATCTGGAACTATTGCGTTTTTCATGTCTTCCAATGCCGATAGTAGAATTACTCGTTCGTGGCGTCAGATGATCCGAGCCTTGATCCGGTCTAGTTACAATAGTCCAGGTCAAGTTCCTGTATCATGAGAAGTCACCCATTACGGGGGATGTCCTATGGCAGTGTAAGACGACGGGACAGACAAAATGTGAATATCACGTACGGTGCGATATCACTGGAAGTGAGTTGTTGCGTCTTGTGTTGCGTCTTCAATTATCCAGCGCAGCAGCGCTGATGCACAGAGCACTAATGTAGTATAGAACAACAACAACCCAGACCGTTGAGCTGGTGTACAAAGTGCATATATCAGTAGATTCCCAATACGTTATGGGATCGTAAATTCATGGGGAATCATGGAGCTCTATCTGAAGTTGAAAGTGTATGCAACGGCCCGGCAGACTCGGAACGGCAACACCGTGACGTGCCTGCCTGAGCCTCGCCTCGCACTGGCACGACGCACTCGCAAACAAGCTCGCAAAGCCCATGTCAGGCACAAATTCGTCATGATGTGCCGCATCATTTCCACCTGGGCCCTGGGCCCCGGGCTACTCGAACTTGAAAGCTTGAACGCTTGAAGCCTACTCAGGTGGTCCTCGAAAATTCTGTCTGCGAGTCGAGTTGATCGACCTACCACGTACTGCATGATCACTGGCAGCCACGTTGACAACACTGTCTGATCACTTGATTTATGGCGAAATAACGAAAATGGTACTATAATCACAGTCAGGTGAGAAGCGCATCACGCAGCGTCAGGTCGCAGTTTGAGTTGCAAAGCTATACCACCATGGAACCACCAAGTCTCTGACCATAACCGTGACGTCTACTAGCTATCACAGTAGTTAGTTTACAATACATACGTTATTTTGGTATTCTGTAACACAACCGCTGCATTCAACGATATTTATTTACAGAGGTTAGGTGGATCACACCCGAAAAGTAAACCATAAACACCTGGCCATCTTACTATCTGCTGTCACCCAAGGACGTGAACATCAAAAGACGAAATCTCGATCTCGTCGTCTTTGCTGGTCTGCGAAACAGAAAAGCATGTCGTCTCAACATCGTCGCCACACGAGGGTGCGGATCGACACCAAAGCAGAAAAAAAGAGAACGCACCTCCAGCCCCAAAATCCTCTCCTCGTCGATCAGGACCCCTTCGTACCTAAATCTTTTTTGCGTCACGGTCTCGATGTATGGCAGCGCCGACCGCACGTCCTCCCTGAACACGGTCCCCGCCAGAATCACAGCCTCCGCCACCTCGAGAACCTGCCGATTCCCATTCGGGAGCTGCTGCGCATCACCATCGTACTCCTGCGACCTCCCTTGTGTAGCTTCGCGCGCCAGCGCGGCGCGCACAGCGTATGGGTTTAAAGTCGCGCACTATGATGGGTGTCGGCGTACGCTCCTCCATCGTGACCGCGCGCTGGCCGGAGGTCGTCGTGATCCAGCGCATCGATGCGGAATCGGATTCAAACCAGCGCGTCAGCGGGGACGCCCCACGCGTACCACGGCACTTGCGTGGGCGCGGTGGCGGAATCAGAGCAGGAAGGGTGCGCAGGCACGCTGTGCGGGCGGGATGAGCGCTATGAGCGCGCGGCGATGCACGACGAACGCGAAGGGGCGCGTCTCGGGGAACTGGAAATGTCCCGGGTGCGGGTTCGCGTACCTCGATCAGCAGGTTGAAGAGGACGATAGCGTCTGCTGCCTTGTCGCGGAACGGTCGGCTGGAGCGAGGCGGGATGCGGAGGGGACTGGAGCCGGTGGGGTTAGGCTCGGCGCGACAAGCGAGACGGACGATCGAGGCGTGTTCGACGAGCGGTGGGAGGCCTAGTGTGCACAGAGGAACGATGCGTGGAATGTCGTCATCACTTCCATCGACAACGATCCTGACAATTTCGAGAGTATTTTGAAGGAGGTTGGGAATGACGAGCGTGTCCTCGGTGAGGAAACTGAAGTAAGAGTAGGCACCCCATTCGGAGGAGCGCAACTAAACTAAGCAATTTTAAGAACGAGAAAGGGAACTGGACGCGAGGACTCACGTAATGCGCCTCGCCCTTTTTCCAGCGCAACAAGAAGAACATATCCTCGTTCGCGTCCCGCCACGGGAAGGTGATGAGGAGAGCGAGGTATTCTCCTACAACCTCGATCAAAACGTTGCAGTGACCGAGAATCAGACTTATTGACGCTATGAAGATGATGGGTTGCTCGGCAAGAGGATGGGGCTGGCCGGTAGGAAAAGCTGAGCAATCGTATTTCCAGGGTATGATGTCTGTCGATCGGGCCATTCTTGTCCGGTCTCCTTCTCCAGGTGTCAGTTTGTTTCTGCGAAGAGAAAACAGGAAATACGCACGCCGTCAGAGCCACGATAAGATCATGCTCGTGCACCGCCATGCCGACGTCCAAGATCTGTATCCCGAGGCCGATCCCATGCCACTTCAGTTTCTGATCATCTGTGCTTGAGAGAGATGGAAGGGTGAGATAGGAGTACCCGATGGTCGGTTGACGGCTGGCGCTGTGGAGTCTCGTACCCAGCAAGAATGCCCCACCAGTGAAGTCGTAGATGCCCGTCGACTCAAATGGGACGGTCACTTGCACAGATTTACGAAAGTCGAGGTTCGCCCATGCCTCCTCTCGCCTCTGCAGAAGAAGGAGGCGCTCTGGATAAGAAATGCCAGGACGGAGGTCGTCGCTGACGCCATGACGCTCCAACTCGACGAGATAACGCAAGGCGGTGTCTTTGCACACACCGCACAGCGCGCGACACGTCCCCTGGCATGACATGATGTCATGAGGCGAAAGGCATAAGATTATTGAGACGATGAGCTCTGGTGGAATATCGAGCAAAGTAAGAGCCATCTCAGGCGCCCAAGTCGCATCGACCACTTGTGACCATCTCACGGGTAGGACCGGTCCGCCACCCAGCCAAAGAGAATTCCCTTTTTTTTGGTAGTAAGTGGCAAAGGTCCATACACGAGCAGTACACGGGACGTATAAAACTGTGTAAACAAGCCAACGAAACGTGAATATATATTGTCCTAGAGTCCACGAAAAATCCTTAAACGAATGTCCAAGGGGGAAGGTTATGGAGAGTGTTGACGAAGTGAATGAGTATTATATCCGTGATTATATTATATTATGTGTTTCCAGTCGTGTTGACAAACGAATTGTATAAGGGGCAGAGATTATCCCACGCGGCTGCAGCGATGTCCTTTAGTCGTTGTGCACTCCCAAAAATTAATGTGTACGCACTGGTGTGGATGTCCTGGGACGATACGTCAGGAACATCTTCGGCGAAAACAACCGCAAAACCCCTAAAGCGTAGAAACGGTCGGCATTAGAAAAAGAATAAAATGAAGCTCAAGACTTACGCATTCAAATGCCAGTCGATGTGGCAGTGGAGGAACCACGGGCCAGGGTTGTCGGTGAAGAACCGGATGGTGACCACATCATCTGTGCCAGTGCCAATGCTTACGACATCGCGCACGACGGGATTGACAAAGTTGTAAGACGTGTTTCCCGGCACTACGGACAACGTGGAACGAATGCTAGTAGGCACAGTGTAAACGTGCGAAAAGGCAACCGCTATGCATGCAGATACTTACACCGTGCAGGTGGATGGGATGCTAAGAACGAAAGGGTTAATTAAGCACAGAAACAAGGAAGCAGCAGTCCCTCGCGCTCACCGGTCCAGCAACGGCAAAAGCGGGAATTGTGAGCTCGACACTCTTGTTGGCCTCGAGGCCATAAACGCTGCCAGAGGGAAGGAGATCCGAGGCATTCTGCGTACCGCTCAAAATCTGGAGCAACACCGGGACGGAGGGTGATGCGAAGGAGACACCGTTCACAGCGAACGCGCCCGAGGCCTAGTCATTGGGGAGAAAGTTGGCAGGTGCTAGCCCATGAAGACGAGCGTTTACTCACGAACGTGATGTTCAAGTTGATATTGATGTCAGCGCCTCCAGGAGTAGCATCTCCAGGCTGTAATTCAGGGTTCAGTAAACGCCAAGACAAATTGAAGCACCCCAAGGTGACTTACAACACCAGCCGGCGAAAGCGGCTAGGTAAAAAAAAATTAGTACGGCAGTACAGGTGATGTAACTTAGCACCCGGACGCACGTGAAGATTGTTTTCTACGAGTGGCGACGAACTTGTTGGGATGCTAGTCGTGGGGTCCGCCGTAGGATTTGCGTCGGCCGCGCCATCATAGCGGAGGATCGCCAAGTTCATGAAGTCAGAGTAGTCCCCACCCGCAGGCAAAGAGCGCGTCCCTGTTGACACCGGGTCAGAAAACAGCGATTTCTACCGAAAGTGAATGGCTCACAATAGTTGTCGACGGATTGGTTAGCGTTAAGCTATACGAAACAATGAAGCCGTCTTCATGTTACATATTAGCTAAGCAACTCACGACAAAGGAATAGCGTTGGCCTTTTTGAGTCGGTAAGCCACCTGGAGAATAATAATTTGGTGGCAACGTACCAGCGAAAATTTGAATCGAGTCAACTATCAGAGGCTCAGTGCTTTCGCCATCGGCCTCAATGACAGTCATAGTATGACTATCGATGGAGAACGTGAAATTGGGGTCACAAGAGATAGAAACCAGACGGAATCGATAGCTGTCAGAAGTTGACTCAGAACGTAAGTTTCGCATTCGTGAGGTCACAAGCCAGGGGTGACTGACCGCTTGCCCTTAGTGACGCTGATCACGGCAAGGTCGGATTCTGGACCGCCAGAATAGCGACCTAGGCCGTTGATCAACGTGGAGTTGGGTGCACTGGAACAGTTTCAGTTACAGTTACGACGTTACAGAGAAAACCAAGGAGCTCACGGGACAGCCGGCGCATTCGTGGAGAGATAGTGATACCTGGATTCGGTCAGCTTCAATGATGAGATCACAGACGTTGGTAATAAGAGTTTACCAATCCGCGAGGGTGATGACAGTGGAATCTGTTTTAGATGAATTAGTCCCAAACTATACCTTGCCACATTGCGTCTCGCTCACCGTCATCGACATCATACAGACTAGCATGGGGATCGTCTGGGTCATAAACAACCAAGGCACCACGTAGGCCGTCACAATACTGGTTCAGGAAATGGCTATGGTACCAGAACGTCCCCTGCGGATTGCGGCGAATCAATTAACTGAGACCACATACAGCGGTTTATGTATTACCGCCTGATTCAGCGCCTGGAAGTTATAAACGAAGCTATTGTTTGGCACGATGGGGCACTGGGTAACAAACGAGGGGCCATCAACATAGTTTGTAGTTTGTTGGAAAAGGCCGTGCCAGTGCTATGGAAAGGCGTTTGGTAGTGTTGATTGAAGAAGAGAAGAAGACGCACGACCGAAGTGCCCACGTTCATAGACGTGTCCGTTAACAGGTCAGTGACGTTGATGGAGAACTGGTCATCCTAAAATTATCATGTTTAGTTGGCCGCGCGAGTGAGTTCTGGGATTACTCGAACCTTATTCCCTTTGATCAAAGGTCCAGGGAAGGTACCACCGGCAAGCACAGTGCTAAAGCTGTCAGTCAATATCACACCTCGCAACGAGTGCACGAAGAACAAACGAGCGGCTGAATCCATCCGGAGCAAGATTGGCGTTCGAGATTTCAAGGACGGCCGTGGGGCCAATGGAAGCGAAGACCCGCCGAGAGGCAACTGTGAGTAAAAGGAGTGACAAGAGATGGTTCATTGTAAAGAGCGGAATTGGTGGAACGAAAGGCTAGGTGGTAGAAGGGAGGGCAATGAGGTCCAAAAGCCGCAGCATGAGGCAATTTATATGTGTGACCGGCGGCTGACGGCTGGGACCTACATATTTGCGACAATAGTCTGAGATGAACATTCTAGTCAACCCCGCGCGCAGAATCCCAGCATGTCAGCGCTCCAAGATGTGGGAAATGTATTTCCAAAAATTACAATCACGATGTTCCCAAAGGAAGGCATGTTAGCTCAAGTCGAACCACACCGTCTCACGGCAACGGTGTGTAACTGAACTGCGGCACGATGACACAACGCCAATTAAATTAGCATCGAGATTGAGATACACGTGTGGTGGTATCACGACGAGCGCTAGGAGTTGGACTGCGGAACACCCCGCCGGGCCCGACGTCCGTCAGCGATCAACCCGGAGGTTTCGACGAAGGCCGCTTACAGTAGCATGCCAGTGTTGCGTATCTTGTGGTAGAGAGACAACATCGCCCCTATGAAGAGAAAATTTGATTCTGAGGTTGAGTTACCAATGACGGGACAGATGCGGCTCGACTGTAACGAGCAGAGCTCACATCCACCCGAGGGCGAGAAAATAATTACGTAATTTAGTACGCAATTTAGTACGAAACGGAAATAAGGTCCAAACCCCGATCGCTTTTGAGTGGGACGCCTCACCCAATGTGCTCCTCCGTACTTTTGCCCACACGCGGAGAACAAACCCCGATTGGTTACCCTCAGACCCGAGGATAGCCATTCTGTTGGTCAAGTTACGGTAACTACTTGTGCAGATACAGACACTTCCCTGCGATCACTGGCAGATGCCTTTTTCAAATCTAACCAGAGCTGGTGCTACAGTAGTTACTGCGCAATCTTTTGTTTCTAAAAATCGATCAAAGACTTCTACTTGCACCTGACCTGTACTAAAGTTCCGGCCGGTTGTCTCAGCACGACGCGTGATAACTCAATGCCAGGGAACCAAGCTCTTATACCAACTTGTCACAGCGAGGCCGCATCAGGTCGATTCTACCGTCTCGCCTTTTCAAAGAAGCACTCTGTGACCTCCTAGCGGCCGTTGTGGGACCCGGGTCCAGAATTTCCGTAGAGTACTCAGTGATCTATTTGAATCACCAGATTTATTATCATTTCGTTGACCATCGTTTGACGCATGCGAAACCTCAGCTGGTACAGTAGATTGCGCTTCCACATCACCCCAGACGGCAGCTCCTGCGACTGCTCGCGGATATGGTTCAGAGTGTCCATGGGCCATCAGGGAACCACTACTGACTCCTTTGTGTCGGGGAGCTGACCAAGAATACCCTGCTTCTCTACAGGTGCGAGAGTCGCGGGAGACGTAACTTGGTGTAGGTCCGAACTGATTTCCCAACCTGAAAGCCAATTTCAGTAATTCGAGGTTTTAAAACTTCGAAATTTTTTTATGTCCCTTATGTACAACGTTTGATGTACAACGTTTGCAATGACTTGAACCTGAAGCTCATATACAAGAAAGAAGCCTTCGGCCCAGTAAGTCATATCTATGACCAAAAGCATTTGGCAGACCTGCAAACTGATGATTCTCAGACGCCGCCACGGAATCTCCATCTCCGTCGATATCCTTCATGCATCATGGTTAAGTTGGATTCATGATTCGATTCGCTCATCCGCATATAAAATTCTCCTGTTTCCATGCAGCGGTGTCGACTCAGAGCGCCCTTAATGAGTTCTGAATCAAACGATTGCTTATCGGAAAGCCACTCTAGCAGCCAACCGGAAGTCAACATCACCTGTCAAGAACACTCTGGTGCAAACTCTGGTGGGTAACTTACTTTGAGTGGCACTACCATTACAGTACATCCCAGGCTAATATCCATATGACCTGCTCGGGACGCCGCGAATCCTCTCATGCGTTCTGTTACTGCCGCTTACCCAGAATCAATAAATCACTTATCATCGCGCGGAGAGTGACTGATTACCATACAGTACCGCCAGCTTTACTCGTGGTGAGCGGAACGCATTTTATTTTCCACAGTTGATGAATGCCTTCCTTGCGGTACGCGTGGGTACCGAATTGGTCCTTACGCGCCGCGCAGGGAAATCTGATATCCCGTCACGTCACTGCTCTGGAGAGGGTCGGCCTTATCTCCGTGGCGGCCGGGCCTCATCCGAGGCATTCGGTTACTCGATTTCAGAGTTATCCATTCTTGCTCTCATTGGTCCCGTGTCTCGGTATCCCAAATCGTCGACTTCGTCTCTCACCCTTCTCGCACGTACAGTATACGTATAGTACTGCGCACGTAGGGGATATTTTGGTGCTCTCCTCCTCGTTCTCTCGGTGACATCTCTCGCGCTCGTTCTGTTCTGCTCTCGTCCCCACGCGCCGTACAACCCCAGTCGACCATTTGCACGCATCCACGCTTTTCTGTTGGTTCGATCTCGGTTCAGCGAAGCAGAGCCGCTTTTTCGGAGCCGCCGAGCTTCCCTACTTTGCGCAGCTTCCGGTTACATACGCGGGGGCTGGCCTTTGTGGTAGTAGTCTGCGTTTGCAACAACTGCGGAAAGGCACACAACGCCCACGAACGATCGTGGAGGGTCGACGGGCATCTTTTCCCACCGCCAGCTTTGTACCCTTGTTTCATTGTACCAGCCCCGACGCGTACTGACCCTTCGCAAGCCATGCTTCCCTTTTCCTTGTTATGGAGCTGCCTACAGCCTCTTTGGCACCACCGAGGGACCTAAATTATCTTCTAAAGTTGCTATGAATGTGGTGATGAAGCCCGTTGAATTGTAAAATTAGTAGAATATGGTGATCCGCCAGCGCGTGAACCAGATAGAAGTCTTCCACGGCTCCATGCCCTTTGTCCGAGAATCGGACTCCATTGCTAGGGACACAGCTTCTGCTGGTACTTCAGTATTCATATATTTTCTTTTACAGTACTTCCTAGACCCTAGAACAATGTTCGTAGTTAGGACAGGGGACACCCATCAGAATCTCTTTCACCCCCGAAACACCTCGGTTCAGGATGCATGATGTATGGTGGGTCGCGCTCCGCATAGTACTAGTACTGAAACTAGCTAGACTTGGAGACGCTGCAGCCTCGGCATGTGGGAAAGGCAACTCCTAGGCACTCGAACGCCAATACTAATAATAGCACTGCGCGTGGCTAGACGCCCACGATCATGTTTCCAAGGTTGCAGACTGCGGCAGTGCTGAACCTTCTTCCATAATTGCATGGCACACATACCGTAATTTACTTCCTTTCATTCGCACACCCACGACTAGCGACGAAGCTATATGATCGTGGCTCATGCGGCATTGCGGCGATCAGCACCATAGTGCATAATGACGGCACTCGGTTATTTGATGACATATCAACGACCGCGTGTTCACCACAAAGTTGAGTTATAGTGGGTATTGTACATGATTGCTGACAATGCGTCTAAGAATGAATGCGACTACGGCAGAGAATTCAAAGTCCATCCGGATCGTTGCCGGTGTCAGAGGAGGATTGGACCGATGGAATGGAAACGAGGATCCAAGCGCTCAGTTGAAGAGATGCGGAATGTGGATAGGCTTCGGTATGGAAACTGTCATTAAGCTTTGAATATGTGGATATTGTCCTACAGTAATGAACGGTTAGAACTGCAGGCCGGCGGAAGCCTTACGACGCGTCGCACCTGATGGCGCTTGGCAAGCCGGGATACTTCTTCCTCCGTCTCTTCGGCAATTGATCGGCTCACTAAAGACGCTTAGGGATTCTGGTCACAGGCAGTGAGTGCGAAGCACGACTTACAAATACCAATATTAGGTGCTGGCGATGTGATGGTGAGCATATAGTTCTACGTACAGTCCGACCGCATTACTTACCGTATTCTAACACCACATCTGAAGGGTTCGTTGGGTGTGACAAGACGTCTGTGATCGCGCCATGAGAAGCTACAATCGATGAATAATCAGACACAAACACAAGCGGCAAGACCCAGAAACGAGACATACTAAGGTGGAACCATGCAGACTCTGCGGATACAGGCAAGTATGTGAGTACGGTCAGGTGGAACTTAAAGGAGCTGCTTACTAAATGTAACCTGTTTTGGAGGGCACATAGCATAAGATAACACTATATTAGCAAGAAAACAAACTCACATCGTTGTCGTCTTCTACGGATAGAATTTGTATCTGTTATCGTCCACGTTGATCAACATAATTTAAACGCTGTCGGAGAATAAATGCCGAAAGAGACCACGTACCTCTATGGATGCTGCATTCCCATCGATCGCCTTGTCGTTCATGGTCTCGCGGACAGCTGCGTTCTTCTCTTTCCTTAGGGTAGCGAAAGGCCAACTGGACTGCTGCGATGTCGCTCTCCTACTCAAAATGAGCAGGGAACAGCCCGATGGGACGATGCGTCCTACGTCAAAGAAGAACCGTCGGACAGACCGGCGAAGGACGGCGATGATATCCTGTTTACAACGCGTCAACAGCGCCATAACTGGTTTCGGAAACTGGCCACCCACGTCTTCAACTGTGCTCCTGGCAGACGAGCTCCGAACGATGGCAAAGTTCTCGTTTGGCATCTGCACGTGACGCGCATGTTATATAATCATCCCCATCGAGGGTGATTATTTCACGCACTTTCACGTCTAAATCTGAGGCCCTCTCTCTGGAGAGCAAATATACAATCGTGGTGTGCTCCAGAAGCAAAGACCAAAGATCACGCACGTGTATTCGAGAAACCTTAGGACCAGATACGTCACTATCATGCAAGAGATAGGGCGATATGTCGTACCATGCTTTCCTATCCTCGGGATAACACTGGTTGGCTTGTGCTTGCGCTAAGAGAATTCGTTTCGCAGCATCGTCCTGAGAGAAATGCATCAATTGAGCCTGAAGTTAAACAAGAATGCGTGCGTACCGCTGCATCAAACGCAAGACGTCCGAAAGTAGGCTATGAGGGAGGAAGGCACAATCTCAGATAGGCGGAGAGGCAACTATCGACCAAGAGGGAAAAGTTCAATTACCTGGATGATCTGAAGGCATTGCCCGTTCAAGGAGAACGTAGCTTTTGGTATCGAGTGGACAAAGTCGTTCATGGCGATTCAGATTACAAACCGGACACAGCGCGACTATGCAAGAGAGAGGCAGGGAGAGGAAGAAATAAAAAGAGGGGTCCAAGAGTCAAGAAAAAGACCCTCGATAATCCGTTTCGAACCCTTAAATAACGAGTGCGGGGGTCCCTGTTACCCGGGGGTTCCGCCGTCGATACGCAGCGGGGCTGCTAACTTGGCACTGCGATGCCGTATAAGTTACTCACCTGTGCCCCCCTGGCGCAGGTTGTCAAATAACCAAGTTCGTAAGTTACGGGCGTCCCTTTGAGCAAATTGCGCCAGTGATGGAGTAACACGTGATGAAGTTGGCCGCCGTGCATGGCGGGAGATGGCGAGTTGATTGCGTGATTACTGGTCTCGTCTTCAGGTCCTACAAGTGTTAACCTGGGTCACTCGCTACGGGACAACCGTGCGCAAGGCCATACATCCTATGTTCAAATCACTCCATCAACCGGGAGAAGATCGTCGGTCTCATGACAAACGCACATATAAATACGGAAAGAAAATCGACCAACACGGAGAGCTGCATAAGCAAAGGGCGAAATTTTGCAAACGACTAAGCGACGTGACCAAACTTACGCGCCGGGAATCTGTAAAACGTACCTAATATTGAGCACGATATACACCTCCACATGCCGCTCTAGCAGCGAGCAAGGCCTGACCTCGGTTCGTCACTACCACTACAGGAAATTTGATGTGTTCTGATGAGGGTTTCTACCTCAAGGATTATAAAACCAGGCAGAAGGGCATACTGATGGCACCCACCACATCCAGCTTTTCCACTCCGGGGCGCCAAACGACGAGGCCCCCTGACCTCACGTAACTTACTGGCAGGTCCGGTTCAGGAGCACCCATCTGGAATCACCGGTGCCAATGCCGCTATAATTCACTCAGCCGTGGGACGCCGCAACCCGTGCATGCATTGCGACCCTCACTCCTATCTTCTTTCAATTCTCACAGTGTCGCCGCGGCTTTGCATTCAGAACTGTGTTCCGGACCTGCGAACTCGACGCGTAGAGAAGCACCGGAGTATGCCGCGTAGTGTATCTATCCGGTAAGGTGCATACAGCATAGGACTCGAGCTCGAGCTGTGGCAAAACTGGATTTTGATATTCTGGGCGTGCGAACCACTCCCGGTAACTGTCACAGTACCAGCGAGGCCTGTTCTTCAGTCAAGCAATCTAATGCCATTTTGCGGCCCACATTCTCTGGACGTGAGGAAATGATTCTCGTGTTTACGACGTCACCTACCCCCCGGAGTACTCTTCACTATCGCCTGCATTCTAAACCTACGCTGAACAGTGATATAAGCCTAGACGCCCGCCCTTCTCACGACAGTACACTGATCAGTGCCTATTATTTTCCTCACTTTCCATACGGATTCGAGACCTCATCTGACTCGGTTCCTGCTCTATTGTCGAGTTCTTGGTGGCTCTCTCAAAAGCGATTCTTCGCCCCCCCCAACACCAACGGAGAATGCGGAAATGAGATGGATTCCCAAGCGCAGCTGTCGTTGATAGTAGCATATTAATGGGATACCGAATCCAGGCTGGAATTAAGGAGGAAGGCAGAAGTTACACGTTACATAGAAGGCTACATATGGTACACGATGTGTTGAATCGCCGAATCAGGTGGGTATAGCGTAGCATGGCAAAACGAAAAAGTAGAGCAAAAGAAGCCATGCATAATGAGCAGTTTTGGGGCTCGTTCATTTCCTCAGGTCCGCCCCGACGCCAGCCGCCATCCCGGTAAGCACCTGCGACGCGACGCCCATCGCCTCAGTCGGTACGAACACAGCCTTATTCCCAAACTGCCGCGACGCGCCGAATCTCCTGCCTGCGGCGGCTCATCTCCTGCGCAAACTCATCGGCGACCTCCGCGTCCGCGCGCGCCTTGATGCGAATCGCCGCCGCCTCGGCCTCCGCCGCGAACCGCGTCGCGTGTGCTTGGGCCTCTGCCTCGAGCCGCGTACGCTCCGCGACGGCCTTGGCCGCCGCGACGGTCGAATATGCCTCTGCATCTGCCTCGGCCTAGATATATAGAGCTGTTTGTTAGGGATAGTGGAAGGGAAGTGAGAAGTGGGAACCGTACGGAGCGGGTTTTGGCTTTGATGCGGGCGACGGAGAGGACGCCTTCTTCCTGCTTGACCTTGTTGCTGTTCTCGCGATCGACGTTCTGTGGGGGTGGGTCAGGGTCTCATTCGCGTGCACTGAGCGAGGGCGGGACGTACAGCGGCCTCGACCTGGGCTTGCAGAGCGCGCTTGGTCAGCTTGTCCATCGTGCTGGCGATCTCGCCTGTGAACAAACCATCAGCACAACGTCGTCATCGCGTAAAGAGGGGCACGACTGACCCTTGAACTGCCTGTCGATGACGGCGAGGTCTTTCAGGGTGATGCCGTACTCGAGCGCCGCCGCGTGCAGGTCGTTCATGGCGTGGGTCCGCAGCGCGTCGAGGAATTGCGAGGGGTCCTCTGGGTCCTCGACGCTGTCGCCGCCTATCGAGCGCTGCTTGACCATGGAGCTGTAGTCGACTAGTACGAAGGGCGGTCAGAGATATTTTGCTTGATCCGGGATGGAGAAGGGAGTGTGCATACGATGCGCGACGATCTGCGTCAAGATGGACTGGGTCTTGTCCCGGAGCGCATCGTAGGGCGTCTCGTACCCATGCGTGGCAAGTTTGAGTGGCTCCTCGAGCTGCCACTTGAGGTACAGCGTCAGGCTCACGGGGACTTGGTCGCGAGTAAATCTGCACACGACGCACGGTTTGCAATCAAATACCATCTCGGACGAACGAGTAGTACGCACATGTCCTTCGTCGGCATCTCGAATTGATTCTCGCCAAGGGTGTAGAGCCCGCGTAGCGTGACGTTCGGATGGGTGATACAGTGCTGTCCGGCAGGGAGGAGCTCGAGCTCGTTGCCGGACTGCAGAATCGCGCAATTGTTCGCCGGAATGTCCAAGCTGAAACGCGATGAGCCACGACCGCGGGGGCTATCTAGTAAACTTACAATAACGCAACGACATAGTCCCTGGTTGAGGAGTTTGCGGGGCCCGTGGCGGAGGTCATGCGGACCTCGAAGCTGCGTCCGAGGATCGCGCCGGTGACATGGTCCTTGATCGCATGTGGGAGATGCGTCTGGTCGACGATCGCAAGCACGTCATAAGCTGCCCTGTGATGCCATACGCGACGAAGCCCGAGTTCTTCAGCACGAAGATGTGGTTCTGTGGGTCCGAGATGATCGCAGCCTGGTTCTGCGACACCTGCACCACGGTGAGACCTTGGAAGTTGATCACCGTGTCCGAAACTAGAACAAAATCCACGGTAGCGCGGAGAGGGGGAGAGACAGCGCCACTGCTCACGTCCGCGCATCTCCTTGTACGAGCGCGCCCACCAGTTGCGCAGCGGGAACCCCGGGTAACGTCCCGGTTTGGTGAGCAGCTTCGGCATCCCACCATGGTTGATGAGCCCGATCATGCCCGGCGCGATCTCCTTCCCAATCCAATCTGTGGGCACCTATATATGACGCATCATCTCAATCAAAGCGGCATAACACAAAAACCCGACGCGCACTTTATTGGAAAGAATCTTGTTGTGTCCAGCCTGCGACGCAACGCTCGTTAATAGCTTTCCGTAGTTATGGTCCCGAACACGAACACGTACTGCGCGCAGGTGTCCATCGAGCTCCTCCAGCGCGCCGAGCACGCCCCTCTTACCGATGAGCACGACGAACGGCCGCTCCTCCGAGAAGTAGTCCGGCGTGCGCGCAAATGTGGTCAACGCTGTGCCGGACGCCGACTCGGCGCCATTGGCCCGCCCGCTCGCCACGTGCGCGTGTGCGTGCTTGTACGTGGACGCGGAGCCCGAGCGGCTCGCCCCCGGCGGGCCATCTATCATGGTCGCGGCATCGCCGAATTCTGACTGAGCAGGCATAGGAATGGGAAGTGTGATTGGTTGGCTGGTGAAAGGACAAAGATAGTGGATTCCAATGCGAGCTGCTGGCGTTGTTAAATAAAAAGGTCCTTCCCAGCCCAAAGATAACGCAACAGCCAGTAAAATCATATGGTTGTGTTCCGCTGGCAGTGCATGGGCTGTTGGTTCGAAACCCCACATGATCATCACGGCCAGGCGTACTGTACTGATGTTCCGCGCAAGCTACGCCCAGACGACATGAGGGTCATGCGTGTATCTGGGTACGGTATTCCACAAGACTGTCCTACGCCGTACTCTTTTGTCTCGGTTTCTGTACAGTATTCTACCTAAGTTACGCTGAACACAGATGTAAGGCGATAGTAACCTAAGCGCCCTTCTTAGTAGTTCTTACGACAGCCACTTCCCACACGCATTCAAGACTTCATCGGCCTCAACCTCCACATGTTGACCCGGTTCTTGCTCCCTGCTCTGATGTCGAGTTCTTGGTAACCCTCTCTCAAAAGCGATTCTTCGCCCCCCAACACCAACTGGAGAACGCAGAAATGAGATCGATTCCCAAGCGCAGCTGTCGCTGATTAATGTAATACCGAATCCAGGCTGAAATTAATGAGGAAAGCAGGCTAAAGTTACACGTTACATAGAAGGCTACACATATAGTACACGGTGTGTTGAATCGCCGAATCAGATGGGTATAGCGTACCAGAGCAAAAGAAAGGATGCATAATGAGCAGGTTTGGGGCTCGCTCATTTCCTCAGGTCCGCCCCAACGCCAGCCGCCATCCCGGTAAGCACCTGCGACGCAACGCCCATCGCCTCAGTCGGTACGAACACAGCCTTATTCCCAAACGCCGCGACGCGCCGAATCTCTTGCCTGCGGCGGCTCATCTCCTGCGCAAACTCATCCGCGACCTCCGCGTCCGCGCGCGCCTTGATGCGAATCGCCGCCGCCTCGGCCTCTGCCGCGAACCGCGTCGCGTGCGCTTGCGCCTCTGCCTCGAGCCGCGTACGCTCCGCGACGGCCTTGGCCGCCGCGACGGTCGAATATGCCTCTGCGTCTGCCTCGGCCTAGAAATAGAGCTGTTTGTTAGGTGAGGCGGAAGGGAAGTAGGAGGGGGCAACGTACGGAGCGGGCTTGGGCTTTGATGCGGGCGACGGAGAGGACACCTTCCTCCTGTTTGACCTTGTTGCTGTTCTCGCGATCGACGTTCTGTGGGGGTGGGTCAGGTCAGGGTCTCGTTCGCATGCACTGAGCGAGGGCGGGACGTACAGCGGCCTCGACCTGGGCTTGCAGAGCGCGCTTGGTCAGCTTGTCCATCGTGCTGGCGATCTCGCCTGTGAATAACGATTAGCATCAGGTTATCTTGTCGCACAAAGAGTGTGGCGGGGCTGACCCTTGAACTGCCTGTCGATGACGGCGAGGTCTTTCAGGATGATGCCGTACTCGAGCGCCGGCCGCGTGCAGGTCGTCCATGGCGTGAGTCCGCAGCGCGTCGAGGAACTGTGAGGAACCCTCTGAGTCGTCGAGGCTGTCGCCGCCGATCGAGCGCTGCTTGACCATCGAGCTGTAGTCGACTAGTACGAAAGGCGGTCAGAGATCTTCGCTCGGTCTGGCACGGGGAAGTAAAGTGTACGTACGATGCGCGACGATCTGGGTCAAGATGGACTGGGTCTTGTCCCGGAGCGCATCGTAGGGCGTCTCGTACCCGTGCGTGGCGAGCTTGAGTGGTTCCTCGAGCTGCCACTTGAGGTACAGCGTTAAGCTCACGGGGACTTGGTCGCGAGTGAATCTGCGTGCGACGCGAGGTTTGCAATCAATTATATCATCTCGAATGAACGAGTAGTACGCACATGTCCTTCGTCGGCATCTCGAATTGATTCTCGCCGAGGGTGTAGAGCCCGCGCAGCGTGACGTTCGGATGGGTGATACAGTGCTGTCCGGCAGGGAGGAGCTCGAGCTCGTTGCCGGACTGCAGAATCGCACAATTGTTCGCTGGGATGTCCAAGCTGAAACGCGATGAGCCACGACCGCGGGGGCTACCTAGCCCAAAAGAGACTTACAATAACGCAACGACATAGTCCCTGGTTGAGGAGTTTGCGGGGCCCGTGGCGGAGGTCATGCGGACCTCGAAGCTGCGTCCGAGGATCGCGCCGGTGACAGTGGTCCTTGATCGCTTGTGGGAGATGCGTCTGGTCGACGATCGCAAGCACGTCGTAGCTGCCCGTGACGCCATACGCGACGAAGCCCGAGTTCTTGAGCACGAAGATGTGGTTCTGTGGGTCCGAGATGACCGCTGCCTGGTTCTGCGACACCTGCACCACGGTGAGGCCCTGGAAGTTGATCACCGTGTCCGATACTGATCCACGTCAGTCAGTTAGCGCGGAGGAGAGAATGTCACCACTCACGTCCGTGCGTGCCCTTGTAAGAGCGCGCCCACCAGTTGCGCAGAGGGAACCCGGGGTAGCGTCCCGGTTTGGTGAGCACCTTCGGCATCCCACCATGGTTAATAAGCCCAATCATACCCGGCGCGATCTCCTTCCCAATCCAATCCGTGGGCACCTACATAGTAACACATCAAGTCAGCCTATAGCCCAACACAAAAATCCAATGCGAGCACCTTATCGGAAAGAATCTTGCTGTGTCCAGCCTGCGGTGCGACGTCAGTACGGGTCCCGAACACGAACGGAACACGCTACCGTGCGCAGGTGTCCATCAAGCTCCTCCAGCGCGCCGAGCACGCCCTTCTTCCCGATGTGCACGACGAACGGCCGCTCCTCCGAGAAGTAGTCCGGCGTGCGCGCAAATGTGGTCAACGCCGTGCCGGACGCCGACTCGGCGCCCTTGGCCCTCCCGCTCGCCACGTGCGCATGTGCGTGCTTGTTCGCGGACGCGAAGCCTGAGCCGCCCGCCGTCGGGCCGTCTATCATAGTCGCGGCGTCGCCGAATTCTGACTGAGCGGGCATGAATAATGGGGAGTGGGAAAGTGAAAGTAGTGGGTTGTTGGTGAAAGGGTAGAGAGATAGGGGGTCCCAATGCCGCTGTTAAATAGAGGTTCTTCATTGCCCCTAAAGATAGACTGGAATCTGCATTGGTATGATACGAGCTGAGCTCATATTGGGCTGCACAGCCCAGCCAAGGGCACATACGGCTGTGTTCCGCTGCAGTGTGGGTATTTCGCCGCACGGGCCGTTGCCAGGTTCGGTTACCACTTACCACATGATCGTGGTGATATCTTCGAGTGGGCCAGGCGTACTGTATTGTTGTTCCGCTCAAGCTACGCCCAGACGATATGAGGGTCAGGCGTGCATCTGAGCAGACTCAACACCGCACAAGTTACGTAGGGAATACGGCCACAGGGTTGTCATGGCCTGAGCACAGTCATCACGACATCTAATATGACCTCGCCATGCTTCCTATTACTGCTGGTTTTTATAGGGGCCCTAAAAATGCCCCACGCCGTATCGCCGACGATATGGACTGCACAGCTATCACCTGTACAGCATATCGTTGTGCAGAGTGTGAAATATTACTACTGTGTTTCCATTCCCATACCCATACACCGAGGCACAGCTTGCTTATACGTCACCTGCTGACCATCACCAAGGAACCCAATAACCACCGCCCCAGCTATCTATGTCATCGCCTCGTGCATTGCGTAACGATGTCTTGCGGCACGTCCAGTTTCGCCAGCGCCGACGGTAGGCTGTTGAACTGCATTAACAGCCCGGCTGCCATATGCCACGCGAGATGGCAGTGGAACGCCCATAAGCCCGCTTGGTGATTATAGCGAATGTCAGTAATTTGGCCCAGAAGGAGAAAACGGCGGCTGCTCACGATTATCCGTAATGAAGCGCAGGACGACCCAGTTGTACGCGGGTATGAGGATGGTGTCACGGCGGAGGGGCGATGTCGCGTTGAGCGCCTGCCCAGTGTAGCGTCCTGCGCCGATGCCCATTCTGCATGACGGACCCGGTCAGAGAGACACGTCAAGGTCGGATCTTGTCACGTACATCCAAGGACGGTGGCCATGTAGATGGAACGGGTGGTCTCCGTCGTCTAGGTTATCCTAGAAAGGGGCGCGCATTGGATAAACACGCGCAAGGCACACACGCACAGCACACGCACCACGCGCACGTCGAGCACCTGTATCGAGTCCTCCGTCACGAGCAGCTGGTCTCCCGTCTCGATGCCCACGCCGACCGGCGCGAACCCCGTCGGGTCCTGGTGCACCGCCAACAGCGTCGACGTCCCGCTCAGCGGTTCCCAGCTCGTGCTGTTCATGAACCCAAGGAACCGCCCATCGGGGGTGCTCTGGAACGAGAAGGACATCTGCACCGCGCGCGTCGCGTCGGGCGCCGGGCTCGCGATAAGCGGCGTGAGCGCGGTCATCCCGTCCGCGTCGCTCAGGCCAGAGACGCCCGGACCCGGGTCCACGGAGGCGGTATCTCCTGGAAGACCCGTTTTCGCGCCGTCTGAGTAACTGGGGATGGCGTGTTCAGCGAGGGCCGCCGCGCGAGGGGAAGAAACCTTACCGGATCACGCCTCGGATGTCGAGGTTTTGCCCGGGCTGGTCGTAGGTGAACATGTCGCTCTGCACCGTCGCGCGCATCCAGTACGTCCCGTTTGCGCTGCTCGTCTGGTTCGCGTGGAGGAGCACAGAATAGCGCTGTGCGACGGTCACGGTAACCCCCGAAACCTGACTGGGTGCGAGCAGCGTGCCATCGGCCTCGATGAGTGTGAGTGGGTGGTTATCGACCGAAAAGCGGATGGAGGCGAAAGATCCTGTATTGACGAGTCGCAAGCGATACGTTTTGTTGCGCTCTATCGTATACTTAAGAAGCGTATACTCTCAGGAGTGTAATACCGTAGATAGAGCGAGAGATACCCACGTCGAAGTACGACCCGCCCGTGCCGGACGCAAAGTATTGTCCAAAACCATTGATGGTCTAATATGTCGTTCAGTCGACCGATTGGAGCCGGGGAGGGTAACACGTACGCCACCATCAGGTACTGGCTCATTACCTTGATCCCCTGCAATTCCAAATGGCTACACAAAGTCACTAGTCGGCTCGAAAGGAACATGGCGTGTCTCCGCACCGAAAGGTAGTCGGCCAGTAGAACCTGGCTTTCATCATGGTAAAGATCTGCCATCTACACGCCAGTCAGCTGACATGACTAGTGCCCATAGTAAGGTTTGCCCTTTACTTGGATCACAATCTCATCATCATAGGTGGGGAGGGTAGTAGGGTTCTGGGCGGTGGGGTGCACGATCAACGCGCCGGTAATGCCAGTCGGTATACTGCGTGGAGACTGGGATCCAACTTCAGAAATTAGTTGCCGACGAGAAAGGCACAGATGTCTTACAATCTACGAGACCATGAGGCAATTCCATCAATGGGAGAGTCAAGGCACTCACGTGCGCTGATAGCGTGGGTAAGCGGCTCATCAATGAACAGAGATACGGAAGCGGACGCACTGCCACCAAGTTGTTCCAGAAAAGTCACCAAAAGTGAAGCTGTGTAAAATATGAGTGACAGCAAGCTGATTCGAATAATATGCGTACTTGTATATCAGGGACTCGCCAGGGGGTATGCCACACTCTGTGATTCCTGACGTGCCGTCATACCAGTTCGTCCCGTTTTGGAACTAAAAGGCGCGCGTCAGTGCACTGGAGTGACCACGTCCTCGAGAATTCTCACAGAGACCGTGCCAATGAATGCTCGTAGCATTGGGGAGGTTGTTTTTGACGTTCACAACAAGGCGGTCTCCTTGATTGGCTTCTATGGTTGGTCCGGGGTATGCGCCTAGACTTCAAGCTTAGCTTTGGAAGTGACCCCGAAAAGCGGCACAGCGAGTTGAAATCAAAAGTCAAATCGAATAAAGGAAACCAGTGGTAGAAAGCGCATAGCCGCAGACGCGCTGGCGCGGGGCCACGGCTACAAAAATAGGTAACCTCCGCTGCCCTCCCAAATCTAAGCATTTCGCGTACTCGCAACGGATGGGCCAGGGCCCCTTGTGTGGAGACCAAGGCAGGCATTCGAGGAGAGAAGGGGAGTTAACGCGGGAAACAAGAATCACGTAATTGGTGAGTTCCCAGGCATGTCACGATGGGGCCTCCCCAGAAGCCGTAATGTCAAGGTCTGCTGACCCGGAAGGGGCGGTGCGAGGCATACTCGAAGATGCGTAGATACGCACCATTGACAACGAGCATTGTTTTGTTAACGCCATCTGGTGCGCCGTTCGCGACCTGGACTGGTGAAGTTGTACCTGCGTTCCTGTGGGGGTTGTCCTAGAATGGACCCAATGACAAAATCACTCGATGTCTGGGGAGAGAGGGTTTGGGATGCGCTGCTGTTGCTGCTGCTGCTGCTATTGCTGTGGTGGCTGGTGCTTGAGCCCTAATCCCAACCCAAGACCGAGGGCGAAGGGCGAGAACTACGAGCGACGCGGCGAGACCAATGATGATCCACAACCGACGACCGGCTCTGCGTTTGGTCGCGGATGGCTTTTCGTCAGCCATGAAGGATATGATGGTTCAGGGAAAAGGAAACGATGCTCAGACATGATATAAGCGCATACATCGACTGTAGTCTGACGTTGATGGGGAAGCCAAGCTGAATTGATCGAACGTATGGGTTGAACGAACGTGCTTGGCGGTGTCTCGATCGCGTGTGAAAACCGTGCTGCTCTGATTGGCCGTGTCCCTTCGATCCTCTGTGGCGCCCCACACTGGAACGACCATGTGGTAACATCTGCGTATAAAACTCGAGTCCGACGTCCTTCTCGAGTCCTCGGACACTCCGACAACATGCATGCCCACTTCTCCCTCCTCCTGCTCATCCCCGCAGTGCTCGCTGCCCAGGCCAGTGTTCTCTATTCTACACGCCATTCGTCTGTTCTCACATTACTGTAGACTATTACAGGCGCCGCAATTTGTCCCCCCGTCAGAGGGCCCTCTAGTTGAATCCACCAACTATGTCGGTGCAAACAACGGCAGTCTTTCAAAATCCACTGTCGTTGCAGGCAAATCCTTTGACCGTTTTATTCAGGTTGCTTTCATTTTACTCACGCGCATACAGTATATACTGACCGCGTAAACTTACTTGCCAGATTTGGATAGAAAATACCGATTTTGAATCCGCCAATTCGACTGTGAGAAAATTTAATTTACCCCAATTTTTTTGTCTTCTCATCCCTTTCTAGGCCGCATTTTCTGATCTCGCCAAGCAAGGCATTCTCCTCGATCAGTATTATGCTTTAACCCATCCTTCTGAGCCCAATTACATGGCGGCAGCCGGTGGTGACTTTTGGGGTTGTGGTGATGACCAACTCTACCACATCCCACCAAAGCGAGTCACCCATCGCCTTTTCTCTATTCCTATCCTGACCATCTCGTAGTGTCTCCACCATCGTTGATCTTCTGGAGGCAAAGAGTATATCCTGGGTGTCTTACCAGGAAAATCTACCCTCGGACGGATTTGAAGGATTTAAGTGAGCATGAGCCATTTACGCCGATCACTGTCTATCGGCATTGCTCACGCCGAACAATATAGCTCTACTTCTGTTAACTACCTCAACACCTCTGCACCCGCATATCCTTACTACGTGCGCAAACACAACCCTACCATCTTCTACGATTCGGTTGCCTCGGTCCCCTCCCGCCTTGCGCGTCATCGCAACTTCAACGACTTTGCCGCCGACGTCAACGCCTCGGCCGTCCCTCAGTGGCTATTCGTGACGCCCAACATGGTCAACGATGGCCACGACACCACCATTGACTTTGCTGGCCAATGGGTCAATTACTGGCTCGCCCCATTGCTCAACGACACCAACTTCAACGACAACCGTACTCTGATCCTCCTCACCTTTGACGAGACTGAGACGTACACCGTCAACAACCGCATCTTCGCTCTGCTACTGGGAGGTGCCGTGCCCGAGAGCGCTCACGGGACCGTCGACTCGACCTACTACACGCACTACTCCTCACTCTCCACCGTGGAGGCAAACTGGGGTCTCGGGTCGCTCGGCCGCGGCGACACGAACAAGTACGTGATGCCTCTCCCTAATTCCCCCCAGCTAAACGTCCGTCCCACAGGACGCTCTCGAACGTCTACTCCTTCGTCGCCAACGCGACGGGCTACACGAACCTCGACATCGCCCTCGCCGACATCCCACTGACGAACACCACCGGCATCATCCCGGGCCCGCTCAACCCGCAGTTCTACGTGCCCATCACGGCGCCGAACACGGCGGCCGTCGGCGCGGGCGGCGGTGCCGTCTTTGTCGCGTCAGGCCTCGACACCAGCTTTACCGCCTCCTCCGCGCCCGCGCCCGTGAATCTCACCGCGCAGGGCAAGCCTGTGCCGTGGCTCGGCCCGCGCGTTGCCACGGCGTCGTCCAGTAGCAATGGCGCGGCGGGCGTCCGGGAGGGCATGGTCGGCGCCACGGTTCTCGGCGCGCTGCTTGCAGGCGTCGTGACGCTTCTTCTGGCTTGAGCGGACTACGCGCCATGCGCGAACGGTGTTGGTTCCCTGGTTCGGCCAGGACTTAGTTTAACTAATATTTGGTTATCGTGTGGGATTTGGGTTTCTTACTCTAAAACTGATGCTGATGTGCACCGTGCTGCGGTGCCAACGTGGAAAATACGCGTTACACCTCTTGATATGAGATCGGGGGGTGTCGTAAAAGATCTGTGGCGACGCTGTCGCGCTATCTAAAGACTCTGAACACCTTTGCCACAGGCCATCCGCATGGCTTGAGATAACGACGGCCCTCTCTATCTGCCCAATTCAACATACTGAGCTAGGGATGGACTTAGTAATCGCAAGAAATTGTAGTGATCATTACGTTGTTCCTAGTCAGTCAGTTATACAGAAGTTAAGGAAGCTCGTGCCTCTAGCCTACGGAAACTGCAACAACGGATTCGAGATGCTGTGTGTTACTACGGAATCGTGGAAAAGCCTCCAATGCCCTGCGCTGCAGTTCCCCCCTGTCCATCCGAATCGGGTCGGTGTCCTTAATCTCCTGTACACCATGGGGAATATCCTCGTTCGGGTTGGCGCTCTCAATCTCCCGCACGGCATCGCGGATATGCTCATCTGGGCCCGTATATCCTTGGAGCATTTTGCGTACCACGTCAAGGAGCATGATCGTGATGGACTCTGGGCACGAAAAGTCCGAGAAGGTCCCACGGCCACGGATAATCAGGTCGCAAATGATATTAAGGAGAACACGGTGCGTCCCGACTGATTTCTTGCTCTCCTCCCAGTGGGACGTGATGATCTTGAAGGTGCCGGTGTAGAAGGCGCTATTTGATTCGTCCAAAGAAGAAGGTAACGATAAAAGTCGTCGAAGGGAGAGGAAGAAAAGTTCGACGGAGAACCCAAGACCGCCGGCGTCGCGTAGATCTTGCAGACGCCACAGTTGCCGTTTCATCAAGCCATTGGGTCGACGCAACGAAATAGGGACTTGGTCGACGGATTTCAAGCTTTCGAGCACTCCCTCGTACCCCTCGGCAACTTGGCCATCCAGGACTCCACGAAGCTTGGGGCCAAGCTTGGTCAACACCTGGATTTGTTGTCCCAGATATACCAATTGGGGAGTGACCGTGGTGCTACCTGTAGTTGGCGCATTGAAAGTATCGCTTATCAGGACGGATTCGGATCGGCGAAGCTCGTCGAATATTACACCAGGAAGTTGCCGCGTCAACCTGTAAGTAGCATCGTCCATTGCATCGTGATAAATAGAGATCAGCCAGTCAACGTGCTCCAGGCCATCGGCAACGACTTGAATGCGCTCCAACTTTGAAATTTGTAGTTCGTGGTTTCTTAAGATTTCTTCGACTTGCTCCCTGGTCCTCTTCTGGGTCCAGGGCTCGAATGCTCGATGTAGGTTTTCAACGTTCTCCCAGGCTGTCTTGAGAAATTCATCGATCCCTTTAGCACCCTTCCATGCCACGTCGTCCGGTTGTCCGTATTCTGTTTGAAAGCGTGCCAGTCCGCTTACCGCGTACCCAGCGAGCACCTGCAGCCGGTTTCTGCCCAGTGTCCGCTGAATGCCCACGAGTGAAAGGCACGTCCAGCGTATGATGAATAACGTATCGGATGTGGTCGTCGGTGACTGGTTGACCCTTTCGACGTGGCCTATTTCGCTGACTACCTTGCCGATTTCTCCAAACCAGTCCAATCGGTAATCGATACGGCATATCAGTGACGCCGCAGCCTCAACGCATACACGAATGCGCCGATGTCTTGCCTCGTCGTTTTCGAAATAACTGTGATTGTTACAGGTCTCGAAAAGGTAGCGCACGCGTCGAGAAATTGTGCCAACGGTGGTTCCGTCGAGTGGGGGTGGGGGATAAGACATAAGGGAGACATGACTACCAGCGGGTGAAAGACCGGTCAGGACCGTCAGAGGATAAAACGTGTCGCGTGTCTGAGAGGAGACCTCTTTCCAAACTTCTCTGCCCCATTCGGTGTTGAAAGAGCCAGGGATCGCCAACAGGAGGGGTTCCATCTCGGCGTTCCCTGCAGTGCTATCGACCAACCACCGGATGGCGCGCACGTCACGGTGTTTGCACTCATCGGGCTTGTCCATTACCAGCCATTCTTGATATGCTTCTATGCTCATGGACGTAAGCCGTTTGCTAAGGGAGTAGTTGGGTCGCTTGAACTTCTGCATCAAAAAGAATATTGGCCGCGAGAACTGGGAAAGGTGTGGCGATTGCAAGTTCAAGAGAGGCGCCAACATGCCGTACAAGAAGAATGATCCACAACAGCCAATCAGAATGGTCGTAATGACGCCAATAGTTGTGTTGACATTAAGCAGGGAATCGCTGAGGCCAAAAAAAAAGAGGACAAGCGAGATACGGATCAACGAAGGGGCAGCTAACGCCATCGCCCGCATTGACTTGGCACCCTCGAAAAAAAATTGTCGAAACCGCGCTTGCTTCAGAGGATGATCGTACCGCTGGAAGACCTGCATGTATGCTCGAACCCACCGTTGAACGAGAGTTGCAACAAGCGCCGCAGACAGACTGCATACAAGAGCGATGAGCCAGTAAGTGTTCACTCGGATGTCTGTAGCGCGCGGGTGGAATGGTGGGTAAGGTGGCGGGGGAGTGGACGGGACGGAAACCTGTGGGGTTATAGACGCGATTTGCTGTGAGATCTGGGCGAGCATCGCGACTGATTGCTGGTGATAATATACGGATTGTTGCGCGGGGTCTGGTTGTAAATTCTGAAGACCGTCGACGAGGAAAGAAGTGAGAACAGCAGCAAACAAGCCTGCCTGTGGAAATACGTGAATGAATTCAAGTCTACTTTGAAGACGGAGATATAAACACACAAATAAAAGAACTCCATCCATATCGTTTGCCAGGCCTTGGAATTGGGCCTTATCATGAGTTTGAGCCACTTTGCCGTAAAGAGACCAGAGGGCATTAGCACCATCACCGAAATCCCTGCGTTCGCTTTGAGCCTCTGAAAGAGATGGGATATCTGAAGAAGCGTTCATTGCTCACCTCCCTGTATCTATAACATATAACCCACTCGTCAGAGGTCTACTCGTCAGAAAAGAGACGATCTTAGACCCACCAAGAGATAACTGTTCTCCTCGTTCGGTATCACCTCTGCGCCTTGTACTTCTGGGGGTTGTCATATCCACTAGAACGCGCCGAAATATTGGTTATAGAGTGAGGGGAGTAAGGAAGTTCGAGTTCAAGTGCCGTTTATGATACAATAAAATCAGACTGCCTCATGGCAGCGGCGGGTGCCATAATCCTGTGGGCTTTCACCTACCATCTGACACGAGTAAAGGAACGTTCCAGCCTCAATTTTGCATAGACTTCTTGAAACGGGGGCCAGAACTCGAGGCATTCAGGGCGCAGCAATTTCAGATGCTGGGTCGACAGAATATGCCAGTCGTGATGAGCGATGCAAGGGAACGGGTCCGAAGCACGTAACCAACACCAAGGGGGCGAGACGGGATTTGGTCGAACATCCCGGCACAAACATTCCCTCTCCTCCCTCCAGCCCACAGTGCTCGCCGCTGAGGTCCCATTATACACTGCATCCTTTTATTATGACAAGCGCTGCACTTTGTCCTCCGGGCCTCTCGTTGAATCCACTAACAATGGCAGTCTCCAAACCCAAGATCTTCTCCGGTAATCGTCTCATTCAGGTCGAGTTCACGCTTTGTATCTTAGCATATGTACCTCAGCGCTAGGCCTCAGCACCTCCGAACCTGCATATACCTCCTGCGCACGCAAGCACAACCCCACATTTCCCTATGATTCGGTTACCCCGGTCCCCTCCCGTCTTGCGCTTCATCGCAACTCCAACGACTTTGCCGCCGACGTCACGTCCCTCAGTGGCCGTTTGTGATGCCCAATATAGTCAACGATGGTCATGACTCTGATTGGTTCGTCCCATTTCTCAACGATACCAACTCCAATGGCACCGTGCTTTGATCCTCCTCACCATTGACGAAACCGAGACACACACCGTCAACAACCCCACCCTCGCCCTACTCCTTCTGTTTCTGAGAGTGCTCGCGGCACGATCGACTCGACCTACTACGCGCATCACTTCACTCTCCAGCATGGAGGCAAACTGGGGTCTCAGGTCACTCGGCCGCGGTGACACGAACAAGGACGTCCTTTGTCTCACTAATTCCCCAAGCTGACCTCTCACGCTCACGCCCCGGAGGACGTTCTCGAACGTCTACTCCGTCACCAACGCGACTGACTACACGAACCTCGACGTCCCTCGCCGACGTCCGGCTGACGAACATCATGAGCACGATCCCGGGCCCGCTCAACGTGCAGTACTACGTGCCGATCATGGCGCCGAATGCGTCTGCCGCCGGTGCAGGCGGCGGTCCCGTCTTTGTCGCGTCAGGCGTCGACACCAGCTTTACCGCCGCCTCGGTGCCCGCGCTCCTCAACGTCACCGCACAGAGAAACCGTGGCTCGACCCCGAGTCGTGTCATCGTCGTCGTCTGGCTCGTCCAATGGCAGCGGCAATGGCACGCCCAGCGCCAGGGAGGGCATGGTCGACGCCACGGTGCTTGTGGCGCGTCTTGCTGGCGTTTTGACGCTTCTTCTGGCTCGAGGAGCGGACCACACGCCACGCGCGAACAGTGTTGGTTCGCTGGTTCGGCCAGGACTGAGTTTAGATAATGTTTGGTGTCGTGTGTGGGACTTGAGATTTCTTACTCTAAAACTGATGCTGATGAGCTCTGTACCGCGGTGCTAAAATGAATAAGCACGTTTACATCTCTTGATGTGAGATCGACTGGTATCGTAGAAGATCTGCAGCACCGTCACGTTATCTGAACATCTTTGCCGCAGGCTATCTTTTGTCATTCTACACATGATTTGGGATAAATTTTCAGGAGATATATTTATGACATTCCTAGTCCGAAGTTATACAGAAGGAAGTTCGTGCCTCTAGCCTACGGAATCCAAAACACCGGGTTAGAGGTGCTCTGGGTTGCCACGGGGCAGCGCAATAGTCGCCAATGCCTTGCGCTGCAGCCCAACGTCTATGCAGTTTCTCGAGTCGATGCTTTTAATCTCCCGCACAGCATCGCGAATATGCTCGTCTGGACCCGCATACCCTTGAAGCATCTTTCCTACCATGTCAAGGAGCATGTTCGTGATAGACTCTGGATACGAAAACTCTGAGAAGACCCCACGGCCTCGTATAATCAGGTCGCATATGATATTAAGCAGGATATGTTGCGTCCCGAGCAATTTCCTACCCTCCTCCCAGTGGGACGTGATAACATTGAAGGCGCCAACGTAGAAGACGCTATTTGATTCGTGCGATGAAGGCATCGATAAAAGTTGTCTCAGGGAGAGGAAAAAAAGTTCGACGGTGAACCCAAGACCACCGCCGTCGCGTAGATCTTGCAAGCGCCACAGCTGCCGTTTCATTAAACCATCGGGCCGGCGCAGCGAAACAGGGACTTGGTCGACGGATTTCAGGCGTTCAATAACCTCCTTGTGTCCGTCGGCGACCTGCCCATCCAGGACTTCACGAAGCTTTAGGCCAAATCTGGCCAACGCTTGAACCCGTTGTCCCGGGAATATCAATTGGGGAGTGAGTGGGCCGCTACCTGTGGCTGGCGTATTGAAAGTGTCGCTTATCGGGGAAGATTCGGATCGGTGAGGCTCGTCGAATGATACACCGGGGAGTTGCCGCGTCAGCCTGAAAGTAGCATCATCCATTGCGTCTTGATAAAGGGAGATCCGCCAGTCGACGTCCTCCATGCTATCGGCCTCGACTTTGATGCGCTCCAACTCCGAAATCTGTCGTTCGTGGTTCCGTAGGATTTCTTCGACTTGTTCGCGGGTCCTGTTCTGGGACAAGGGTTCGAATGCTCGACGGAGTTCCTCAACGCTCCCCCATGCTGCCTTGAGACATTCCTCGATCCTCTGAGCGCCACTCCATGCCACCTCGTCCGGTTGTCCGTATTCAAATTGAAAGCGGCCCAGTCCGCTCACCGCGTACCCAGCAAGCACCTGCAGCCGGTTGCTGCACAATATCTGCTGAACGGCCACGAGTGAAAGGCACGTCCAACGTACAATGAACGATGGATCAGATGTGGTCGTCGGTGACCGATTGATCTCTTCTATGTGACCTATTTCGCTGACCAACTTGCCAACTTCTCCAAACCACTCCAATCGGAAGTTGATACCACATACAAGTGACGCTGCGGCCTCGACGCATGCGCGCAAGCGCCTACGTCTCGCCTCCTCATTTTGGAAATAAGAGCGATTGTTGCAGGTCTCGAAGAGGTAGCGTACGGATCGACTGATGGTGTCGGCGGCGGTTCCTTCTAGGGGACGTGGGGAGTGGTGTATGAGTGAGGCCGGACCACCGATAGCGGAATGATCTGTATGGGACTCCAAAGTGTGGGGGTCGGAACGCCCCTGAGTGGAGACATCCGTCCACACTTCTCGGCCCCATTCTGTGTTGAAAGTGCCAGGAATCGCCAACACGAGAGGTTCCATCTCGGCGTTCACCGTAGTGTTATCGACCAACCATCGGACGGCGCGCACATCGCGCCCTTTGCGTTCTTCGGTCTCTTCCATCACCAGCTCTTCTTGATATGCTTCGATGCTCGTTGGCGTATGCCGGTTGGGAAGAAAGCGGGTGCGGAAATAAGGTCTCGGGAACTTCTTCATCAGAAAGAATATCGGACGCGAGAAGAGGGTCTTGTATGGCGACTGCAGGACCCTGAGGTGTGCCGATACGCTGTACAGGTAGAGTGATGCACAAGTGCAGATAGAGACGACGGTGGAAACACCAACAGTCGTGTTGGTATTTAGCATAGAATCGCCAAGGCCCGAGAAAAATAGGAAAAGCGAAACATGAATCAGCCTAGGGACTGCTTCCGCCAACTTCCGCATTCCGTCGGCACCCTCGAAAAAAAACTGTCGAAATCGCGCTCTCTTCAAAGGGTGATCGTACCGTTGGAAGACCTGCATGTAGGACCGAACCCACTGTTGAACGAGAATTGCAAGGAGCGCCGCCGAGAGACTGCATACGAGACTGATGAGCCAGAAAATGTTCACTCGAATATCGGAAATCGCTGGTTGGAATGCAGGATAGGGCGGCGGGGAAGTGGATGGGATAAAACCTTCGGCGGTAGATGGGACGGTAGGTGTGGAAGCCTGTAGAACGATGGATCCAATTTGCTGTGAGATCTCAGCCAGAATGGTGGCCGACTGCTGCTGGTAATAAACTGATTGTTGCTGGTAATACACTGATTGCTCCGCGGGATCCACTCGCAAACTCTGAGTACTTTCGACGAGGAAGGAAGTGAGAACAGCAGAGAACAAACCAGCCTATACGAATACGCGTTGGTGAATCGAAGTTATATCATGAACACGATAAATATGCACGTACAAAGAGAAGGACGCCATCCATATCATCTGCCAGGCCAACGATACGAGCTTCGTCATGAGTTTTGGCCTCTTTTCCGTAGAGAGACCAGAGGGCATTGGCACCGTCATCGAAATCCCTGCACTCTTTATGAGACCCTGTAGGAAATGGGCCTTCCGAAGAATGATTGCCCGTTTCTCCCCCTCCTGAGCCTAAAATGTATGACGAACCGCACGTCAGATACCCATGTACCCAATGATACAGGATACGCACTGGGGTAAGAAGGTCCTTCGAGTGTCTCAGACCACGTCTCTTCCCCTAAATATTCAATTAATACCCATTCGGTTAAGAATCAATCCGAGACCCACCTAATGATACCGATTCTCCTCGTTCTGGGTCGGGGAATTTCTCTGCATATCCAGGCATCACTGTCTTTACAATGGGATGGGAACAAATGTCGACTGGTGCGTGAGGGGTGAGAGGAGCGATGAAGTTCGAGTCTGGTGTGTGCTACTGTAAACCTCATGGCAGAGATGCAGGTGATCAAACATGCGGTGGTTGCATGTCCGTGTATTGCGGTGACCGACCGGGAAGAATGGGCCGCTCTTCCTGGGAAACTACAGTACGCGAGACCTGCTCGCTTCTGGCAAGCGCGCGCCAGACTATGCGGCTGTACACCTGCAGCGCGGAAACCCCGTGTCCGCCTCCGTATACATGCGGAATCCTGTATTGTAACTGTACTTTCTGCCGAGTTACTACCGTCCAAGTCTCTCTATGGGTAATTGTTCAAGTTTGTGCGGGACCGCTACTCCCGACTTGGAGGTAACCCCATCGCAACAGCCGTCCTCACTGGCCAAGGAAGGGCGTGTACCCTCACCCAAGCTGAATCGTACGGGGCAAGTATGCAGGTCACTGGAAAACGGGAGTATACCCCCGGCTCCGAATCTCGGGAAGGCATTCTCTGTTCCTCCAAACGCGCGACCCACGATGGGCAGCGCAAACTTACCGCCATTGCAGCCCCGCAGGGTCCGGGCACCATCTGAACCTTCATCCAGTAGGTTGCCCCACCCAGAAATCAGACCAAGGAGCGTAGGTGAGTGTGATCCCTTCAGACACGTGCACTCAATGACAGCGATAAGAGCACTCAAGGGCATCTCCCACGCGGCCGGCCATGAGTTATCCCGCTCGTAGGCCGCTCGATTCGATAGTGCGGCAATTGCTCCCCGAACAATTCAAGTGTGTTCTCCGACACTATCGTGTACCTCATAACCCATATTCTCCGTAGATTCCGAATCCTCGTTGTAGGGAAGGTGCGTACATGCCGGCGTCTGTCGGTATTGGTCTTGTAATTTCATAAACAGAGCGGCTCTGGAAAATCGTCACTGATCAAGGCCGTTTTCAAAGTGGATGAAACAGTGCGTTTCCATACTAGCGTTTTTCTACGTCGCCGACAAACTGTGATGGAAACAAGGCTGAGCTGAAGGATACGCTTGGGAAAGTCGATATCAATGCCGAGTTTCAACCAGAAGATAACTGTTACCTCATCGTCCATGAGTGTTCAGGATTGGAACCTCAGGCCGAGGATTCGCAAAACTTGCAGACCATCCGGGACTTCATCTCGCACCGTACTGACGCGAGCTGCTCAGATTCAAAACGATTGCATGCTGTCTGGTAGATGAGCCTCTTTTTTGGTGCCTATTGTCTCCATATTACTGACGAAAACCATTTAGGATATGTGTTCCCGCATCTGACGCGATAGACGGGCAGCTCGGGGAGGGGGCGGAAGAGATTCTGGGTCTGAGAACCGGTAAGTGCATTCAGATGATATGCAACTTGGAAATATGACCGATGTGAGCTTCAGTGCCCGTGGTTCTCGTCTTCACCAAATTTGACGTGGTTGTCTCTAAAGTCCTTTTTGACATCCCTCGTGGCGACGCGCAACCACACGAACGGGCGAAGGCCCAGGCACTCGAAATGCTCGAAGAATCCTGTCACCGCCTATTTCATAAAGACTCAAGGGTTGTTCCGGTTTCTGGTACCTACTCTCTTTATCTCCTAACGCCTCGTAGGGCGGTTCATCTGACTGCTCCGATCGTCCTCAGAGAAGCCGAGACACGCTGATCTCGTCGAGAATCTAGTTGTGGCGACAGATAGGTGCATTCTGGGCTCATCCGGTCCATCGACGAGGTTTGGCGTTCGGGAAAGGTCACGAGTTAACGCCGTACCTCTTGCGTGGTCGACCGCATTACGAGCGAGCCGTGATATCACCGTCAAAGCCTCGATCGAGTACGTGGTATTATTTTAGCACCTACCGTTTTAACCGTCTTATGATAGAGTCGGACGAAGCCGTGAGCGTATTAGCCCGTAGTTATGGCTGGACTATTTAAATAACGTTGTCCTGTTAGGGTATTGGCGTCGCCTATGGTCTTCTGACGTTGACTTCGCTGGTTATTCGCTCAAGAGCTGCATGAACGTTATACACCTAGATCTTGTTGAGATCTGGAATCTCAGCGACAGGACCAAGGTTGGTTGTCCTCGGTTGTCTGTTGAGCTGGTTGCTTATAGGAATCAGTATCTCTCGAGCGATGGGTTCAAAGCCAAGATGTCTCACCTTGTCAAAGATCTTGAGGGGCCTGCTAATATGATTTCGGGGTGAGAGTATCCTTCGTGAAATTGGGGGTAGCTTCTTACCCACGACCTTGGTAGTCCCTGCAGAACTAGAACTGGGGTTGAATTCGCAGGTTGGGTTCGCCACGTGTATAGGGGCAGGTGAGAGAGAGTTCTCTGTCTCGAAGTCTAGCCTGATCTCTCGCACCGCCCAGTCAGAAAGATATCCGCTGCGTTATGGGCTACATTGTAAATCTTACAGTCATCTTGGATTCCATTTTCAGCAAAATATCTGGCGACATTTCCCCGGACACTGTTACGTCGGTCATCAATGGGCATATTGATTCCGGTAAAAGGAATAAGATTCACGACGATATTCGGACGTTTGTTACGGAAACATTCCCTCTCAGGTTTTCTGAATCGCAGGACTTGATCTTAGAGAAAATTATTGACTTGATCCAAGAATTTTTACCCCCACGCAGGAAATAGCACTAGTAGCTTCAATGATACCGATACCCATAGCTACTTGGGCATGTACATTACAATTTATTTATTTTGGTTCCATTTCCGATGTACATCACTATATGAGATCGGCTGATATCGTCGAAGATCTGCGACCGGACGATCGCACTACAGTAACTTTTTGTTTTTTAAATCTATTTCCGTGCGCCTCAGAGCATGTAGCCCTATGTGGCACTTCACTTTACAAAGTCTATCCAACGCGATTTTCTATGTAGCTAACTGAATATTGTCGTTGCGGGCCATCCTGCGTTCCTATCTACGTATGGCCTGAGATGAAGACGGCCCTCTCTATCTGCACTATTCAGCACGTACTGTGCTAGAGTGGGAGGGCTTAGCAACCGCAAGAAATGATCATTAATACATGATGTACGTGGTAGCAATATAGTAGGTAGTCCGCAGTCGTACGTACGGAAGACGGAAGAAAACTCGTGACTCTAGCTTACGAAATTTGCAACGTGGTCCAGATTGTGGTTGTCACCGGATCCTGGGATAGCTGCCAATGCCTTGCGCCGCAGTTCCATGTCCATGTCCATGTAAGTTCTCGAGTTAATGCTCTGAATCTCCCGCACAGCATCGCGAATATGCTCGTCTGGGCCCGCATACCCTTGAAGCATCTTTCCTACCATGTCAAGGAGCGTGTTCGTGATAGACTCCGGATACGGAAAACCCGAGAAGATCCCCCGGTCTCGGATAACCAGATCGCAAATGACATGGAGGAGGATACATTGCGTTCCGAGCGATTTCCTGCCTTCCATCCAGTGGGATGCAATAAGCTTGAAGGTGCCGATGTAAAAGACGCTATTTGATTCGTGCGATGAAGACATCGATAAAAGTTGTCTCAGGGAGAGGAAGAAAAGTTCGACGGTAAACCCAAGACCACCGCCGTCGCGTAGATCTTGCAAGCGCCACAGTTGCCGTTCCATCAAGCCATCGGGCCGGCGCAGCGAAACAGGGACTTGGTCGACGGATTTTAGGCTTTCAAGAACGTCCTCGTATCCCTCGGCAACCCGCCCGTCTAGGACATCACGAAGCTTTGGTCCAAGTCTGGCCAACGATTGAACTCGTTGTCCCGGGAATATCAATTGGGGAGTGAGGGGGGTGCTACCTGTGGCTGGCGGATTAAAAGTATCGCTTAATAGGAAGGATTCAGATTGGTTTAGCTCGTCGAATGATACACCGGGAAGTTGCCGCGTTAACCTGTAAGTAGCGTCATCCATCGCGTCTTGATAAAGAGAGATCCGTCCGTCGACGTCCTTCATGCCATCGGCCTCGACTTTAACGCGCTCCAAATCTGAAATCTGTCGTTCGTGGTTTCGTAGGATTTGTTCGACTTGTTCCCTGGTCGTCTTGGCCCAGGGCTCGAATGCTCGACGGAGATCCTCAATGCGCTCCCATGCTGTCTTGAGACATTCATCGATCTTCTTGGCGCTCATCAGCGCTGCCTCGTCTGGTCGACCAAAGTCCGATTGAATGCGTGTCAGTCCGCTCACCGCGTACTTAGCGCGCCCTCGCAGGGGTTTGCTGCCCAATATCTGCTGAATGGCCACGAGTGAAAGACACGTCCAGCGCATGATGAACGATGGATCGGGCGTGTTCGTCGGTGACTGGTTGATCTTTTCAATGTAGCCTATTTCGCTGACCAGCTTGCCAACTTCTCCAAACCGGTCCAATTGGAAATCGATACAGCATACAAAGGACGCCACGGCTTCGACGCAGGCGCGCAGGCGCCTACGTCTTGACTCCTCGTTTTCGAAATAACTGTGATTGTTGCAGGTCTCGAAAAGGCGGCGTACGCATCGAGAAATGGTGACGACGGCGGCTCCTTCTAGCGGACGTGGGGGGTGAGGCACAAGGGAGACTTGACTGCCAGCGGATAAAGGAGCCGTCAGAGGCTCTGACGCGAGATCTGACGTGTCGCGCGCTTGAGAGGAGACCTCTCTCCACACTTCTTGGCCCCATTCGGTGTTGAAAGAGCCAGGGATCGCCAACACGAGCGGTTCCATCTCTGCGTTCACCGCAGTGCTATCGATCAACCATCGGATGGCGCGCACGTCGCGGCTTCTGCGTTCACCGGTCTCCTCCATCACTAACCATTCTTGACGTGCTTCTATGCTCATGGATGTAAGCTTTTTGGTGAGAGTGCGGTCGCCGGAATATAATCGCTTCAACTTCTGCACCAAGAAGAATATCAGCCACGAGAACAGGGTCTGGTGTGGTGATTGCAGGTTCAAATGCGGCGCCAACATGCCGTACAAGAAGAATGTTCCAGAACAGAAGATAGGAACGATCGTGACGACACCAATAGTTGTGTTGACATTGAGCAAGGAATCGCTGAGGCCGAAAAAAAATAGGACAAGCGAGATACGGATTAACGGAGGGACCGTTGCAGCCATCAACCGCATTGACCCGGCGCCGTCGAAAAAGAATTGTCGAAATCGCGCTCGCTTCAGAGGGTGATCGTATCGCTGGAAGACCTTCATATAGGATCGAACCGACTGCTGAACGAGAGTTGCAAAAAGCGCCGCAGACAGGCTGCATACGAGACCGCCGAGCCAGAGAGCATTCACTCGGAGGTCTGAATTTGACGGTTTGAAATCTGAGTAAGGTGGAGGGGGGGTAGATGGGACGGAAACCTCTGGGGCGATAGATGCGATTTGCTGTGAGATCTGGGCGAGCATAGCAACCGATTGCTGATGATAATATACCGATTGTTGCGCGGGATCCGGTTGCAGGTTCTGAAGACTGTCGATGAGGAAGGAAGTGAGAACGGCAGCAAACAAGCCGGCCTGTGGAAATGCGGGTAACTTGAATTCGAGTCTGCGCTGAAGGCAGGAAGACACGCACGAATGTAGGGACACCATCCATATCCGCCGACAAGCTTTGGAAGAGAACCTCGTCGTGGGATTGAGCTTCTTTGCCGTAAAGAGACCAGAGAGCATTGGCACCGTCATCGAAATCCTTGCGGTCGCTTTGAGCCTCTGAAAGAGATGGGCCATCTGAGGAGTTGTTCATTGCGCTCCCTCCTGAGTCTACAATATATCACCCACTTGTCAGATCTCCGTGTACTCAACGACACAGGACATACGTACTGGGTTCCAAGGGTAGTACTTCGAGTGCCTCCGACAACGCCGGCGCTTGTCCACCCAACTCTTCTTTGGGGCCATCATCAATGACCATCTGACCGGGGGCGATCTAAAACCCACCAATATGTAGCGGTTCTCCTTGTTCGGGGTCACCTATACGCACTGGCATTGTGTATCTGGGTATTGCGATATCCACTAGTATGGCCTGAGACGTCAGTTATGAGGTGAGGAAGTTCAAGTGCAACGTGTAATATGGTAAACCCTCATGGCAGCGGCGAATTCTGTTAGAGGCTGTGACCTGTGCACATATATGATGATCACGCCTCCACATACCATCTAACACGAGTAGGCTAATGAAACGTTCCAGCCTCATTGCCGCCGGTTGTAGTTAAGAAATCTTCATAGGGGCTTACTATAGACTCGGGAGACCTTCAGGTAGCAACTTCAGATAGTCGAGCTGTTGAACTCAGTAAGTAGGTTCAGCCTGTCGTTACACTTCATCTAAATTTCATTGCAAGGTGTGATCAGTTCAAACACGTGACCAACACACACACGCAGTTACCCAATTCTGTCGGTATAGTGAAAACCGCCTACATATGCAAGCACAACCCTAACGTTTTCTATGATTCGGTCACCTTGGTCCCCTCCTGCCTTGTGCTTCATCGCAACTTCAACGACTTTGCCGCCGATGTCACGTCCCTCGGCTGTTTGCAACGCCCAATATGGTCAACAATGGCCACGATACCGCCATTGACTTTGCTGGCAATGGGTCGACTACTGGCTCGCCTCGTTGCTTAACGACACCAACTTCATACTCTGATCCTCCTCACGTTTGATGAAACCGAGACATACATTGTCAACAACCGCATCTTTGCTCTGCTACTGGGAGGTGCCGTTCCCGAGAGTGCTCGCGGCACGGTCGACTCGACCTACTACACGCACTACTCCTCACTCTCCACCGTGGAGGCAAACTTGGGTCTCGGATCGCTCGGCCGCGGCGACACGAACAAGTACGTCATGCAATCTTCCCAATTCCCCAAAGCTAACCTCACACCCCGCAGGACGCTCTCGAACGTCTACTCCTTCGTCGCCAACGCGACGGGCTACACGAACCTCGACGTCGCCGTCGCCGACATCCCACTGACGAACATCACGGGCACGATCCCGGGCCCGCTCAACGTGTAGTACTACGTGCCCATCACGGCGCCGAACACGTCCGCCATTGGCGCGGGCGGCGGTCCCGTCTTTGTTGCGTCGGGCGTCGACACCAGCTTTACCGCCGCCTCGGCGCCCGCGCCCGTCAATCTCACCGCGCAGGGACAGACCGTGTCGTGGCTCGGCCCACGCGTTTGCCAGGCGTCGTCTAGTAGCAGCGGTAACGGTGCGGCGGAAATCCGGGAGGGCATGGTCGGCGCGACGGTGCTCGGGGCGCTTCTGGCGGGGGTTGTGACGCTTCTTCTGGCTTGAGGCCACGCGCGAACGATATTGGTTCGCTGGTTAGGCCAGGACTTAGTTTAGCTAATATCTGGTTGTCGTGTGTGGGTCTTGGGATTTCTTACTCTAGAACTGATGCTGATGAGCACTGTCCCCACGGTGCCATGAAAATACACGTCTACACGGTATTGTAGCTGCGGCGTCACACTATCTGAGCATCTTTGTCGCAGGCCATCCTGCGTCCATCTACGCGTGACTTGAGATAGCTACTAGTATCTCCCGTACTGAACTGGCAATCACAAGAAATTGTCGTGATCATTACATGTGTTCCTGGTCCACAGTTGTACCGAAGTAAGGAAATTCGTCCCTCTAGCCTACGAAAACTGTAACGAGTTCGAGATGTATTGGTTACTACGGAATCGTGGAACAGTCTCCAATGCCCTGTGCCGTAGTTCTCTCCTGTCCATCCGGATCCGCTCGGGGTCCTCGATTTCCCGCACAGCAGCGCGGACATCCTCGTCTGGGCTGGCACTCTCAATTTCCCGCACAGCCTCGCGGATATCCTCACCTGGACCCTCATATTCTCGAAGCATATCACCTACCATGTTGACGAGCGCGGTCGTAATGGACTCCGGGTATGAATAATCCGAGAAGATCCCACGGCCTGGGATAATCAGGTCGCAGATGATATTAAGCAGGATACAGTGCGTCCCTAGGGACGCCCTGCTCTTCTCCCAGTGGGACTTGATGGTCTTGAAGGTGCCGGTGTAGAAGACGCTATTCGATTTGTGCAATGGAGATATCGACGAAAGTTGGCGAAGGGAGAGGAAGAAATTTTCGACGGTAAACCCAAGACCACCGCCGTCCCGTAGATCTTGCAGACGCCACAATTGCCGTCTCATCAAGCCATTGGGGCTTGCGCAATGAAGCAGGGACTTGGTCGACGGATTTCAGGCCTTCAAGCACCTCCTTGTATCCGTATCCATCGGCAACCGGACCATCCAGGACTTTACGAAGATTTCGGCCGAGTCTGGCCAACGCTTGGAGTTGTTGTCCCGGGAATATCAATTGGGGGGTGACTAGGGCGCTATCTGTGACGACTGACGTGTCGAAAATATCGCTTATCAGGGAAGGGTCGGATCGGTGGGGCTCGACGAATGATACACCGGGAAGTTGTCGCATTAACCTGTAAGTCGCGTTATCCATTGCATCTCGATAAAGGGAGATCTCCCGGTCAACGTTTTTCAGGCCATCTGCTTCAACTTGAATGCGCTCCAACTCTAAAATCTGTTGCTCGTGGTTTCGTAGGATTATTCTGGCTTGCCCCCTGGTCCTCCCCTGGGTCCAGGGCTCGAATGCTTGACGTAGGTCCTCAACGCACCCCCATGCTATCTTGAGAGATTCGTCGATCCTCTGAGCGCCATCCCGTCCCGCCTTGTCTGGTTGTCCGGATCCCGATTGAGAGCGTACCAGTCCGTTCACCGCGTACCCAGCGAGCACCTGCAGCCGGTTTTTGCCCAGTACCTGCTGAATGATCATGTGTGAGAGGCATGTCCAACGTATAGCGAATGATGTATCGGATGTGGTCGTCGGTGAATTGACCCTTTCGATCTGGCCTATTTCGCTGACGACCTTGCCAACCTCTCCAAACCAGTCTAGTCGATAATCGATGTGGCACACAAGTGACGCCGCAGCCTCAACGCATACGCGCATGCGCCTATGTCTTGCGTCCTCGTTTTCGAAATAACTGTGATGATTGCAGGTCTCGAAAAGGTATCCCAAGGATCGAGAAGTTTTGTCAACGGCGGTTCCTTCTAGCGGATGTGTAGAGGAGACTTGAGGTTCTGACGTGCCGTGCGCCTGAAAGACGACCTCCTTCCAAACGTCTTGGCCCCATTCGGTGTTGAAAGAGCCAGGGATTGCCAACACGAGCGGTTCCATCTCGGCATTTGCCGTTTTCCTATCGATCAACCATCGGATGGCGTGCACGTCCCGGTCTTTGCGTCCATCGGGCTCCTCCATCACCACCCGTTCTTGACGTGCTTTAAACATCGCAAACTCTTTGGAGGGGGAGCGGCGACCAAAACAGGATAGCACGAGCGTCCGTATAAGTAGAGCTAGCGTATTCGGGAACGGGGCCTGGTATAGCAACTGCGGGTGCCAGAGAGACATAAACGTGCCGTACAGGGAGAGTGATCCGTAGGCGCAAATGAAACAGATGGTGGCGACGCCAATAAAAGTGTTGGCATCGAGAACGGAAATGCTCAGGCCGAAAAAAAATAGAAGGAGCGAGGCCTGAATCAACAAAGGGACTATTCTTGCTGCTGATCGCGTTGACCAGGTGCCTTGGAAAAAAAATTGTCGAAATCGCGCTCGCTTCAGAGGATGACCGTGCTCCTGCAAGGCCTCCATATAGGACCGAACCCGCTGTTGAATGAAAGTCGCAAGAAGCGCTGCACACAGACTGAGCACGAGACCGAGCAGCCACGCAAGGTTCACTTGGCGGGCTGTATCCGATGGCTTGAATGCTGGGTAAGGTGGTGGGGGAGCAGATGGGATAGAGACCTGCGGGGCAATAGATGCGATTTGCTGTGAGATCTGGGCGAGCATCGCAATCGATTGCTCCTGATAGTATACGGATTGTTGCGCAGGATCCGGTTGTAAATCCTGAAGACTGTCGACGAGGAAGGAAGTGAGAACGGCAGCAAACAAGCCCGCCTGTGGAAACGCGGTTAGGATTCAGGGTCTGTGCCGCACACGGGAAGATCGACGCACGAATGTAGGAACTCCATCCATTTCCGCTAATATGCCTTGGAACAGAGCTTCATCGTGGGCTTGAGCCTCTTTTCCGTAAAGGGACCAGGAGGGCATTGGCGCCGTCATCGAAATCCTTGTGCTCGCCATCTGAAGAATTGTTCGTTTCTGTCCCTCCTGAGTTTACAACGACCATTCGTCAGATCTCCACGCACCCAAGGATACAAGATACGCACTCTGGTCCAAATGTCTTCCCGGAGTCTCCGACTGCAGCTCTCCCCCCAATTCAACTTTTTGGTCGTCAATACCCATCGGATAAGAGACGATCTAAGACTCACCAAGAGGTACGTGTTCTCCTCGTTCGGGGTCACCTCTGCGCCTTGTGCGTCTGGGCATTGCGATATCCATTAGAATGGGCTGAAACGTCGTTATAGATGAACAAGTCCAAGTGATGCACAGCAATGTCCTAACTAACTTATAAGGGTTTGACCCAGTCATGCGCTGACTGACTATATTTAGTCATTTAGTAGGGTCCCTGGAAGTCGCAACTCTGATGAGCGACGCATACCGAGATCTCCACACATTCGACGACACAAGATACGCACTATCATAGATTCCAAGCGTCTTCCGAGAGTCTTCGACCATGCCTCTCCCCCTAAGCGTAACTCGTCTTTTGGACCCTCAATACCCGTCGGAAAAGAGACTCACCAAGAGGTAATTGTTCTCCTCATTCGGGGTCACCTCTGCGCCTTGTGTGTCTGGGCATGAAATGATGGTTATAGAGTGAGGGGAGTAAGGAAGTTCAAGCTCCAGTACAGTGAAATCAGGCTTATGGCGCCATCTGACACGAGTAGTGGAATGTTCAAGCCTCATTTTCGCCGGCTCAGTATCGAGGCCTTCGAGTCCAGAACCCGAGGCTTTCAGGGCGCTACGATTTCAGATGGATGAGTAGACAAAACAAGTTCAGACCAACCACAGTCGTGGTCAGCGATGCAAGGGAAAATGTGCCCCAAGTACGTAACCAAGACGGCGACACGAACGAGAACGTCCTGTGTCTCCTTAATGTCTCCTTAATTCCCCAAGCTGACCGGCGCTGACCTCTCACGCTCGCAGACGATCTCAAACGTCTACTTCGTTGCTAACGTGACTGGCTGGCTACACGAATCTCGACGACTCCCTCGCTGACCTCCCTCTGACGAACATCACCACAATTTCGGGCCCGCTCAACGTGCAGTACTATATGCCCATCACGGCGCCGAACACGTCTGCCGTTGGCGCGGGCGGCGGTGCCGTCTTTGTCGCGTCGGGTCTCGACACCAGATTTGCCGCCGCCTCCGCGCCCGCGCCCGTCAACCTTACCGCGCAGGGAAAGACGGGGCCGTGGCTCGCCCCCGGGTCGCGGCTGTGGCGTCCAACTCGTCCAGCGGCAGCGGTAGCGACGCGGCAGGCGCCAGGGAGGGCATGGTCGGCGCCACGGTACTCGGGGCGCTTCTTCTGGCGGACGATACGCTACGCGCGAACGATGTTCGTTTGCTGGTCCGGCCAAGACCGAGTTTAGCTAATGTTCGGTTGTCGTGTAGGACTCGGATTTTTTACTCTAAAAGTGATGCTGATGAGCACCGTACCACGGTGCCAACATGGAAGTACCCGGTTACACCTTTTGATATGAGACCGGCCGGTATCGGTGAAGAGCTAGCTGCAGCGGCACTGCCGCTCTATCTGAACATCTTTGCTGCAGGCCATCATTTACGCATAACTTGTGCTAAAGACGGCCCTCACTACTATCTGCACCATCCAGCGTACCGAGCTAATTTAGAGCCGTAGCGCAAGAAATCGTAGTGATCATTACATATGTTCCTAGTCCGCAGTTATACAGAAACGTGCCTCTAGCCTACGGGACCTGCGACTACATGTTCGAAATACCCTGGGTTATTACGGAATCGTGGAAAGGCCGCCAATGCCTTGCGCTGCAGTTCCCTCCTGTCCATCTCGATCGGCTCGCCATCCTCAATTTCCCGTACACCATCGCGGATAGGCTCATCTGGGTTGGCGCTCTCAATTTCCTGCACAGCCTCGCGGATATGTTCGTCTAGGCCCGTATATCCTTGAAGCATTTGGCCTACCGTATCAAGGAGCATGGTCGTGATAGATTCTGGGCAAGAGAAATCCGAGAAGGTCCCACGGCCTGGGATGGTCAGGTCGCAAATGATATTCAGCAGGATACAGTGCGTCCCGAGCGATTGCCTGCTCTCCTCCCAGTGGGACGTGATGATCTTGAAGGTGCCGGTGTAGAAGACACTATTTGATTCGTGCAACGAAGACATCGATAAATGTCGTCGAAGGGAGAGGAAGAAAAGTTCGACAGTGAACCCAAGACCGCCGCCGTCGCGTACGTCCTGCAGACGCCATAGCTGCTGTCTCATCAAGCCATTGGGCTTGCGCAATGAAACAGGGACTTGGTCGACGGATTTCAGGCTTTCGAGCACTTCTCCGTATCCCTCAGCAACCTGACCATCCAGGACTTCACGAAGGTGTAGGCCGAGTCTGGCCAACGCTTGAAGTCGTTGTCCGGGGAATATAAATTGGGGAGTAGCCGCGGGGCTGGCTGTGAAAGTATCGCTTATCAGGAAGGATTCAGATCGATGAGGCCCGTCGAATGATACACCGGGGAGTTGCCGCGTCAACCCGTAAGTAGCGTCGTCCAATGCGTCTTGATAAACAGAGATCTGCAGGTCAACGTCCCCCATTCTATCGGCCTCGGATTTAATGCGCTCTAACTCCGAGATCTGTTGTCCGTGGGTTAGTAGGATTTGCTCGACTTGCTCCCTGGTCCTCTTCTCGGTCCAGGGCTCGAATGCTCGATGTAGGTCGTCAACGCGCTCCCACGTTGTCTTGAGACATTCATCGATCCTCTGAGCGCTCTCCCGTCCGGTTTCGTCCGGTTGTCCTTGTTCTGATCGAAAGCGTGCCAGTGCGTTCACCGCGTGCTCAGCGGGCGCTTGCAGCCGGCTTCTGCCCAGCTTCCGCTGAATATCCACGAGTGAAAGGCATGTCCAGCGCATGATGAACGATGTATCGGACGTGGTCGTCGGTGAGTTGATCTTTTCAATCTGACCTATTTCGCCGACCACCTCGCCGACTTCTTCGAACCAGTCTAGTCGATAATCAAGACGACAAACAAGTGACGCCGCGGCCTCAACGCACGCACGCATGCGCCTGTGTCTTGCCTCCTCATTTGCAAAATAACTGTGATGGTTGCAGGTCTCGAAAAGGTACGCCACGGATCGAGAAATCGTGTCGCCGGTGGCTCCTTCTGGCGGATGTGGGGAGTGAGGGATAAGGGTGACTTGAGTACCAGCGGGCGAAGGTCCTGCTGGGGGCTCTAATTTGCCGTGCGCTTGAGAGGAGACCTCTCTCCAAACGTCTTGGCCCCATTCGGTGTTGAAAGAGCCAGGGACCGCCAACGCCAGGGTTTCCATCTCGGCGTTCGCGGCAGTCCTATTGATCAACCACCGGATGGCGCGCACGTCACGGTCTTTACGTCCACCGGGCTCCTTCATCACCACCCGTTCTCGACGTGTTTCCAAGCCCATAGACGCAAGCTCTTTTTTGAGATAACGGCCACCGAAATAGGATAGCACGTACGTCTGTATCCATAAAACTACCGGCTGAGGGAACGGAGTCTGGTATAGCGACTGCGGTCTCCAGAGCGGCATGATCGTGCTGTACAGGGAGTACGATCCGTAAATGCAGATGTATACGGCTGTGGCGTTGCCAAGAGAGGGGTTGGTATTGTGAATGGAAATGACCAGGCCGATAAAAAATAGGATAAGCGAGACCCGGATCAACGAAGGAACTGCTCTTGCCATTGATCGCGTTGACCCGGCACCTTCGAAAAAAAATTGTCGAAATCGTGCCCGCTCCAGAGGGTGATCGTACTGCTGCAAGACCTCCATATAGGATCGGACCCACTGTTGAATGTAAGTCGCAAGAAGCGCTGCGGACAGACTGCACACGAGACCGGCCAGCCAGAAATTGTTCACTTGAAAGTCAGCCCCCGACGGTTGGAATGCTGGGTAAGGTGGTGGGGGAGTAGATGGGACCGAGACCTGTGGTGCGATCGATGCGACTTGCTGTGAGATCTGGGCGAGCATTGCGACCGATTGCTGCTGATAATACACGGATTGTTGCGCAGGATCCGGTTGCATATTCTGAAGACTGTCGACGAGGAAGGAAGTGAGAACGGCAGCAAATAAGCCCGCCTTGTGGAAACGGTGGTTAGGTTTCAAGGTCTGCGCTGGAAACGGGAAGATAGACGCACGAATGTCGGAACTCCGTCCATTTCCGCTAATATGCCTTTGAACAGAGCTTCGTCATGGGCTTGAGCCTCTTTTCCGTAAAGGGACCAGAGGGCATTAGCGCCGTCATCGAAATCCTTGTGCTCGCCATCTGAAGAATTGTTCGTTTTTGTCCCTCCTGGGTTTACAACGACCACTCGTCAGATCTCCACGCACTCAAAGATACAGAGATACGCACTCGGGTCCAAATGTGTTTCGGGAGTCTCCGACTGCGGCTCTCCCCCTAATTCAACTGTTTGGTCGTCAATACCTGTCGGTTAAGAGACGACCTAAGACTCACCAAGAGGTAGCTGCTCTCCTCGTTCGGGGTCACCTCTGCGCCTTGTGCGTCTGGGCATTGCGATATCTATTAGAATGGACTGAAACGTCGGTTATGGTGAACGAGGTGAGCGAATTTAAGTGATACGCAGCGATGCCCTGACTAACCTATGGTTTGACCCAGTCATGCGCTGACGGACTGTATTTTTGTCAGATGCTGGTCAAGGGTCCGTGGAAGTCGCAACTCCGAGTCTGATTTGACCCTTGTGACCTGTTGGGGTCGTCAGCGCCTCATACAGTACAGTAATGTGAGCTGCGCGTACTTTGGCGCGTACCGAGATCGCGTGGCTCCACCTCAATTAGTAAGTGAAAAAGACATAATTCTTGCACTCGCCTTGGTCCACGCAGAGGAAGTATACGCCACTGTCCTCAGTAAGTAACATGGCCGTTCTCGGGGTGATGATATGCGACCCGGACGTGCCGCACTGCAATGTCGAGCCATATCCTTTGTCAGGCTTTGGAATTGAGCTTCATCATGGGTTTGAGCTATTACCGTAAAGAGACCAGAGGGCATTGGCGCCGTCATCGAAATCCGTGCACTCGCCTTGAGCGCTAGCTTGAGCCTCTGAAAGAGATAGGATATCTGAAGAACTGTTCATTTCTCCACCCCTTGGACATATCATATATCACATACTCATCAGATCTCCACGCACTCGACGATACAAGATACGCACTAGGTTCCAAGCGCCTTCCGAGAGTCTCCGACCGCGCCTCCGATTGAGGAGTTCTCCTCGTTCGTGGTCGCCTCTGTGCCTTGCGTGTCTGGACATTGCGATATAAGGGCTGAAATAATGGTTATACTGTAAAGTGAGGGGAGTAAGGAGGTTCAACAGCTTATGATACGGTAAAATGATACGGTAAAATCGGGCTGCCTCATGGCAGCGGTGGGTGCCATAGCCCTGTGCGCTTTCACCTATCATCTGACACGAGTAACAGAATGTTCCAATCTCAATTTCGCATAGACTTCTTGAAAACGGGGGCCAGAACTCGAGGCATTCAGGGCGCAACGATTTCAGATGCTGGATCAACCAGTCGCGATGGGCAATGCAAGGGAACGGGTCCGAAGCACGTAACCAACACCAAGGGGGCGAGACGGGATTTGGTCGAACATCCTGGCACAACACATTCCCTCTCCTCCCTCCTCTTGTTTATCACAGTGCTCGCCGCCGAGGTCCCATTATACACTGCATCCTTTTATTATGACAAGCGCTGCACGTTGTCCTCCGGGGCCCTCTCGTTGAATCCACCAACAATGGCAGTCTCCAAACCCAAGATCTTCTCCGGTAAAATCGTCTCATTCAGTTCGAGTTCACGCATTATATCTTAGCATCTGTACCTGAGCACCTCAGAACCTGCATATACCTCGTGCGCACGCAAGCACAACCCGATGATTCGGTCACCCCGGTCCCCTCCCGCCCTAAGCTTGCGCTTCATCGCAACTTCAACGACTTTGCTGCCGACGTCACGTCCCTCAGTGGCCGTTTGTGATGCCCAATATAGTCAACGATGGTCATGACTTCGCAGGCCAAAGGGTCGATTACTGGTTCGTCCCATTACTCAACGACACCAACTCCAACGACGCCGTGCTCTGATCCTCCTCACCTTTGACGAAACCGAGACATACACCGTCAACAACCCCACCCTCGCCCTACTCCTTCTGTCTCTGAGAGTGCTCGCGGCACGATCGACTCGACCTACTACGCGCATCACTTCACTCTCCACCATGGAGGCAAACTGGGGTCTCAGGTCACCGGTCACTCGGCCACGGTGACACGAACAAGGACGTCCTTTGTCTCCCTAATTCCAAGCTGACCTCTCACGCCCACGCCCCGGAGGACGTTCTTGAACGCTGCCAACGCGACTGACTACACGAACCGCCACGTAGTGCTTCGCCGACGTCCGGCTGACGAACATCACGAGCACGATCCCGGGCCCGCTCAACGTGCAGTACTACGTGCCGATCATGGCGCCGAATACATCTGCCATTGGCGCGGGGGGCGGCCCCACCTTTGTCACGTCAGGCGTCGACACCAGCTTCAGGCTTTACTGCCGCCTCGGTGCCCGCGCTCCTCAACCTCACCGCACAGGGAAAGACCGTTCCGTGGTTCGGCCCCCGAGTCGCGTCGTCGTTGTCTAACTCGTCCAGTGGCAACGGCATTGGCTCGGCGGGCGCCAGGGAGGGCATGGTCGGCGCCACGGTGCTTGGCGCGCTTTTACTAGCGTAGTGACGCTTCTTCTGGCTTGAGGAGCGGACCACTCGCCACGCGCGGACGGTGTTGGTTCGCTGGTTCGGCCAGGACTGAGTTTAGCTAATGTTTGGTTATCTGTGGGACTTGGATTTCGTTACTCTAAGAGTTGATGCCAACATGAAAATACCTCTTGATATGAGATCGAATATCGTAGAAGATCTGCAGTGGCACTGTTGCGCGAACATCTTTGCCGCGATCTACGCACGGCTTGAGATAAAAACCTTGATAAAAACGGTCCTCACTATCTGCCCTATCCAGCACGTACTGAGCTATGGATGGACTTAGTAATCGCAAGAATTTGTAGTGATCATTATACATGTTCCTATTCCACGGTTGTACAGAAGTAAGGAAGTTCGCGCCTCTACCCGAGGGCTGCAGGATCTGCAACGACGGGTTCGGGGTTACTACGGAATCGTGGGAAAGCCTCCAATACCCTGCGCCGTAGTTCCCTCCTGTCCATCCGGATCGGCTCGCCGTCCTCAATCTCCCGTACAGCGTCGCAGATATGTTCGTCTGGGTTGGCGCTCTCGATCTCCTTCACAGCCCCGCGGATACACTCGCCTAGGTTGGCACCCTCAATCTCTTGTAGGGCATCGCGGATATGCTCGTCTGTGCCCGTATATCCTTGAAGCATTTTGCCTACCGCGTCAAGGAGCATGGTTGTGATAGATTCTGGGCAAGAAAAATCCGAGAAGGTCCCACGGCCTGGAATAATCAGGTCGCAAACGATATTAAGCAGTATACGGTGCGTTCCGGGAGATTCCTTGCCCTCCATCCAGTGCGAGGTGATAACATTGAGGGTGCCAGTGTAGAAGACGCTATTTGATTCGTCCGAAGAAGATATCGACAAAAGTCGTCGAAGGGAGAGGAAGAAAAGTTCGATGGTGAACCCAAGACCACCGCCGTCGCGTACATCTTGCAGACGCCACATTTGCCGTTTCATCAAGCCCGGGCTATTGTGCTGACGCAGAGCAACAGGGACTTTGTCGACGGATCTCAGGCTTTCGAGAACTTCCTTGTATCCCTCGGCAACCTGACCATCCAGGACTTCACGAAGCCGTAGGCCAAGTCCGGCCAACGCCTGAACTTGTTGCCCGGGGAATATCAATTGCGGGGTGACCGCGGCGCTACCTGTGGCTGGCGTATTGAAAGCATCGCTTATCAAGAAGGATTCAGACCTGTTTAGCTCGTTGAACGATACACCGGGGAGTTGTCGTGTCAACCTGTAAGTAGCGTCGTCCATCGCATCTTGATAGAGAGAGATCTCCCGGTCGACGTCCCCCATTCTATCGGCCTCGGATTTAATGCGCTCTAAATCCGAAATCTGTTGTCCGTGGGTTAGCAGGATTTGTTCGACTTGCTCCCTGGTCCTCTTCTCGGTCCAGGGCTCGAATGCTCGACGTAGGTCCTCAACGCGCCCCCATGCTGTCTTGAGACATTCATCGATCCTCTGAGCGCTCTCTCGTCCGGTTTCGTCCGGTTGTCCGTGTTCCGCTTGAAAGCGTGCCAGTCCATTCACCGCATCCCCGGCGAGCATTTTCAACCGGTTTCTTCCCAGTATCCGCTGAATGTCCACGAGTGAGAGGCATGTCCAGCGGATGATGAAGGACGTATCGGATGTGGTCGTCGGTGAGTTGACCTTTTCAATCTGGCCAATGTCGCTGACCACCTTGCTGACTTCTCCGAACCAGTCCAGTCGATAATCAATACGGCATACAAGTGACGCCGCGGCCTCAACGCATGCGCGCATGCGCCTACGTCTTGCCTCCTCGTTTTCGAAATAACCGTGATGGTTGCAGGTCTCGAAAAGGTACGCCACGGATCGAGAAATCGTGTCACTGGCGCCTCCTTCTGGCGGATGTGGGGAGTGGGGGGTAAGGGAGACTTGACAACCAGCGGGCGAAGGACCTGTCGGGGGCTCTAACTTGTCGTGCGCCTGAGAGGAGACCTCTCTCAAAACGTCTTGGCCCCATTCGGTGTTGAAAGAGCCAGGGATCGCCAACACGAGTGGTTCCATCTCGGCGTTCGCTGAGGCCCTATTGATCAACCATCGGATGGCGCGCACGTCACGGTCTTTGCGTCCATCGGGCTCTTCCATCACCACCCGTTCTCGACGTGTTTCCAAGTCCATGGACGCAAGCTCTTTTTTCAGAGAGCGGCCACCGAAACAGGATAGCACGAACGTCTGTATCGATAAAATTACCGGCTGCGGGAACGGGGTCTGGTATAACAACTGCGGGCTCCAGAGCGGCATGATCGTGCTGTACAGGGAGTACGATCCGTAAAAGCACATGGAAACGATCGTGGTGGTGCCAATAGATACGTTGGTACTGAAAGTGGAAAAGCCCAGGCCGAGAAAGAAGAGGATAAGCGAGTACTGAACCAACCAAGGAACTGCTCTTGCCATTCCTCGCGTTGACCTGGCGCCTTCGAAAAAAAATTGTCGAAATCGCGCTCGCCTCAGAGGGTGATCGTACTGCTGCAAGACCTCCATATAGGATCGAACCCACTGTTGAATGAAAGTTGCAAGAAGCGCCGCAGACAGACTGCACACAAGACCGAGTAGCCACAGAGTGTTCACTGTCGAGGCTATACCTGATACGTGGAATACTGGGTAAGGTGGCGGGGGAGTAGATGGGACAGAGACCTGTGGTGCGATAGATGCGATTTGTTGTGAGATCTGGGCGAGCATTGTGACTGATTGCTGCTGATAATACACGGATTGTTGCGCAGGATCCGGTTGCAAATTCTTAAGACTGTCGACGAGGAAGGAAGTGAGAACGGCAGCAAACAAGCCCGCCTGTGAAAACGTGGTTAGGTTTCCGGGTCTGCGCCGCACACGGGAAGATAGACGCACGAATGTAGGAACACCATTCATTTCCGCTAATATGCCTTTGAACAGAACTTCGTCGTGGGTTTGAGCCTCTTTTCCGTAAAGGGACCAGAGGGCATTGGCGCCATCATCGAAATCCTTGTGCTCGCCATTTGAAGAATTGTTCGTTTCTGTCCCTCCTGGGTTTACAACGACCAATCGTCAGATCTCCACGCACTCAAAGATACAGAGATACGTACTCGGGTCTAAATGTCTTCCAGGAGTCTCTGGCTGTGGCTCCCCCCCTGGTTCATCTTTTGGCCATCAATACCAGTCGGATAAAAGACGATCTAATACTCACCAAGAGGTAGCTGTTCTCCCCGTTCGGGGTCACCTCTGCGCCTTGCGACATCCATTAGAATGGGCTGAAATGACGGTTATAGAGCGAGGGGAATGAGGAAGTTCAACAGGTGAGGCTTGTGATATACGGTATTATATATGGCAGCGGCGTGTACCGTGACCCAGTACAGTACGGTAATGAAACGTTCCGCCAGTTCGACGTCATAGTTTACAGTAAAGATCATCTTGGCTTGGAAACGGGGGCTCTGAGTCAGTATAACTACCCCAACACCTTTGTACGCCAGTGTTGTCATGACCCGGGCCCCGTCATTTTCTGACCCGCGCCAGACTATATGTTAGTCATTTAGTCAGACCCTAGTCAAGGGACCGTGGGAAATTATACAAAAGGGAGACGTTCTAATTGCAAACTTCACACGCTCCGGTCCGTTCTCCCAATCACCCGCACCGATTTTATCTTTGCATGACCCGGCTGACTTGACCCTCATGACCCGGGGTCACTCACGACCCTTAAGTTACCATCCAACGATGGCCATGATACCTCCATTGGCTTGCGGGCCAGTGGGTCGATTACTGGCTTGTCCTGTTGCTGAACGACTTCAACTTCAAATTCTCGTCCTCCTCACCTTTGACGGAATTGAGACATACACCGTCGCCCTGCTACTTGGAGATGCCGTCCCCGAAAGCGTTCGTGGCACGGTCGACTCAACCTACTACACGCACTACCCCTCACTCTCCAACGTGGAGATAAATTGGGGTCTCGGATCGCTCGGCCGCGTTGACATGAACAAGTGCGTCTTGCGATCTCCCAGTTTCACCCCAGCTAACCTCCGCCCCGCAGGACGCTCTCGGACGTCTACTCCTTCGTCGCCAACGGGACGGGCTGCACAAACCTCGACGTCTCCCTCGCCGATATCCCGCTGACGAACATCACCGGCACGATCCCGGGCCGCCCATCACGGCGCCGGCGGCGGTCCCGTCTTTGTTGCGTCAGGCCTCGACACCAGCTTTCCACCGCCTCCGCGCCAACCTCGTCGCGCAAGGCAAGACGTGTGGCTCGGCTCACACGTTGCGGCGTCGTCTAACTCGTCGTCCAGTGGGAGCGGCAATAGCGCTGCGGGTGCTAGGGAGGGCATCGCGCTACGGTACTAGTACTCGGAGGGCAGGCGTTGCAGCAATTCTGGCTTGCGGTGTGGATTCTACACGACGCGGGAATGCTGTTGGTTCACTGTTCCTTTACGCTGTTTCAGCCAGGACTTGGTTTAGTTAATGTTTGACTGTCGTGTGTGTAGGACTCGAATTTCCTACTCTAAAATTGATAGGCTCTGCGATGCCTACTTGAGCACACACGTTGAAACTTCTCGATATGAGATCAGCTATCGTAGAAGATCTGCAGCGACGCTGCCGCGCCATCGGAACATGTTTGCCGCTGGCCATCTTGTGCCCCTAGCTAATAAAGGCGACAGTCTCTACCTGCCCAGTACGCGCTAGAACGGAGCACTCGCAAGAAAAAATCAGTGACCACCACAGTACAAGATGATGTTCCTGGATGGATGGTTAACCGGTCAAGGCGCACAAAAATGGAATTGAACGTATGCATCATGCCCTAAGCCAAATTTGACAACATGATCGAGATGCTCCGGATTGTGGTCACCACCAGATCGTGGAACTGGCAGTGGAACTGTATCTGTGTTGGACAATAAGCAGCATGTTGCGCGGCTTTTGTGCAACGGTAAGAGCGGGCCGGTCTGTGGGAATGAACTTATATCCAGGTTCATATCCGGGTTCTACGCCTGTCATCGCCACATCGCATCCCCATCTCCGATTCCACTACCACCACCGGCTGTGCATTATCCCATCCGTTGACCGACAGTGCTCCTTGAACCCTTCAAGTGTTTTTTAGCCAGTCTATCTTCACACCTTTCGGGTTTTATTTAGGTTTAGAATTCTCGCTGGAGGGTATGCGCCCAACTGCACGCAGGCGAGTCCCACTCTCAATTGGCGTTGGCGCCTCATTTCACACTCTGGAACATCGCCCAGCGCTTAGGAATCGGGCTCGAGATGCGCTTAACATCGTACTGACACGAGCCGCTCAGCTTCAGAAAGATTTCATGCTATCTGGTGAAGTCATTGGTGCTTATTGTTCTGTATTACTAATTTAAACCTGCGCTAAACTCGGAGAGGGAACAGAAGATATGCACCTTGTGAATGATTGACAACGTCAGTGCCCGCGGTGCTCGTGTTCACATGGTTGTTTTGACGCGCGGCAACACGAACGTGCTCGGGCCAGGGCACTCGTAATGTACGAAGATTCCTTTCGCCGCCTGTCCCAAGGCATGTGTAAGTAGAAGGTGTACACTTTCTTTTTCATACACTTCTTCGAGGTAACTGACGTCCCCGGTCATCCCCAGAGAACCATTACTCTCATCGACAATCCAATCGCGGCGCCAGACATTACTCACGCACACTCTACACGGTCCGGCGTACAAGGGGCAAAGCAACGAGTTGGTGATGTACCTCTTGCGTAGTCAGCGGCGTTATGTGACATCATCGTTCAAGTTTCGATCGAGTACGTAGTGTTGTTTCTCCGTATACCTTTTCAATTCTATTATTTCTCCATGTTGGGCGAAGCCGTGGGCATACCCACCTGATGAATTCGAGAACACTCTAACATACCCGTGGTCCTGTGTCTAGTCCCGACTCCGCCAATCAAGAACTGCGTCCACGTCGGTATTGTTGAGATCTGGAGTCTGAACTACAAGACTAGGGTTTCGCTTTCCACGTTGTCCTAACTGCCGGTGGGTTCGGTATCTCTCGGGCGATAAATTCAAAGCGAAGATATTTCACCTCGTCAAAGGCCTGGCTGGATCTGCCAACGTAACGTCGGGGTGAGCACAATCTTCGTGAAGTTCAGTAGGTCCTCAGCCACCACTACTTCCCAGTAATCTCAACCTCCTGGAACCGGGTGTGCAGATTGTATCCACGACGTGTACATGGACAGGTAAGTAAACGCCAAGTAAACGCCCCCTCTCTCATGGCAGAATTTGATCTCTCTCGTCTACTAGCCAATAGAATATCTGTTGCGTGATTGGTTACACTGTATGTCTCACGGTCGTCCTGGATGTCACCTTTAGGGTGTCCGCTGGCGATACGCCACCAAACCACCCTCAACAGGTCTTCGAGTCGCATTCGCAATCCGGCCTTTGTACCACAGAAAGATTTGGTCTTGAACAGAATCATCAACTTGATCAAGACGTTTTGTGCCCCTCTGAGAGGCTCGCCTTGCAGACCATGGACCGACGGATGTATCATATCGTGCGTAGATAGACGTTGTCCCGATGCTGCAGAGTTACTGTCTCACAGATCACGTGCGCGCTACACACACCACGCGTCGTCAATTGAAACCCAGCGACGGATCTTGAGCCCCAATATAGATTCAAGATAACATTACATTTGCCCTCCTGTTCCCAAGTTCCCACCATACTTTCCGTCGCAATGGGTAATTGTTGTAGCAAATATACCCCGCATCCCATGGTTCCCAGAGAGATAAAGGGACGGACAAAGCCAGGGCGCGAGTCACCTCAAGTTGGAGGAATGTCTATGGGAGTGCAATACATGAATGGCTGTGATTACGCGGCGCCATCCGACAAGAGATTTAGGAGGTCATCCGTTACCTCATCTGGTAGAGGCCTCAGTTCGGATCGCAGAGAAATGAGCGCAGGTGAGCTACCATAGCAGCACTCGCGTATCCTCACTGACAATGATGAGGGCACTCAGGGACATCTCGCAGACAACCGACCGTGAGTTATCCCACTCCTAGGCCGCTCAATTCGACAGTGCGGCAAGTTCTCCCAGGAGACTTCAAGTGTGTTCTTCGGCACTGTCTTGTACCTCATAACTCTTATGTTCTCCATAGATTCCGAATTCTCGTTGTGGGGAAGGTGCGCACATGCCGCGCTCAAGTGTCTCTCGAAATTGATCTTGCTCCCATTTCATAAATAGAGGTGCTCTGGAAAATCGTCACTCATTAAGGTCGTTTTCAAAGTGGATGTGACAGTACGTTTCCGTGCTAGCGTTTTTCTACCTCGTCGACATGACTGTGGAAACAAGGCTGAACCAAAGGACACGCGCGGGAACGCCGATATCAATGTCGAGTTTCATCCAGATGATAACCGTCGCCTCATCGTCCATGAATGTTCGGGCTTGGGATCTCAGAGTGCGGATCCGCAAAACTTACAGACCATTCGGGACTTCATCTCACACCGTACTGACGCAAGCCGCCCGCCTTCAGAAAGGTTACATGCTGTCTGGTAGCGAAGTCTATTCTTATGATGTTTAATGTCTTGTTTTGTTAATGGAAATCTATTTAGGATATGTGTCTCAGCGTCTGACGTTATGGCTGGGAGATTCGAAGAGGGAGTGGAAGAGATTCTAGGCATGAGAACCGGTGAGCACGTTCAGATGATATGCAATGTGTAAATATGACGTGAGCTTTAGTGCCCGTGATTCTTGTGATCACCAAATTTGATATGGAAGTCCGTGGCGGTGCTCAACAACATGAACACGCGAGTGCCGCAATGTGCGAAGACTCCTGTCGGCGCCTATTTAATAAAGACTTAAGATATGTGCCGGTAGAAATAGTTTCTGGTATCTACTCTCTTTCACTCCATACGCTTCGTAGGGTAGTCATCTGACTTCTCCAATCATCCTCAGAGAAGCCGAGATACATTGGTCTCATCGAGAAGCTAGTCGTGACGACAGATAGGTTCATCAGCGGTCCATCGGCGGGGTTCGAGTTTGGCGTTCAGGGGGAAAAGCCGCGGCTTTGCGCAGTGCCTCTTGCGTGGTCGGTCGCATTACGGGTGAGCCGTTGTATTGTCATCCATGCCTCGATCGAGTACGTGCCATTATTTTGTCACCTGCCATTTGAATCATGTCCTTCCTAGAGTTGGACGAAGCAGTGAGCGTACTACCCGTGACTACGGCCGGATTCTAACGTGGCGTTGTTCTGTTAGGATATTGGGGCCGCCTGCGGTCTAGCATCGACTTCGCTGGTCATACCCTAAAGAGCTGTGTGAACATCATCCACGTAGATCTTGTCGAGACCTGGAATCTCAACGACAAGACCAGGGTTAGCTTCCTTGTTTGTTTGTTGCTGGTTGCTTATGGGAACTAGTATCTCTCGAGCGATGAGTTCAAAGCTAAGATGTCTCACCTCATCAAAGATCTAGTGGTGACTACCGGTGTGATGTCGGAGTGAGTACAATTTTCGTGAAATTCAGATTAGATTCTTAGCCACGACCGTAGTCCCTACCCGACTGGCGCTGGGGTCGGATTCGCAGATTGGGTCCGCGACGTGTATAGAGGCAGGTGAGCGAGTGTTCTTCGTCTCCAAGTCTATTTTGATCTCACACCGACCAGCCAGGAGAACGTCCGCTGCGTAATGGGCTACATAGTAGATCTCACGGTCATCTTGGACACCATTTTTAACACAACCTTTGGCGATATTTCTCCGGAACGTGTCTTGTCGGTCATCGATAGGCATGTTAGTTCCGGCCGCAGGGATATTATTCACTACGATATCCAGAGATTCGTTCCAGAAGCATTCGCCGTCAGGCTTTCTGTACCCCAAAAGGATTTGATTTTAGAGAAAATTATCGACTCAATCCAGGGATATTGTACCCCCGCCGCCTAAGCTGATAGACTCGCACCTTATGGTTTCCCACTTACGGGTTCTCACGTTGGGCCATTACATGGACATGGGAAAGAAGTACTGTAGTGGATGGTAAAGTGTAACACAACACTAATCTCGATACCCGTAGCCACTGAGCACGGACAATGTCATACAAATACATTTTATTAAAGAAACATTCTGCGGTTGTCACTGACAAACTGTTGATGCTTTCACCCACACCACTCCCACACTGGCCTGCCGACGACGCGAGCGCGGACCGAGGTGGATGTCCTCCTTCGTCCATGTCAATGTCAAAACCGGCCTTGGGCAACAGGCCTGGGGTTCGGGCAACCACTCGGGGATTTAGTGAGTATTGCTGATGAGCCGAGTCTCAAAGTGCGGTGCATGGGACTTCACACGTGTCCTGTACTGTGGAGGGAAGTCTCCGCGAATGGATTTCTCCTTGAACCCCCGGATCGATGATAGGCCTTGAGTATCAACGTTGGAGCTTGTTGTGTGTGTTCAAACAATCGATCGTGCGTTCACGATTGATTTCGAATGTACTTGCGGAGGAAGAGACGTTATGGCGCACGCAGACAAAGATAATCGGAAGATTCGGAACGACGTACGCTCGTCCTACCAGATATCATCTTTGCTGGTCTCCTCGTAGACAATGTGCTTGTCCTTAGCGCCTAGGCAAGCGACCAGCCTTCTTTCCAGAGAATTTGATGAGGGCAACTGTGGAGGAGATGATGGCAGCTTTGTTACGATAGCCTGAGCGTCTTCGTAAAGTAGACGGAACGTACGTTTAGAGATATTTTCATGGTCCTGCGCTTGAGTGTAGTGCTCGTAGAGGACGTGAGGGGTAACGTACTAGGGGTCAAGGAGTGGCCAACATGCTGGTGAGAAAGAGTTGGGGGGCGAACAAAGTTATGAGAGAGCGGATACGGGACAGGGAAATGCGGTGACTCACAGATCGCTGCAGTAAAAGGCTTGAGGAGAAGTGCCGGTATTGTTAGTGAATGCACTGTAAAACGGCGAAGGTAAGAAAAGACAAACAGATAATGATGGACAAATGATGGGCTGTTAGGGCGGTGGATGGTCTTACAGTGTAAGTATGGACTCGGAGCAGTCGCATCTGGTCGCCAAATCCAAGGCCAAATCAGTCATACTACCAGATCATCGAAAATCACGGACCCCGAATCGGATCTGATAGCGCAAGGGACACCAGGGCCAAATGAAGCCTTAGAGGGAAGAATGTGCCTACGGGCCCTTGTGCGAACCTGTTCGCAAAGTGCCGTCAAGTGATGAGTCGATGAGGCCTCGATGAGGTGTGAAATCGGTGGGATCAGAGGTGCATAGCCCAAATGCCCCAGGCTCAGGCTAGAGTGAAATAGCAGAGAGTGTCGAGGCTGAGGCTGAGCTTCCTTGAGGCCTTGAGGCTGCAGTCGAGTAGTGTTGGGGACTGCCAGTGATACTGTGCCACAGTATCAGTACAGGCTGTACTGATACCTAGATCATCACTCCTATCTTGCTCCCAATTCGTATATGTCAAGGCCCACGCAACGCTGCCGCATGGAAGACTGTTTGCAGGTTGCTTGTGCCAAGATGTTTCGCCCTACGTGCCATTCCTCTCACATTTACTATGCACCTCTGCTCCCTCGCGTGTGTTTGTCCTGTTTCATCTGTTAAAAAGATGGAGATCATTGACTAGTACTCGAACCGAATTGCGCGTGATCTGAAATCGCGTTAACTTACTCACGCTAGCACAAGCTTCATACAAGCTGCATCCTTCATTGACAATCGTGTGATTTGGTGGAGTTGAGCCGGTTCCCAAGGCCCAATTATAACCTGCTGCACCCAACAATGTTGTGGGGTCCTCAGGTACGACAGTACACATGACGCTGCGACAGTGCTGCGACGTCGAGGCACGAACTCTATGTGCCCTATGCAACGTGTACTGACCTCAGGCACGGACAGATGGAGGGCACCAATCGCAGAAACGTCGCTGTGTGATAGAGTTCTTTCTGTACCCCAAGACGCACGGTACAGTAATGGATGGCAAAAACAAAAGTAATGTGCCTCCGATATTCCAAACCCGCAGGTGTACAGAAAGAAAGTGGAAACATAGGCTCGTAGCGTACGGGATCTGCAACGTAACTGAAAAGCTATGAATTCCGGTTGCTCCGAGATTGAGAAAGAATATCCCATGCCCTACCCCGAAGGTCTATGCAGTTTATCGAATCGACGCTCTCAATCTCCTGCTTAGCAGCGTCGATATGTGAATCGGGGCCTGAGCTTCCGCGAAGTACATTGCCTACCAGTTCCAGGAGCTTATTCGTGATATACTCTGGATATGAAAAATCTGAGAACATGCCGCGGCTTCGGATGACGAGGTCGCAAATGATATTGAGCAGGATATTTTGCGTCCCGAGTGATTCCCTGCTCTCCATCCAGCGAGACGTGATTTTCCTGAAAGTCTCAGCGTAGAAAACCTTATCGGGTTCCTGCGATAAAGACGTAGATGGAAGTTGTCGGAGAGAGAGGAAGAAAAGTTCGACGGTAAAGCCAAGACCGCCGCCATCACGTAAATCTTGCAGACGCCACAGTTGCCGTGTCATCAGGCCATTGGACCTGCGCAGTGAAATAGGTTTCATATATTTCAAGCTTTCGAGCGCATCGATGGTACCCCGTCCCTCGAGGATATCGCGGAGTTGAGTGCTCAGCTCTGCCAAGGCCTGAACTTGCTGTCCGAGGAAAATAAAGTGTGGCATGGCGGTGACGGGAGTGGTACCAGCAGGCGTAAAATCGAAGACCTCACTGATCGAAAAGGGTCCAGAGGACTTGAGCTCGCAGAAAGATATACTAGGAAGTCGTCGCATCAATCTGTGGCTGATTTCGTCCATCCGGTCTTGGAGAAGGGAGACCCGCCCATCAAACACCGTGCCATCGACCTCGATTCCCAACGCCGAAATCTGTGATTCGTGGTGTCGTAAGATTTCTTCGACTTGCTGTCTGGTCCGCGTCTGGCTCCAAGGCTCGAATGCTCGATGTAGATCCCCAGCGCGCTCCCATGCTATCTTGAGACGTTCGTCGATCCATTGAGCGGTCTCCAGCGCCGCCTCATCCGCTGGACCCACGTCCGGTTGAAAGCGTGCTAGTCCGCTCACCGCGTACTGAGCGAGTACTTGCAGTGGGTTGCTTCTCAGTGTCTGCTGAGCGGCCATGAGCGAAAGGCATGTCCAGCGCACGGTGAACGACTGATCAGATCTGCTCGTCGTTGGTTCGTTGATATTTTCCATATAGCCTACATCGCTGATCAGCTTGGAGACCTCTCCAAACCCCTCCAATTGAAAATCGATATAGCAAACAAGCGATGCCGCAGCATCAACACATGCGCGCATGCGTCTACGTCTTGCGTCGTCGCTCTCGAAATGATTGTGGTTGTTGCATGTCTCGAACAGGTAGCGTACACATCGAGAGACGGTGTTGACGGCGGCTCCTTCTGGCGAACATTGGGAGATAGGGCTGAGGGAGAACCAACTGCTAGCGGGGGAATGATCCGACATGTTGGCATGGGAGCCACCTTGAGAGGAGACGTCTCTCCACACTTCTCGGCCCCATTCTGTGTTGAAGGAGCCAGGGATCGCCAATGCGAGGGGTTCCACGTCGGCTTTGACTGCGGTGTTGTTGACCAACCATTGGAGGGCGCGCACATCGCGACTTTTGCGGCCTTTGGACTCGTCCATCACCAGATGCTCCCGATATGCCTCCAAGCTCGTGGACGAAGGTCTTGTACGACGGTTGAAATAACCTCGCGGGAAGTTCTGTGCCCAAATGAGTACCCGTCGCAAGATCGGGGAGTGGTTTGGCGATCGCGGGTCTACGAGTCTCGCCAACGCATCGCTCAGGTAGAACACACCACAAATGTATGCAGGAACAATGGTGGCAACCCCGACAGTCGTGTCGAGACTCAGCATAAAATCGCCAAGGCCCCCAAAAAACAGGAAAAGCGAGAAATGCATCAGCATAGGGACTGTGTCCGCCATCAGCTGGATTCTCTTGGCGCCCTCGAAATAGAATTGTCGAAATCGCGCTCTCTTCAACGGATGATCGTACCGCTGGAAGACCTGCATATAGGATCGAACCCAATGTTGAACGAGGATCGCAAAGAGTGCCGCAGACAAACTGCATACGAGACCGATAAGCCAGCAAACGTTCACTCGAATATCAGAAGATGATGAGGGGTTTGCTGAATAAGGCGGTGGGGGAGGTGGGATGGAAACCTGTGGGGTGATGGATGCAATTTGCTGCGAGATCTGGGCCAGCATCGCGACCGACTGTTTTTGGTAATACACCGATTCTTGCGCAGGATTCACTTGGAGATTTTGAATGCTTTGGACGAGGAAAGAAGTGAGAACGGCAGCAAACAAACCGGCCTGTGGAAATACACGTGAATTTGAGTCTACGATAAGACGGTAATTTACACGTACAAATGTTGGGACTCCATTCATATCCGCTGCCAGGCTCTCGAATCGAGCTTTGTCATGGATCTGAGCTTCTTTGCCATAAAGAGTCCAAAGAGCATTGGCACCATCGTCGAAGTCCTTGTACTCGCTGTGAGCCTCTGAAAGAGCTGGGCCGTCTGAAGAATTGTTCATTGCTCCTAGGCTCATTCCTGCCTCTACAACATATCGCCCACAGGTCAGATCTCCACACAGTCAACGAAAGATACCAAGATACGCACCAGGTCTTTCTTGAGTCTCTGACCGCGCCTCTTCCCCTAACTCATCTTTTGTGCTAGTATCAATACCGATCGGATAAGAGACGATCTAAGTCTCACCAAGAGGTATCTGCTCTCTTGGTTCAGGGTTACCTATGTACCTCCTATGTCTGGACATTGCGATATGGACTGCAATATCTGCTATGGAGCGAGGGGAGTAAGGAGGGGTTCGAGTGCAGCGTGTGATACGGTAAAATCAAGACCTCTCATGGCAGTGGCGAATCCTGTGAAATGTACCGTGACCCTGTGAATATCATCAGCTGCCTACAGTATAACACGAGTAATGGGACGTTCTGGCTTCAATTCCGCCAGTTGTAGCACTAGGGTCTTCGTGCAAACGAGGGCTCCGACTCGGCGGGAGACTTCAAGGTGCAATGATTCTAGATAGCCGCGCTCATTCCATCATGTCCACGGCGACGATCTCGAGCTTAATCTCGGGTCCAAAACACGTAACCAACACCGGACGCAAACGTAACAGCAGCGCCTTTCTGATTCTGTGGATTTTCGTCGGTGGCCTCGGTCGCTGGCGCGCGCCATGTATACCATGTAGGCCGACTCAGTGAACCGGATGTGGCCATAGATAGACCTCCGGGATATCATCCTACACACTGGGAGAATATCATGATAGTACTACGTCCGTAGCATTGACTATAATCACAATATTCAGCAAGTGCCAGGGTTGACCTTAGCGGAACGGAACCAACCATACCGCATGTAGATATCTGGAGTTATTAGTGCACCCGAGCGCTGAGTACCGTATATGCGCAGTGTCACGAGATACACGTGCGGTGACTGGGTATTTGAAGTGGTGAGCATTGGTGAGTTGATTTGGCCAATCAAACAAATTGCCCAAGAGACGGAAGGAATACTTCTATACAGTACTGTTGCAAGACGATCAGGTTGAAAATAGCTGGCGTGCGCTCACAGATTTGGAGAGAAAAGGTGAAGAGAGGAGCAGGCGGCGGTCAAACAGAGCGAACTTTGGAATTTGAAATATGACAACAGATCCAGGCGCTTTCAAGTTCGTGGCATGGCTTTCCTTCTCCCTTCTTCTTGTGGACTTCCGTCCTCCCTGGCGTACAGTAGCTTTTCGTCGCAGATTTGGAGACAAGAGTGGACCTAAGAGAGGAGCGGATCAAGAGAGGAGCTGAGACTTCGCTCGGTGGCGGAGTTGAACGGCATTTTCTCGCTTTTGTGTTGATATCTTACAGGCTTTCACATACATCGTACTCAACTTTTCCCTGTTCTGTGTGCAAAGACTGACACCTTCTAGTGCTCTATGTTGTTCTATACAGTACACTTCACTGCGAACAGCCATCCCACGTGCGCGTCGCGCAAGCTGCTCACCACAAATGCCGTTGTGTTGAAAAGCAAAACAGCGCCCGTCTTTCCTTCCGTCATATTCTGTGCTAGTTTCCAACTGCCGACGACATATCTTACTGTATCGTCGACGATTTGTCGTGGCCGGCATTAAACACATGACTTTGCAGATGATCTGCGTGCCAACACTGGGAATCTGTACCAGAACAGACGATCGCACGTGCCTATTCTCTGAATCGCCGACATCCCCCTGACGAACATCATCGGCACGGTCCCGGGCCCGCTTAACGTGCCGTACTACATTCCCATCACTGCGCCGAACACGTCTGCCGCCGGGGCGGGCAGTGGTCCCGTTTGGTCGGGTCAGGCCAACTTCACCGCCACCTCCGCGCCGTCGTCAACCTCACCGCGCAGGACAAGACTGTGCCGCTGCTCGGCTCGCGTCGCAGCGTCGTCGTGCGACTGGTCGTCCAGCGGCGGGCGCTAGGGAGGACATAAGTTAGTCGGCGGCACTGTGCTCGGGGCGTTTCTTGCTGGCGTTGCGGCGCTCCTCTGGCTTGAGGGGAATATGGCGATAATGGTGGCCCTGTGTTGCCCTACTTAGCACATACTGAGCTAGAACGGACCAATCACCAGAAAAATTTAGCAATCGTCACAGTACAGCACATAAAGATGATCGCGTGACGGGAGCGAGACTTTTTAATTCGCGAGAGAAGTGGATGGGGGAGAGGAATATTTATTGAAGAGGAAGCAGAAACGCATAGGGTTTCCGTACCCTGGGGCGCACGGAAATATAATCAGAAAAAAAAATTGGTGTCCCTAATCACAGAAGTGAGGTTCATGCCCCTGGCTTACACATTCGCAACGACATGATCGAGATGCTCTGGATCGTGGTCGCCACCGGATCGTAGAATAGCCGCCAATGCCCTGCGCCGCAATTCCGTGTCCATGCAAGTGCTCGTGTCAACGCTCTCAATCTCTAGCACAGCATCGCGAATATGCTCGTCTGGACCCTCATACCCTTCGAGTATATTTCCCACCACGTCGAGGAGCATGCTCGTAATCGACTCTGGATACGAGAAATCCGAGAAGACCCCACGGCCTCGGATAGTCAGGTCGCAAATGATATCAAGGAGGATACGTTGCGTCCCGAGCGATTCCCTACCTTCCATCCAGTGGGAGGTGATGATCTTGAAGGTGCCGATGTAGAATACGCTATTTGATTTGTGCAACGAAGGCATCGATAAAGGTCGTCTCAGGGAGAGGAAGAAAAGTTCGACGATAACCCCAAGACCACCGCCGTCGCGTACATCTTGCAGTCGCCATAGTTGTCGTCTCATCGGGCCATTGGGCCAACGCAGCGAAAAAGGCGCTTTTTCGAGGGATTTCAGGCTTTCAAGAACGTCCTTGTATCCCTCCGGGACTTGCCCACCCAGGACTTCACGGAGCATTGGGCCAAATCTGGCCAACGCTCGAACTTGTTGTCCGGGGAATATCAATTGGGGAATGATAGTGGCGCTATAAACGGCTGACGGATCAAAAGTATCGCTTATCGGGAATGATTCAGATCGGTGTGGCTCGCCGAACGATACACCGGGAAGTTGCCGCGTCAACCCGTAGGTGGTGTCATCGAACGCATCTTGATAAAGGGAGATCCGCCAGTCGACATCCTTCATGCCATTGGCCTCGACTTCGATGCGCTCCAATTCTGAAATATGTGGTTCGTGATGTCGTAAGATTTCTTCGACTTGCTCTCTGGTCCCCTTCTGGCTCCAGGGCTCCAATGCTTTACGTAGATCTTCAACGTGCTCCGAAGCTATCTTGAGACATTTGTCGATCGTCTGAGCGCTCTTCAGTGCCGCCTCGTCCGCTCGTCCGACGTCCGGTTGAATGCGTGTTAGTCCGCTCACCGCGTACCCAGCGAGCACTTGCAGCCGATCGCTGCGCAGTTTCTGCTGAATGGCCACGAGGGAAAGACACGTCCAGCGTATGATGAACGATGAATCAGACGTGCTCGTCGGTGAGTTGATATTTTCAATGTGGCCTATTTCGCTGACCAGCTTGCCGACTTCTCCAAACCAGTCCAATCGGAAATCGATACAGCATACCAGTGCCGCCGCGGCTTCGACGCACGCGCGCATGCGTCTACGTCTTGCTTCCTCATTTGCGAAATAGCTGTGATTGTTGCATGTCTCGAAAAGGTAGCGCAGGGATCGACATATGGTGTAGAGGTTGGTTCCTTCTGGGAAGCGTGGGGAATTGTGGGTGACAGAGACTTGACCGCTGGCAAGGGAACGATCCGTCTGTGACTCCGAAGTGTCGGGGTCGGAGCGCCCGTGAGAAGAGACGTCCATCCACACATCTCGGCCCCATTCTGTGTTGAAAGTGCCAGGAATCGCCAACACGAGAGGTTCCGTGTCGGCATTCACCGTAGTGTTATCGACCAACCATCGGAGGGCGCGTACATCGCGCTCTTTGCGTCCTTCGGTCCCTTCCATCACCATCTCTTCTTGACATGCTTCAATGCTCGTGGGCGTACGCCGTTTGTGGAGAAAGCGAGAGTCGTAATGTGGTGACAGGAACTTCTGCATCAAGAAGAATATCAGGCGCGAGATGAAGGTCTGGTATGGCGACTGCAGGTTCTTGAGGTGTGCAGATACGCTGTATAGATAGAATGATCCACAAAGACAGATAAGGACGATGGTGATAACACCAACAGTCGCGTTGGCATTTAGCATAGAATCGCCAAGGCCCAAAAAAAATAGGAAAAGCGAGACATGAATCAGCCTGGGAACTGCTTCCGCCAAGTTTCGCATTCTGTCGGCACCCTCGAAAAAAAACTGTCGGAATCGCGCTCGCTTCAGAGGGTGATCGTACCGCTGGAAGACCTGCATATAGGATCGAGCCCACTGTTGAAAAAAGATTGCAAGGAGCGCTGCAAAGAGACTGCATATGAGGCCGATGACCCAAAAAACGGTCACTCGAATGTTGGAAGATGATGGGTAAAATTGTGGGTAAGGCGGTGGGAGAGACGATGGGATAGGAGTCTGCGGGGAAGCAGATGGAACGGAAATGAGTGTGGCGATGGATGCGACTTGCTCCGAGATCTGGGCGAGCATCGCGACCGACTGTTGTTGGTAATATGCTGACTCTTGTGCGGGGTTTACCCGCAGATCTTGAATGCTTTGAACAAGGAAAGAAGTAAGAACAACAGAGAACAAGCCACCCTGTGAAAATACACATGAATTCGAGTCTACTATAAAGACGGTGGCATAAACACACAAATAGAAGGACACCATCCATATCCCTTGCCAGACTTTGGAGATGAGCTTCATCGTGGATTTGAGCCCCTTTGCAATAAAGAGACCAGAGGGCATTGGCACCATCGTCGAAGTCCCTGCGCTCGCTGTGAGGGCCATCTGAAGAATTGTTCATTGCGCTTCCGCCTGAGTCTACACGTTATATCATCCAATCGTCAGATCTCCATGTACTCAACAACACAAGATACGCACTCGGGTCCGAGGGGACTTCGAGTGTATCTGACCACGCCCCTCCCCCCAGCTCGTCTTCTGGGTCATCAATGACCATCGGACTGGAGAAGATGTAAACCCACCAAGAGGTAGCGGTTCTCCTCGTTCAGAGTCAACAATTTTCTCCAAATATCCAGGCATCTCGGTCTTTGCAACGGAATAGGCAAAAATGAGGGCAATGGCGTGAGGGAGGGGTGTGTTGCGTTGCTTTCCGCCAAATTACTGGGTCAACATGTTTGGTATTGTTTGCTTCTACGATGGCTCCTAGGGTGCCTAGGTACAATACGAGCCTTTACAAGACTACCGCGGACTTATCGAAACAGTGTCGAAACACTTCCCGCCCCGCCAGTTTCACTTCCGTGGACGTCGACAGTACGGCAAGTCCTCCCTGAACACTTCGACTGTGTTTGTTCCTCGGCTCTATCCTCACACCTTTGAATACTCTGTAGATCCAGGTTTCTCGTTGTAGGGAAGGTACACGTATGCTGTGCTCAGGCGAGTCCCAGTCCAAATCTTTGTTGGTGCCGCATTTAACCACAGAATCTCTCTGGAAATCATCCCTCATCTGTCAAGGTCGTGTCTAGTATACTGATTATCTGCCCCTAGGTGGTTGTGACGTGAAACAAGGCAGCACCAGAGCGAGCACCCAATGTCAGCTCCGCATCATTACCTAACAGCCCATGAGTGGGATTGAGATCTTGGGCTGGGGACTTGCAGAACTTCCTGAACATTCGGGACTTCATCTCGCACCGTACTGACGAGCTGCTCGGCTTCATACTATCTGGTAGAGAAGTTTTTTTTTGATTCTTCTTGTCTCGTGTTCGCCAAATTTGACATCGCACGTGACCACACGAGCGTGCGAGGCCAGGGCCAGGGCACGCGCAATGTACGAACTCACCTATTCGTCACTCGTTCTTGCTCGCTTCGTCTCGCCTCATTCACACACACACATTCTTCCATCTCGAACCGTTCCTTGCCTCGTCGTATCTCCGTCTCTCCTGCCGTCGTCGGACGCCACTCGATACGAAGACTCATGTTGCCGCCTGTTTCATAAAGACCCAAGGGATGTGCCAACAAAAATTGTTCTGGTGTATCCACTTTCTTTCTCATGGATTCAACTGACGTTCCGGTCATCCTCGGAGGAAGCAAGATTCATTGATCTCGTTGATAGTCAAACCGTGATGACAGATAGGTTCATTACGGGCCGACGCGCGCCCTCTACACGGTCTGGCGTACAAGGTACAAAGTGACGACGAGTCGGTGCTCTAGCCAGCGGCGTTATGTGTGGACCACGACATTCACCATCTTTCACGCCTCGACTGAGTACGTGGGATTGTTTCTTCGCGTACCTTTTTAAATGTGTTCTAGAGTTGGACGAAGCCGTGAACATACTCACCGATGGATCATCCACGTCGGTATTGTCGAGACCTGGAACATGAACGACAAGAGGGTTTGGCTCTCCTTAGTCGGTTTTCCTAGCTGCTGTGGGATTCGTATCTCTTGAGCGGTAGATTTGAGATGAAGATGACTCACCTCGTCAGAAGCCTGGCTGGATCTGCCAACGTAACGTCGGGGTGAGCACAGTCTTCGTAAAGTGAAGTAGATCCTCAGCCTCTACTTCCCAAATAGCCTCAACCCGACTAGAGCCAGGAAGGGTTATGCAGATCAGTTCTACGACGTGAATAGGGACAGGTAAGCAATCACACCTTCTCATTGACCTCTCCTTGTCTAATAGCCCAGTAAACGTGTTGCGTGATGGGCACATTGTAGGTCTCACGGCCGTCTTGGGTGGCATCCTTAGGAGGGCCGCTGGCGATACGTCACCAAACCACACTCAGCAAGTATTCGAGAGGTACCACAGAAGGATTTGGTCTTGGAAAGGATCAATGACTTGATCCGCCAGTACCCCCTCAGGAAATCATTGAAAGGCTTGCCCTGCAGACTCTGGGCTCAAAAGGTAAAGCTTATCCGTCACGTGTGTACTGCCCCCTTACCGTATTCTTCTTGGCCCTTATGTCAGCAAGTCTTTGCCGCTTTGCCCCCGTTTTGCCCGCCTCCCCAATGGGTAGTTGTTGCAGCAAACCTACCAGAGAAGCAACACCGCAAGAACAGTCCCCACCGATCATACTACGAGGCATGGAAGCGCCTGAATCATCGTCCCGGCGACGTGGAAGGCCAGGGCTCCCGACAGTAAATATTGGAGGGGCGCTTCCGCCTGAACGACATACCCATGACAGTGTGCATTCTTCTCCACGGAGAGTGCAATACATGGTGGTAACAACGTGACGCCATCCGACAGGAGATCCAGGATGGGGACATCCGTTGCCTCATCTGGTAGGGGTCCAAGCACAGACCACGGACAAATGAGCGCAGGTGAGCACGACCATGGCAACACCTGTGTACGCGGCTCACTGACAATGACGAGGGCACTCAGGGGCATCTCGCAGACGACCGACGGCGAGTTATCCCGCCCGCCGGCCGCTCAATCCGACAGTGCGGCAAGTGCTCCCCGAACACTTCAAGTGTGTCCTCAGGCACTGTGTTATACCTCATAACTCATATATTCTCCGTAGATTCCGAATTCTCGTTTTGGGGAAGGTGCGCATATGCTGCGCACAAGTGGCTCTCAAAATTTGATCTTGGTTCCAGAGCTGCTCTGGAAAGTCGTCACTTATCAAGGCCGTTTTCAAAGTGGTTGCAACAGTACGTTTTCCTACTAGCATTTTTTCTACGTCGCCGACATGACAGTGCGATGGAAACAAGGCCGAACCAAAGGACATGCGCGGGAACGCCGATATCAATGTCGAGTTTCATCCAGATGACAACCGTTACCTCATCGTCCATGAATATTCAGGCTTGGGATCTCAGGCTGAGGACTCACAAAACTTGCAAATCATCCGGGACTTTATCTTACACCGCACTGACGTAAGCCGCTCGCCTTCAGAAAGGTTACACGCTGTCTGGTAGTGAAGTCTATTTTTATGATGTTAATGTCTTGTTTTGTTAATGGAAATCGATTTAGGATACAGTCAACTCTCTCATAACCCATAGCCCCTCGGGAGAGGCCTGGGGCTATGGGTTATTGAGGTGTATGGGGTTCCGTAGAGACAGGTAAAGGGTCACGTGTGGGAAAAATTTCGCAATTTTGCTGACTCTACGTTTATTTACTGAACAAAATAAGACGTGATTTTAGAGCTACTCATCTCCAGTTTGCGTGCCTGCCACCTGAATGAGAACCGAGTCCATCTTCCACAAGAGATCGTCGTCTTTATCCATCGTGTAACGACTAAGACCCAATGCCATTTGGAGTGCCTCAGCGTGTGTTGGGATTGGGTCCACTGGGTTGTCGACCCCGGTCATGGTGTCCTCCTCAATGTTCATCCTGACTCATCTGGCACCCTTCCCGTGCCCGTCTGGCCTCCATGACCGCATCAAAAATGTCTTCGTTCGTTGTCTTGCTGACTAAGTAGGCCTCATCCGGTGGGTTAAGAAACTCTGAGATGCTCATTCAATTTGAGCGCTGCAATGCACCGGTACTCTCCAACTCATCTAGTGCAGCGACAAGTTGAGCTTCAGCAACTGCAACCAGGTCTTCCTGAGGGTGAACAAGAGAGGCGATAGGAAGAGAATCAGTGCCACCACATGGGTGCTGGATATAGAAATGTCCGCTCAAACACTTGACGCAATCTGCTAATTCAGTCGACATTCTGGAATTAGGCGCCCATACTTATGGGTTATTAACCCCCAAAAAGGTATGGGTTATTGGGTATTAGGGTGTATGGGTTATGCTTACAAAATCCCCGCATACCAACTCGGGATATCAAAAAAGGTATGGGTTACTCGGAGTATGGGTTATTGGGGGGTATGGATTATGAGAGAGTTGACTGTATGTGTCTCAGCGTCTGACGTTATGGCTGGGAGATTCGGAGAGGGAGTGGAAGAGATTCTAGGCATGAGAACCGGTGAGCACATTCAGATGATATACAATGTGTAAATATGACGTGAGCTTTAGTGCCCGTGATTCTCGTGATCACCAAATTTGACGTGGAAGTTGTAACGGTAGCTCGGCCTCTGAGCCCGAAATCGTTCGTTTTCGGACACTCGATCGCCTCGGCCACGCGGCCCTTTGTCTACACTTCTTTCCTCTTTTATATTTCCCTTTCTATTCCCCTTTTACCTTAGCTCAGTAGCTACAGGTTCCTCTGTATAAAACTCTTACTTCTGTGCTGAATACACTCAGCGCTCGGTCGCCCCCCTTTTCCTCTCTCTTAGAGTCTTAGTGTGAATATCCCGGAAGTTAGGCCCAAACGCGGGCACTTGAAGGACATTCTCGCTATCTCTTATTCTTCCCCTCTTTGGCTGCTTTCCTCTAAACTGTTCCTCCACCCTCTGCCCACGTTTACTCACGCACGCGCTTTCAAGCACGTTCACCTGGCTGCCCCAGTGAGGCAGACTTAAGTGGTTTGATCCCCCACCTTTCTACCATCAACCTTTCCACCTCGCGGTCGCCTCCGGTGACCAATCCTACAACCAAGCAGCCTCAACAACCTTCACCCTCTTTTCGGTCGCCTCTGGTGACCTACGCAATGTCAAACAGTCTCCCTCAGTCTACGAAGCTCATTCGACTCCAGCTCATATCCCACGTTATCGTCGTCAAGATCTAGTTATCCCGATCACCTCCCATCCACCTTGTCCTTCCCCTCCAAGTCGTCTTCTTTCGATCGCCAGTCTTACCCTTTCTCCCATCCCTTTCAATTTCAGCTTCATTCCATTTCTTGTGCTAGCACAGTTATCGCTCTTTGCTCGGTGTCGTTGACGTTACAAAGTCCCTTGGTTTTCTGTCGTCCGTCCTCCATCGATATCGGATCTCTCCCATTCACCTTTAGATCACACCTCTCCACTTCGTCGTCCCGTTTATTCTTTTCGATTCTCTTCGATTCCCTTCGATCCCTTTCGATTTCGTTCTTTTGTTTCCCATCCCCTCCTGTTCCAGTCTCTGAACTCACGTGTTCACCCCCTCAGTTTCACATCCTCCACGCTCGTCTTGTCTCTCATTTCATTTCTCTTATCGACCATCACACGCACGCACCACCAGGATGTATTACGACGACGAGGAGGATGACGACCCGTACGCGCCGCGCACCGGACCAGCAGCGATGCCCTCCCCTCGTTCAAAGTATGCACCTTACTACTCGGGATGCACAGACACGCTTGAAGATTTCTTGGAGGAATACGAAGGCCTAGCGTACAGCCGCGCACTGACAGACCCGCAGAGAGTCGACGTAATCATTCGCTACGTAGCCCCCTCGTTGCGCGACTTCTGGAGATCGCTAAATGGATATCGTTCGCGCGACTGGCATCTCTTCCGACAATCCCTCATCAACGTCTTCGGCAATACCACTCCACGGCATCAGATCATGAGACAGAAGTTGCACAGTTGCGTTCAAGACTCTTCCAGAAGCCGAATGTTATGCGAGGACAACGTGCTACGGTACTACAGGAAGTTCATTTGTTTCGGTATTCCCCTAGTCCACACTGGCCACTTGTCTGAAGAAGAACGCGACGCAGCGTTTTGGTACGGATTCCACCCGGAGGATCGCAAAGTCATTCAGCCTCGTCTTATCGGCAAGAACCCATTCCAGCCATCCGACGTCCCCTTCCACTTCGAAGATGTACTCAGTTGTGCACGCGCTGCGTTTGCATACCACGATTACTTCCCGTCGCCCTGGTCACATGCGAAGCAGTTTGAGCCCCCGAGCCTTAGACGCGAGCAACCCGTTGTTGAGCCCGCTCCTCGAGACGCCTACAGTTTCCAAGCAGTAACGTGCGCCATCGCCTCGAACGCTGAGACGACGACCATCCCAGACGAACTTCCTCCATCTTCACAGTCGCATGTCATTCAGCCCCCTTCATCTTCGCCCTCGGCTTCGGAATCTCACCAGACGCAAGCGCCCTCGGTGACGGTCGATCAGCCCGAGCCCGCACACACGTTTTCGACCACGTTGTTCCCCTCGGCTTCTCCGTCTCATACTTCGTCACCTGTACATCCGGCTACTGACAACGACCTCATTCCCGCACCCACGTTTCCGATCACGACGTCCACGTTGTTACCCTCGGCTTTCCCTATCCCGATTCATGTTTCCTCGCTCGTACACTCGGCTGCCGACGGAAAACCCGAGATCTTGTCCACGTTCCCCTCGCCTCCGATCACGCCTGCACCTTTTTCTATGCTGATGTCTGATTTCGAGTACTTGCCCTCGGCGACGGTCGATCAGCCCGAGCCCACGTTGTCGTCCACGCCTCCTTCTTCATCTTCGATTCCACCCACGTTCTTACTCTCTCCTGCGCGTTTGGCAACGGAAGATCAGCCCGAGCCCGAGTCTGCGTCCACGCCCTCGATCATCCCATCGTCACCTGCTCTCCTATCAGCCCCCTCGCTTGCTTCCCCGAGTACTGACGATGTCCCCGAGATCGCGTCCACGCCCCGTTGTTCATCTGAGGTTCCGCCCACGAACTTTGAGTGCCTACCCTCGGCAATGGTCGATAACCCTGAGTTCGAGCCCGTGCGCGCGCCCATGTCTTCGATGACTTCGACTTCGCCTTTCGTTCCACATACTCCCTCGCTAGCACCCTCGTTCACTGACGACATTCCCGAGCTCTTCCCTACACTTCCTGCCCTGCAATCTGCTTCTCTGGCTCGCTCCGAGGTTCCGACGTCTTTGTCATCGCCCACGAAACCATCGCCGTCTGAGACTCCGACCTCAGCGCCTGCTCGTTCGCTACTGCCCCTGCGCCCATCGCTCGGAGAGTCGTGTTGCAACCTCGGGCTCGAACCTTTTGCTGCCCCTGCGAATCTTGCGCCATCACACTTGACGTTCGTCTTACCCCCCGTCCTCCCTGCGTCTAGCGACTTGCCATCAGCGTCGCCGTCTTCGTCGTTCGTGCTTAGCCCGGACCTTGAGTCTTCCACTGTCAATATCGCTCCTCGAAGTTCCCTGGAGTCGTCTTGGTCGTCGGTATCCGAATCCGTCCTCCTTCCCACGCCACTCGATGTCTTGCAAAACGCATCGATTCCGCCCCATCCGCTGCCATTGCAACGATCGCTTGGAGTCACGTCAATCGGCTCGAGTTCCTTCCTTCTCGAAGTCACACCACCCCTCGCCTCGTCAGTCCCTCAACAATCGCAAGAGCTTTCACTGGTCCATGAAGTTCCGTCGACGCTCGCGCCTCGCTTCCCACTCACCTTGCCCCCGTTGACGCCGTCTCGCTCTGGCCTCGCTTACTTCAACTTCGCGTTCGCTCTCATCTCCACGGCCCTCGTTTCGACTCTCCTCAACATTTCGAAGACCCTTTCCACCTTCACGCGCAAGTCTCAGAGCAAGATTGAAGACCTCGGCAGCAGTCAGAACGGCAACCTCAAGACATCCAAGTCACTGGCACGCAACATTCCCGCGCATCGACTTCGACTCGGACAGCTCACGCCCCGCGCCCCACGCCTCGTTTTCGACCCCGGAGGACAGTCCTCAAGTTTCAAACTACTCTCGGCACACGAAAGCGTAACCCGAAGACACGCAGCGGCTTCACCATAGTCGACACCAACCTTCCCATTCCCATTCCAACCGACAATCTCACCGTTTTCGACCCCGGAGGTGAAGCGTTCGTGTTAGAGCCGGCGCACGAGGACCAAGATGAGGACTCGGCGACGCTTGACGAAGATGCGCGGTGATGTTTTTCTTCACGCACGATGTTACCCTTTCCCTTACTGTTTTAGCTCGCGTTTTCTTACCTTTCGACGTCGAAACCCGATTTTTTTTCTTAGATGTAGCTTGACCGGGGACGGTCAAGATTTTGACCCCCCGGGAGGTGTAACGGTAGCTCGGCCTCTGAGCCCGAAATCGTTCGTTTTCGGACACTCGATCGCCTCGGCCACACGGCCCTTTGTCTACACTTCTTTCCTCTTTTATATTTCCCTTTCTATTCCCCTTTTACCTTAGCTCAGTAGCTACAGGTTCCTCTGTATAAAACTCTTACTTCTGTGCTGAATACACTCAGCGCTCGGTCGCCCCCCTTTTCCTCTCTCTTAGAGTCTTAGTGTGAATATCCCGGAAGTTAGGCCCAAACGCGGGCACTTGAAGGACATTCTCGCTATCTCTTATTCTTCCCCTCTTTGGCTGCTTTCCTCTAAACTGTTCCTCCACCCTCTGCCCACGTTTACTCACGCACGCGCTTTCAAGCACGTTCAAAGTCCGTGGCGATGCTCAACAACATGAACACGCGAGGGCCAGGGCATTCGCAATGTGCGAAGACTCCTGTCGGCGCCTATTTAATAAAGACTTAAGGGATGTGCCGGCAGAAATAGTTTCTGGTATCTACTCTCTTTCACTCCATACGCTTCGTAGGGTAATCGTCTGACTTCTCCGATCGTCCTCAGAGAAGCCGGGATACGCTGATCTCATCGAGAAGCTAGTCGTGACGACAGATAGGTTCATTATCGGCGCACGCAGTCCATTGGTGGGGTTTGGCGTTCAGGGTGAGAAGCCACGAGTTAGCGCTGTACCTCTTGCGTGGTCGGCCGCGTTACGAGTGAGCCCCGGCATTGTCGTCCAAGCCTCGATCGAGTACGTGGCACTATTTGACGTACCATTTTAATCATAACCTCTTCCTAGAGTTGGACGGAGCGGTGAGCGTACAAGCATGTGATCATGACTGGATTCTCACGTGACGCTGTTCTGTTAGGATATTGGCGCTGGCTGTGGTCTAGCGTCGACTTTGCTGATCATTCTCTGAAGAGCTGCGTGAACATCATCCACGCGGATCTTGTTGAGACCTGGAATCTCAACGACAAGACCAGGGTTAGTTTCCTTGTTTGTATGTTCTTGCTAGTTACTTATGGGAACTAGTATCTCTCGAGCGATGATTTCAAAACCAAGATGTCTCACCTTGTCAAAGATCTAGTGGGATCTGCTGATACGTCGGTGTGAGTACGATTATCGTGAAATTGTGAGTAGATTCTCAGCCACGACCTTGGTAGTCCCTTCCCAACCGAAGCTGGGGTCGAATTCGCGGATTGGGTTCACGATGCGTATAGGGGCAGGTGAGCGGGTGTTCTTCGTCTCGAAGTCTATTTTGATCTCTCACACCGACTAGTCAGGAGAACGTCCGTTGCGTGATGGGCCACATCATAGATCTCACGGTCATCTTGGACGCCATTTTCAACACGCCCCCCGACGATATTTCCCCAGAACATGTCCAATTGGTCATTGATAGGCACGTTCATTCCGGCCGCAGGAATAGGATCCACCGCGATATCCGGAGATTTGTTACAGAAGCATCCGTCGTCAGGTTTTCTGTACCGCACAAGGACTTGATATTGGAAAAAATTATTGACTTGATCCAGGAATTTTGTGTCCCCCCACCAGATCTGGTTGACTCGCACTTTACGGATTCTCACTTACGTTGGGTGTAGACATGGATTTGGGAAATAAGTACTGTAGTGGATAGTAGAGTGTACGACTAGCACTAATCTCGATACCCGTAGTCACTTGAGCATGTAAAATGGTACCAATGCATGTTTTTAAGGAAACATTCTGCGCCGCTACATGATCGACACTGACAAACTTTTAGAGCTTGCGCACCCACACGAGTCTCGATGACGCGAGCGCTGACCGAAGTAGATGTCGTCCTGCGTCTGTGTCAATGTACCACAAAGGAAATACAATCGGGGGGTACGGCGATGGCACCACCCTTAGGGTTGCTTCAGCACCCGCCAGCCTTAGCTTAGGCAAGAGGGTTTGAATCTAGAAAAAGGACTCGGGGATTTTAGTGGGCATCGTTGATGAGCCGAGTCCCAAAGTACGGTACTTCCACTATGTGGGACTTCTAACGTGTCCTGCCTGTGCTATGGAGGGAAGTCTCCGCGAATGAATTTCTCCCGGAACCCCCGGATCGTGTCGATGATAGGCTTCAGGCATCAACGTTAAAGCTTTTGTCGCGTGTGTTCTAATAGTGGATAGCGCGTTCACGACTGATTCCGAATGTATCTGTGGAGGAAGGAAACATTATGCCGCACGCAGACCCGAGACCAAGATGACAGGAGTGACGTACGCTCGTCCATCTTGATGTTAACGCTGCCCCATCAAATCTCATCGCTGCTGATCCCCTCGTAGACAGTGCGCTTGTCCTTAGGCGAGTGACCAGCCTTCTTGCGGAAAAGTTGGTGGGGGCAGCTTCGTTCTGGATAACGTAAAGTAGATGGAACGTACGCTTAGAGGTGATTTCATGACTTGAGCATAGTGCTTGTGGAGGATGTGAGGGGTTACGTAGGGGGTCGAGTGGGTCCGAGTCAACACGCTGGTGGGAAAGAGCTGGGGGACGTTATGAGAGAGCAGATACGGGACAGGGATATGCGGGGATGGCACTCACGGTTGAAAGCATATGAAAGGTTAAGGAGAAGAGCGCAAGCCCGGTCCATCTTTCGATATCATTGCGTAGTGTTGTCCTCTGTGCTTGTAGCCTCTGTAAGCCTCTGTACTTATAGATAGGATAATTTGATATTGTGTGGCCGTGTCCTCCTCAACCCCCCTCTCCGTTCCTCTGTGCTTTTCTTCTTTGCACACGCGAGGAATAGGTCAACGATGACAACGTGAATGATAGCAAAGCGCCTCTTCTTTGTTTCATCTCTTTTTTTATAAACAAAGTAATGTACGCTGACGCAAACGGAAGAACCTGTACACAGTGTCCAAATATTTTTGTGGAGGGATCAATGGGATCAATGGGAGGGATCCCGACAGTACCACGTGCCACTGTTACGCCGCGACGTCGGCGCACAAAAGTCGCGGGTGGGATAGGGTTCTGTATCCCAAGACGAACGGTAATGAATGGTAAAAACACAAGTAATGTGCCTCTGTATTCTCAACTGTACAGACAGACAGAAAGAAAGTGTATCCAAAACGTAGCGTATAGGATCTGCAACGTAGCCGAAAAGTTATGAATTCCGGCTGCTCCGAGATTGAGCAAGAGTATGCCATGCGCTGCCCCGAAGATTTACGTCCATGCAATTCATCGAATGCACGTTCTCAATCTCCCGCAAAGCAGCGTCAATATGTGAATCGGGGTCTGGGTTCCTGCGAATCACATTGCCTACCATTTCCAAGAGCATAGTCGTGATGTGTTCCGGATATAAAAAATCTGAGAACATACCGCGGCCTCGGATAACGAGATCGCAAATGATATTGAGCAGGATATTCTGCGTCCCGAACGATTCCCTGCTCTCTGTCCAGAGGGACGTGATTTTCCTGAATGTCTCAACGTAGAAAACCTTATCGGGTTCCTGCGATAAAGACGTGGATGGAAGTTGTCGGAGAGAGAGGAAGAAAAGTTCGACAGTAAAGCCAAGACCGCCGCCATCACGTAAATCTTGCAGACGCCACAGTTGCCGTGTCATCAGGCCATCGGACCTGCGCAGTGGGACAGGTATCGTGTCGATAGATTTCAGGATTTCAAGTGTCTCGATAGTGCCCCGTCCCTCGAGGATATCGCGGAGTTGAATGCCCAGCCTTTCCAAGGCTTGAACTTGCCGTCCAGGGAATATGAAGTGTGACGTGACGGGAGTGGTACCAGTAGGCGTAAAGTTGAAGACTTCACTGATTAGAAAGGGTCCAGAGTACTTGAGCTCGCTGAAAGATATACTAGGGAGCTGTCGCATCAATCCGTGACTGGTTTCGTCCATCCTGTCTTGGAGAAGGGAGACCCGCTCGTCGAACTCCCTTTCATTGGCCTTGATTTCCAACGCCGAAATCTGTGATTCGTGGTGTCGTAAGATTTCTTCGACTTGCTCTCTAGTCCGCGTCTGGCTCCAAGGCTCGAATGCTCGATGTAGATCCCCAGCGCGCTCCCATGCTATCTTGAGACGTTCGTCGATCCACTGAGTGGTCTTCAGAGCCGCCTCATCCGCTCGACCGACGTCCGGTTGAATGCGTGTCAGTCCGCTCACCGCGTACTGAGCGAGTACTTGCAGTGGGTTGCTCCTCAGCGTCTGCTGAGCGGCCATGAGCGAAAGGCATGTCCAGCGCACGGTGAACGACTGATCGGATCTGCTCGTCGGTGGTTCGTTGATCTTCTCCACGTAGCCTATCTCGCTGATCAGCTTGGAGACCTCTCCAAACCACTCCAATTGAAAATCGATACAGCAAACAAGCGAGGCCGCAGCATCAATACATGCGCGCATGCGTCTACGTCTTGCGTCGTCGCTCTCGAAATGATTGTGGTTGTTGCATGTCTCGAACAGGTAGCGTACACATCGAGATATGGTGTAGACAGCGGGACCTTCTGGCGAACGTTGGGAGATAGGGCCGAGTGTAAGTTGACCGCTAGCGAGGGAATGATCCGACATGTTGGCGTGGGGGCCACGCTGAGAGGAGACGTCTCTTCACACTTCTCGGCCCCATTCTGTGTTGAAAGAGCCAGGGATCGCCAATGCGAGGGGTTCCACATTGGCTTTGACCGCGGTGTTATTGACCAACCATTGGAGGGCGCGCACATCGCGACCTTTGCGGCCTTTGGACGCGTCCATCACCAGCTGTTCGCGATATGCTTCTAACTTGAAGCTCATCGACGTACGTCCCGTACGAACGCTGAGATATCCTCGTTGGAAATTCTGTGCCCAAAAGAGTACCCGGCGTGAGATGGGGGAGTGGTTTGGCGATCGCGGGTCTATGAGTCTCGTTGACACGTCGCTCAGGTAGAACGTGCCACAAAAACATGCAGGAAGGATGGTGGTAACCCCGACAGTCGTGTTAAGACTCAGCATGGAATCAGCAAGGCCCCCAAAAAATAGGAAAAGCGAGCAATGCATCAGCATAGGGACTGTGTCCGCCATCAGCTGGATTCTCTTGGCGCCCTCGAAATAGAATTGTCGAAATCGGGCTCTCTTCAATGGGTGATTGTACCGCTGGAAGACCTGCATATAGGATCGGACCCACTGTTGAACGAGGATCGCAAAGAGTGCCGCAGACAAACTGCATACGAGACCGATAAGCCAGCAAACGTTTACTCGAATATCGGAAGATGATGGAGGGATTACTGGATAAGGCGGCGGAGGTGGTGGGATGGAAACCTGTGGAGTGATGGATGCAATTTGCTGCGAGATCTGAGCCAGCATCGCGACCGACTGTTTTTGGTAATACGCGGATTCTTGCGCAGGATTCACTTGTAGATTTTGAATGCTTTGGACGAGAAAAGAAGTGAGAACGGCAGCAAACAAGCCAGCCTGTGGACATACACGTGAATTTGAGTCTACTATTAGACGGTCATTCACACGTACAAATGTAGGGACTCCATTCATATCCGCTGCCAGGCTTTGAAACCGAGCTTCGTCGTGTATCTGAGCTTCTTCGCCGTAAAGATTCCAAAGAGCATTGGCACCATCGTCGAAATCTTTGTACTCGGTGTGGGCCTCTGAATGAACTGGGCCGTCTGAAGAATTGTCCATTGCTCCTAGGCTCCCTCCTGAGTCTACGACATATCACCCACTGGTCAGATCTGCACGCACTCAATAAAAGATACCAAAATACGCACTGGCGCTAGGTCCCAAATGTCTTTCAAGTGTCTCCGACCGAGCCTCTCCCCCGAACTCATCTTTTGGGCTGTCAATACACATTGGATAAGAGACGATCTAAGACACACCGAGAGATAGCCGCTGGCTTCGTTCGGGTTCACCTACGTACCCTCTATGTCTGGACATCGTGATATTAACTAGAATGGGCTGAAATGTCTGCTATGGAGCGAGGGGAGTGAGGCTCAAGTGCAGCGTGCGATACGGTAAAATCGGGCTCCTCAAGGCAGTGGCAAATCCTGTGAAATGTACCGTGATCCTGTGCATATATTGCACTCTAAGGTCGAGGTACCCACCGTCTAATATGAGTAATGAGACATTCCGGCTTCGATTCCACCAGTTGTAGTACTAGCGTCTCAGTGCAAAAGGCGGGGTACTCGGAAGACTAGAGCGCCGGCGCCGGCGTAAGGATTCCTGATAGCTGGGGCTCTTTGCATCTTGTCCACGGTGATCACGGGTCCAAAAAATGTAACCAACACTGTTCTGATTTTGTTAATTTTCGTCAGTGGCCCTGGTCATTGGCGCGTGCCGTGTTTACTATGTAGGCCAAACTGGCGCTCTTCGTGATCGTACCGTGGAAGAACTTCCGAAGAAGTCGGAGAACGCCTGCATGACCTCACGTGCCAGAGTCTCTTACGAGCATCACTGACATGTTTGGTATTATTTATTTTATATTGTTTGTGTGCGGGGGCTGGCGTGCTAGTGCCACAACTGGCGAACTGCTACTCTCGCACTCTCGTTGTCTTCGACAGTGCGGCAAGTCTTCCCTTGAACCTTCAAGTGTGTTTGTTCCTCAGCTCTATCCTATACTCCACACCTTTCTGTAGATTCAGATTTCTCGTGGGGAAACCCACGCTCTACATGGTCTTGCGAAGTAACGAGTCAGCGGCGTTACGGGTAAACCATGGAATCACCTTTCAAGCCTCAATTGAGTACGTAGTCTGCTACTTTTTTAATTATATTATAGAGTTGGACGAAGTCGTGAGCATTCCCACCCGATGAATTACCCACGTCGACATTGTCGAGATCTAGAATCTGGGCGGCAAGACTAGGATTTGGCCTTTCAGTTGTCCTAGCTGCTGGGTGAGCTCGAGCAGTAGATTGGAGGCGAAGATGTCTCACCCCGTCAAAAGCCTGGCTGTATCTGCCAACGTCCAACTAGAGCCGAGAGGGTTTATGTAGATTGGGTCCACGACGTCTACAGCACAGGTAAGCAAGCGCTCCTTCTCTCATTGTCTGGGTTGATCTCCCTCGTCTACTAGCCAGGCGAATGTCCGTTGCATGATGGGCTACATAGTAGGTCTCACCGTCCTGGATGGCATCCTTAGGATGTTGGTGATATGCCACCAAACCATGCCCAGCAAGTCTTCGAGAAGTCTGGAGACGGAGATGTGATTCATCTGGAGTCTCGTTATGAATGCATTTGCAATCCCGCCTTTCGTACTACAGAAGAATTTGGTCTTGGACGGGACCATCGACTTGATCAAGCAGTTTTGTGTACTCCTCCAGGAAACGACCGAAAGGCTTGCCTTGCAGGCTCTGGGCTGACAGGCGTGTCATCGTGCGTAGATATAGATGTCAAGAGGTGAGTTTTCTATCCGTCAGTAAATGCATCGCCTCCTTACTTAAGTTACCATATTCTGTGTGCTTACAAATACCCTCGTCGCGTTCTTTACCCATCCTTGCCAATGGGTAGTTGTGGCAGCAAACCCACCGTGGTAATGTCAAACGAACTGATCGTACAACAAGGTGTAGGAACATCTGGATCCTCGTCCCAGCGAAGTGGTACAAAACCGTGGCTCCCGACTGTGCAAGTGTCTCCACTTAAACGACCCACCCACGCCAGGGTGAGAGTGCAATACATGAAGGGTGATGAAAACGACCTGCCGCCATCACCACCCGAGCAGAGGTTTAGGACGAAGTCCCCCGTTACCCCATCTGGTAGGGGCCCTAGTTCAGACCACGGACAAACGAGCGCAGGTGAGCGCGACCATGTTAGCGCCCGTGTACGCTCACTGACAAGCACTCAGGGGCATCTCCCAAACGATCGACCGTGAGCTGTCCCGCCCGTAGGTCGCTCAATTCGACAGTGCGGCAAGCGCTCTCCGAGCACTTCAAGTATGTTCTTCGGCACTGTCTTGTACCTCATAACTCATATATTCTCCGTAGATTCCGAATTCTTGTTGTGGGGAAGGTGCGCACATGCCACACTTCACGAGTAATCGTTGATCCTGACCCGCATTATGTAATCAGCGCCTCTCTGGAAAATCGTCACTCATCAAGGCCATTTTCCAAGTGGATGCGACAGTACGTTTCCATCCTAGCGCTTTTCTACCTCATTGACGAAACAAAGGACACGCGCGGGAAAGCCGATATTAATGTTGGGTTTCATCCAGAAGATAACCGTCACCTCATCGTCCATGAATGTTCAGGCTTAGAATCGCAGCCTGGGGATTCGCAAAACTTGCAAACCATCCGAGACTTTATCTTACACCGCACTGACGCAAGCTGCTCGCCTTTAGAAAGGTTACATGCTGTCTGGTAGCGAAGTCTATTTTTGTGATGTGTTTGATGTCTTGTTTTATTGATGGAAATCAATCTAGGATATGTGTCCCAGCGTCCGATGCCATTACTGGGAAGTTCAGAGAGGCAGTGGAAGATATTCTGAACATGAGAACCGGTGAGCACATTCCGATGATACGCAACTTATAGATATGACTAACATGAGCTTCAGTGCCCGTGATTCTCGTCTTGACCAAATTCGACACGATTGTCCCTGAAGTCTGTGGAGACACACAACAACAAGAACATGCGAGGGCCAGGGCATTCGCAAAGTGTGAAGACTCCTGTCGGCGCCTATTTAATAAAGACTTACAGGATGTGCCGGTGGAAATAGTTTCTGGTATTTGCTCTCTTTCCCTCCATACACTTCGTAGGGTGGTCATCTGACTTCTCCGATCGTCCTCAGAGAAGCCGAGATACATTGATCTCATCGAGAAGCTGGTCGTGACGACAGATAGGTTCATTATTGGCGCACCCGGCCCATCGATGGGGTTTGGCATTCAGGGGGAACAGTCACGAGTTAGCGCTGTACCTCTTGCGTGGTCGGCCGCGTTGCGGGTGAGCCGTGGTATTGTCGTCCGAGCTTCGATCGAGTATGTGGTATTATCCTGTCGCCTATCATTTTAATCATGTCTACTTCTTAGAGTTGGACGAAGCGGTGAGCGTACTGGCCCGTGATTATGGCTGGATTCTAAGTGACGTTGTTCGTTCCGTTAGGATATTGGCGCCGCCTATGGTCTAGCGTCGACTTCGCTGATCATGCCCTGAAAAGCTGTGTGAACATCATCCACGTAGATCTTGTCGAGACCTGGAATCACAACGACAAGACCAGGGTTAATTTCCTCGCTTATCCGTTGTGCTGGTTGCTTATGGGAACTAGTATCTCTCGAGCGGTGAGTTCAAGGCCAAGATGTCTCACCTTGTCAAGGATCTAGTGGGATCTGTTGGTATGATATCGGAGTGAGTACAATCCCCGTGAAATTGAGACGATTCTCAGCCACGACCTTGGTAGTCCTTACCCAACCGAAGCTGGGGTTGAATTCGCAGATTGGGTTCACGACGTGTATAGGGGCAGGTGAGCGAGTGTCCTTCGTCTCGAAGTCTAGCTTGATCTCTAACACCGATCAGTCAGGAGAACGTCCGCTGTGTAATGGGCTACATCGTCGACCTCACGGTCATTTTGGACGCCATTTCCAGCACGACCTCTGGCAACATTTCCCCGGAAAGTGTCCTGTCGGTCGTCGATAGGCATGTTCGTTCCGGCCGCAGGAATAGGATCCACTGCGATATCCGGAGATTTGTTACAGAAGCAGCCACCGTCAGGTTTTCTGTACCGCAGAAGGATTTGATTCTTGAGAGAATTATCGACTTAATCCAGGAGTATTGTGTCCCTCCCGCCAGAACTGGTTGACTCACACCTTACGAATCCCCATGTTGGGCTGGACCCTGGAAGTAAGTATTGTAGTGGATGGTAGGGTGTAACGATAAAACTAATTTTGATACCCGTAGCCGTTGTAAAAAAGCCATATATATACATGTACACTTTGAACTGTATTGCTACAACCGACACCGACAAACCTTGAAGCTTGAAGCTTTCACACCCACACCTGTCTCCGAGTCGATGACACGAGCGCGAATCGAGGTAGATGTCGCCTTGCGTCCGTATCAATTACAGCAGTTTTCATATCGATAGGCCAAAATTCAGAAAAGCTAGCAGCAGGCTGAGTTTCGGGATCTCCCGTCGGTGTATTTGCCGAGACTTACCGTGAAATAAAAATAAATAAAATAAACAAAAACAAAAAAGACAAGGCGTGACAAAAGAAATGAAAAAAGGATAAGCCTTATTTGTTTCCACCGGATCCCAGATAACTGGTTATCCTTGATCCCCGCTCACTCAGCCCGCCACTAGCTTTTCCAGGTTTTGGCCTATCGATATGGAAACTGCTGTAATAATACGTCAAAGCGAATATAATCGGGGGTACTATGGCGCCACTCTTGGGGTTATTTCAGCATCTCCTGGGGGAGGGCTTAAATCACTCGGGAATTTTGGTGTATCAGTGATGAACCGAGACCCAAAGTACGGTACTTCTTCCAACGTGTCATGTACAGGCGTGGAAGAAAGTCTCCGCGACTGAATTTTTTCTCTCAGAAACCCCTCGATCGTGTGATCGATGATAGGCTTCACGTTTCAACATTAAAGCTCGTCGCTTGGTCCCAAATAATCGATAGCGCGTTTACGACTGGTTTCGAATGTGTCTGTCGAGGAAGAAAAACGATTTGCTGCACTCAGACAAAGGTACTCGGAATGACCATCTTGATGCTACTGTATTAACTGTAACGTCGCCCCACTAGATGCCATCTTTGCCGGTCTCCTCGTAGACATTGCGCTTGCCCTTACAATAGGCGATCGATCGGTCTTCTTGCCAGAGAGGTAGACGAGGGCATCCGCGGAGGAGATGATGGCACCTTTGTTCAAGTTCCGGGTGGCACCCTCGTAAAGTAGAGCTGTAGGCACGAAGCCAGCTTGGGAGAAGTCATGGCAAATGGCTGGTGGCTAGCATTGGGGTAGACGGAACGTACGCTAAGAGATGTTTTTCATGGTCGTGCGCCTGAGCGTGGTGCTTATAGAGGATGCAAGGGGTTACGTGGGTGGTTAAGGAGTGGGTCGGCGTGCTGGCGGGTAAAGACTGGGAGTTATGGGAGGCCGGGACTGGGAAAAGCGGGGCGATATTATGAAGGAGACCAAGGTCTGTACGATGGGGTTTCAGGGTGAGCACATGAGAGAACGCAAGCGAAACAGGGTCATACAGTCCTATCGATCAACCATTGGATGGCGCACACGCCACAGTCTTTGCGCCCATCGGTCACCGTCATAACTCGTTCTCGAGGTGCTTCCACGCCCATAGACGTGAGTATCCCTCCAAGAGAGCGGTTACGGAAATCGTATTGTTTGATCTTCTGCACCAAGAAGCGCATCAAGAAGAGTATCCGCCACGATACCAGGGACTTGTCTGGGGATTGCAGGTTCCAGAGCGGCACCAACTTGGTGAATAGGAAGATCGATCCACAACCGCAGATAAAAAGAGGCCACGATGGCGCCCACATTTGTGTCGACGGTTCAGTATGGAACCGCTCGGGCCGAGAAAAAATAGGACAAGCGAGAAACGGATAGCCGAAGTGACCGATAGCGCTAACCCCCGCAGCCGGTGACCGGTGACCAGGCGCCTTCGAAAAAAATTTGTCGAAAGCGCGCTCGCTTCGGAGGGTGATCGTACCGCTGGTGGACCCGCATAATCGAACCCACTGGCGGGCCGGGCCACTGAAGCGCGGCAGACAGGCTGCATACAAGGCCGATCAGCCAGAAACCGTTCACCAAGATGTCTGATCCTGATGAGGAGAAATCTGGGTAAGGTGGTAGGACGGGAGTCTGTGAGGTCATGGATGCGATTTGCTGTGGGATATGTGTTGGGATTCAGCCCGGAACGGACACAGTCCGGCAAACCGAGGCTAGACCGACATATTAGATAATCGTAGCATTATCATAGTTAAACGGTTATCAACGAATAATATTCGTAAGCAGAGGAGTAATACGCTCTCCTCTGGACCTCCACGCTCGTACATTGTTCACCTATTCGGCTGCCCGCCTCCATAAATCTCTACAATATGGGCAAGTATCGCGACTGATTGATCATGGCATTTGAACATCTTTGCCGCAGGTCATCTTGGTGTAAGTCTCCACAGTGCTCTCAATGATCACCTCGATTGCTATTATATACCCTAGAAGCCTGTGAAAATGAAAACGAACAGGTCTTGCGTTAACGACCCCCGTCTGCATCGGTGTCCGCGTGTTTCTTATTATCGTTTCTCTTCCTACTATCTACGCTTCTTTTTGGTCGATATCTATCACCTCCGTGTCTATGCATGGCCATTGAACCAGTCGGCCCTCTCTCATCTTCCCTAAGGCTATTCGGCACGTACCAAGGCAGACTCAGCAAGAAGTTTTAGTAATCACTAAAGTCTTTATGATGTCCCTAGTCCAGACGGAATTACGGAAGAGAGGATACCTGTGCCCATGCCCCATGCCTCTAGACAACGTACCACTCTTCAAGACGCTCCGGGGTGTAGCTTCTACCAGGTGGTGAAATGGCTGCCAATGCCTTGCGCCACAGTCCCATGTCCTTGCAACTTTTGTCGACGCTCTCAATCTCCAACACAGTATGTCGGATGTGCTCAGATGGGCCCACATAATCTTGAAAGTATATCGCCTATCAAGCCAAGGAGCATGGTTGTGATAGACTCTGGATATGAAAAATCCGAGAAGATCCCACGCTCGGGGACGATTAAGTCGCATATAATATTGAGTAGGACATGTTGCGTCCCGAGAGATTTCGTGCCTTCCAATGGGACGTGATAGTCTTGAATGTCTCGACGTAGAAGACGCTGTTTGATTCTTGCAACGAAGGTATTGATAAAAATTGTCTCAAGGATAGGAAGAAAAGTTCGACGGTAAACCCAAGGCCACCACCGTCGCGTAGATCTTGCAGACGCCACAGTTGGCGTTCCATCACGCCACAGGGGCTACGCAGCGAGATAGGGACTTGGTCGACGGATTTCAGGCTTTCAAGAACGTCCTTGTATCCATCGGCGGCATGTCCACCCAGGATTTCACGAAGCTTTAGGCCAAGTCCGGTCAACGCTCGAATTTGTTGTTCCGGGAATATCAATTGGGGGATGAGTGGGGGGCTACCTGTGGCCGGTGTAGTGAAAGTATCGCTTATCAGGGAGGTTTCGGATGGTCGAGGCTAGTCGAATGATACACCGGGAAGTTGCCGCGTCAACCTGTGAGTGGTGTGGTCGATCGCGTTTTGGAGAACAGAGATCCGCCAGTCAATATCCCCCATGCCATCGACCTCCACTTTAATGCGCTCAACTCTGAAATCTCTCGTTCGTTGTTTCGTAGGATTTCTTCGACTTGCTCCCTTGTCCTCTTCTGGGTCCAGGGCTTGAATGCTCGATGTAGGTCCTCAACGCGCTCCCATGCTGTCTTGAGATATATATTTCTCAATCCTCTGAGCGTTCTTCCATCCCACCTCGTCTGGTTGTCCGTATTCAGAGCGTGCCAGTCCGCTCACCGCATACCCAGCAAACACCTGAAACTGGTTGCTACTCAATACTTGCTGAACAGCCACGAGTGAAAGGCATGTCCAGCGTATGACGAACGATGGGTTGGATGCTGGTCGACCTTTTCAATGTGGCCAATTTCGCTGACCAACTTGCCGACTTGTCCCGACCACTCCAATCGAAAACCGACACGGCATACAAGTGACGCCACAGCCTCAACGCATGCGCGCATCCGCCTACGCCTTGCCCCCTCGTTTTCGAAATAACTGTGATTGTCGCAGGTCTCGAAAAGGTAGCGCATGCATCGTGAAATGGTGTCATTGGCAACTGAGGCTCCTTTTTGGGGATACGAGGGGTGGCTAGTAGCGGATGAACGACCCATCAGAGGCTCTAACGTCTGGCGCGCCTGAGAGGGAACTTCTCTCCACACTTCTCGGCTCCATTCAGTGTTGAAAGAGTTAGGGATCGCCAGCACGAGTGGCTCCATCTCGGCGTTCACCGCAGTGCTATCGATCAACCACCGGATGGCGCGCACGTCACGGCCTCTGCGTTCACCGGTCTCCTCCATCACCAGCCATTCTTGACATGCTTGTGTGCTCATGGACGTAAGCTTCTTGCTGAGAGAGCGGTTACCGAAATAGGGTCGCTTGAACTTCTGCGCCAGGAAGAATATCGGCCATGAGAGCAGGGTCTGGTGTGGCGATGGCAGGTTCAAGTGTGGAGCGAGCATGCCGTACAGGAAAAATGATCCACAACAGCAGGTAGGAACAATCGTGATGACGCCAATAATTGTGTTGACATTGAGCATGGAATCGCTGAGGCCGAAAAGAAATAGGACAAGCGAGACACGGATCAACGAAGGCACAGCTACCGCCATTACTCGCATTGACTTGGCAGCTTCGAAAAAAAATTGTCGAAACCGCGCTCGCTTCAGAGGGTGATCGTATCGCTGGAAGACCTGCATATATGATCGAACCCATTGTTGAACGAGAGTTGCAAAAAGCGCCGCAGACAGACTGCATACGAGACCGATCAACCAGTAAGCGTTCACTCGGATGTCTTTAACTGGTGGGTGGAATGGTGGGTAAGGTGGTGGGGGAGTAGACGGTACGGAGACCTGTGGGGTGATAGATGCGATTTGCTGTGAGATCTGGGCGAGCATCGCGACCGATTGCTGCTGATAATATACGGATTGTTGCGCAGGGTCTGGTTGCAAGTTCTGAAGACTGTCGACAAGGAAGGAAGTGAGAACGGCAGCAAATAAGCCGGCCTGTGGAAACGCGGGTAAGTTGAATTCAAGTCTACGCTGAACGCGGGAAGATACCCACGAATGTAGGGACCCCATCCATATCCGCCGACAGGCTTCGGAACAAAGCTTCGTCGTGGGTCTGAGCCTCTTTTCCATAGAGTGACCAGAGTGCATTGGCACCATCATCGAAATCCCTGAGCTCGTTGTGGGTTGCTGACCGAGATGGGCTATCTTCGCCAAAAGGAGACTTGGGAAGGGCATTGGCACCATCATTGGAATCCCGGAGCTCGTTGTGGGCCACTGACTGAGATGGGCTATCTTCGCCATGAGGAGACCTGGGATGAGCATTGGTGTCATCATCGAAATCCCTGCGCTTGTTGTGCGCCGCTGGCTGAGATGGGGCATTCAAATGAGAATGGTTTCCTTCGTACTGTGACATTGAGGCTACAACATATCACCTACTCATCAGACCTACGACACAATATACGCAGTGGATTCTAAACCTCTGTTGAGAGCCTCTAACAGCGATTCTTTTTGACTATCAATACCCGCGAATACGAGACGATCTAAGACTCACCAAGAGTAGCGCTTCATTCTTGAACACCTATACTTATGTGTCCGGGCATTGCTTTATCCATTATAATGGGCTGAAATGTCGGTTATGGGGGCAATAAGGATTCAAGGAAACTCAAGTGCAGTGTGACCGAGTGATACTGTAAAATCAGGTTCCCTCATGGCAGCGGCAAATTCCGTTAAATGTACCGTAACCTGTGCACGTACTGTACAGCACACTCTAAGGACAAGTCGCCTACCATCAGGAAGTAAACGTTCCGACTTCATTTCCGCTGATTGCGGTGTAGAGATCTTCTTGCAAATGGGGGCTCAGACTTGGGAGGCTTTCAGTGCGTAACGATTTCACTGGCGGATAGCTGAGCAGACAGAACAGTGGACACACCCAGACCTGCCTTGACTGTTCTTCCGTTGCGTCAAGTTTAAGTTTACAGCAATGGTCAGAGTTGGATGACGGGCTGTAGAATGCTGTGCGGCGGCACCGCCGGCACGTCGTACAGCATTTTCCACCTGCCCTATGCAGCATGTCGACCTCAGCGGAACGGGGCTCGATAGAAAAGTAACCATACTGCGGGTGGATATCAGGTGTGAGCAGTGCGCCCGAGCGAGTAAATACGAGTGAAACTTGAATATTAGCTTGAATGCGCAAGGAGGGATGGGAAGTGGCGACTTACTGTAATTTGGACAAGATGAACGAATCATTGCGCAGGCGCTATTTACGGACAATTCTATAGGTGTCGACTTCGTCGACTGAAACCTTGCTTGTCCCGTTGATCCCTTTGTGTGCTGGTGTTTGCACGGGGAAGGCCCAAGATACCTCAGGCCTCAAGCGCTCAGCCCTCCATATGGGCCTCAATGGCTGTCCGCGGCGCCCAATGGTCAACGATGGCCATGATACAGTACTGGCTCGTCCCATTGCTCAACGATACCAACTTCAAAACGACAACTGTACTCCGAGTCTCGGGTCGCTCGGCCGCAGCGACACGAACATGTACATCTTGGTTCTCCCTAATTCCCCCCAGCCAACGTCCGCCCCGCAGGATGCTCTTGAACGTCTACCTTCGTCACCAATGCGACACGAACCTCGACGTCTCCATCGCCGACATCCCACTAACGAACATCACCGACACCACCCCGGGCCCGCTCAACGTGCAGTACTACGTGCCCGTCACGGTGCCGCTCACGTCAGTCATCGGCGCGGGCGGCGGTGTGGTCTTCGTCGCGTCAGGCCTCGACACCAGCTTTACCGCTGCCTCGGCGCCAGCACCCGTCAACCTCACTTCGCAAGGAAAGAACGTACCATGGCTCGCCCCCCGCGTCGCAGCAGCCTCGTCTAACTCGTCCAGTGGCAGCGGCAATGGCGCGGCTGGCGCTAGGGAGGGCATGGTCGGCGCCACGGTGCTCGGTGCGCTTCTCGCGGGCGTCGCGGCACTTCTTCTGGCTCGAGCGGACTATGCGGTACGCGCCACGCGTGAACGGTGTTGGTTCGCTGGTTCGGCCAGTATTTAGTCTAGTTGATCTTTGGTTGTCGTGGAACTTGGGATTTCTTACTCTAGAACTGATGCTGATGAGCACTGTGCCGCGGTGCCAACATGAAAATACACGTTTACGCCTCTCGATATGAGATCTGCCGGTACCGTAGAAGATCTGCAGTGGCACTGTCGCACCATCTGAACATTTTTGCCGCATCCATATCTACGCATGGTTCGAGATAAAGATGGCACTCTCTATGTAGTCAGCACGAACCGAACTAACTTAGAGCCAGATGGACTTCAAGAATGAAATTGTGGTGATCATTACTTCAAGTTCCTATTCCGCAGTTTACAGAAACGTGCATCTAGCCTACGGGATCTACGACTACATGTTCGAGATACCCTGGGTTAGTACGGAATCGTGGAAACGCCGCCAATGCCCTGCGCTGTAGTTTCTTCCGGTCCATCCGGATCGGTTTGACGTCGTCGATTTCCCATACAGCATCGCGAATGTCCTCGTCTGGGTCGGCGCTCTCAATCTCCCGCACAGCCTCGCGGATATCCTCGTCCGGGCCCACATATCCTTGAAGCATATTGTCTACCGTGTCAAGGAGCATGGTCGTGATAGATTCTGGGCAAGAGAAATCCGAGAAGGTCCCACGGCCTGGGATAATCAGGTCGCAAATGATGTTAAGGAGAATACGGTGCGTTCCGGGAGATTCCTTGCCCTCCATCCAGTGCGAGGTGATAACCTTGAGGGTGCCAGCGTAGAAGACGCTATTTGATTCGTCCGAAGAAGATATCGACAAAAGTCGTCGAAGGGAGAGGAAGAAAAGTTCGATGGAGAACCCAATACCACCGCCGTCGCGTACATCTTGCAGACGCCACATTTGCCGTTTCATCAAGCCATTTGGCCGACGCAGAGCAACAGGGACTTTGTCGACGGATCTCAGGCTTTCGAGAACTTCCTCGTTTCCCTCGGCAACCTGACCATCTAAGACTTCGCGAAGCTGTAGGCCGAGTCTGGCCAACGCTTGAAGTTGTTGTCCCGGGAGTATCAATTGGGGAGTGACCGCGGCGCTACCTGTGGCTGGCGTATTTAAAGCATCGCTTATCGAAAAGGAATCAGATCGGCGAGGCTCGTCGAATGATACACCGGAAAGTTGCCGCGTCAACTTGTGAGCAGCATCGTCCATTGCATCTTGATAAACAGAGATCTCCCGATCGACGACCGCCATTTCATCAGCCTCGGATTTAATGCGCTCTAACTCCGAAATCGGTTGCTCGTGAGTTAGTAGGATTTGTTCGACTTGCTCCCTGGTCCTCATCTGGGTCCAGGGTTCGAATGCACGACGTAGGTCCTCAACACGCTCCCATGCTGTCTTGAGATATTCATCGATCCTCTGAGCGCTCTCTCGTCCGGTTTTGTCCGGTTGTCCGTGTTCCGCTTGAAAGCGTGCCAGTCCGTTCACCGCATCCCCGGCGAGCATTTTCAACCGGTTTCTTCCCAGTACCCGCTGAATGTCCACGAGTGAGAGGCATGTCCAGCGTATGATGAAGGACGTATCGGATGTCGTCGTCGGTGAGTTGATCTTTTCGATCTGGCCTATTTCGTTGACCACCTCGCTGACTTCTCCGAACCAGTCCAGCCGATAGTCAATACGACATACAAGTGACGCCGCGGCCTCAACGCACGCACGCATGCGCCTATGTCTTGCCTCCTCGTTTTCGAAATAACCGTGATGGTTGCAGGTCTCGAAAAGGTACGCCACGGATCGAGAAATGGTGTCACCGGCGGCTGCTTCTGGCGGATGTGGGGAATGAGGGATAAGGGAGACTTGACTACCAGTGGGCGAAGGTCCTGTCGGAGGCTCTAACTTGCTGTGCGCTTGAGAGGACATTTCTTTCCAAACGTCTTGGCCCCATTCGGTGTTGAAAGAGCCAGGAATCGCCAACGCCAGGGTTTCCATCTCGGCGTTCGCGGCGGTCCTATCGATCAACCACCGGATGGCGCGCACATCGCGGTCTTTACGTCCATCGGGCTCCTTCATCACCACCCATTCTCGACGCGTTTCCAAGCCCATGGACGCAAGCTCCTTTTTGGGAAAGCGGCCGCCCAAACAGGATAGCACGTACGTCTGTATCCATAAAATTACCGGCTGCGGGAACGGAGTCTGGTATAGCAACTGCGGTCTCCAGAGCGGCCTGGCCGTGCTGTACAGGGAGTACGATCCGTCCATGCAGATGTAAATGATCGTAGTGGTGCCAAGAGAGGTGTTGATATTGCGAACGGAAGTGATCAGGCCGATAAAAAATAGGATAAGTGAGGTCCGAATCAACGTAGGAACTACTCTTGCCATTACTCGCGTTGACCCGGCGCCTTCGAAAAAAAATTGTCGAAATCGCGCCCGCTCCAGAGGGTGATTGTACTGCTGCAAGACCTCCATATAGGATCGAACCCACTGTTGAATGTAAGTCGCAAGAAGCGCTGCGGACAGACTGCACACGAGACCGCCCAGCCAGAGACTGTTCACTTGGAGGTCAGCCACCGACGGTTGGAATGCTGGGTAAGGTGGTGGGGGAGTAGATGGGACCGAGACCTGTGGTGCGATAGATGCGACTTGCTGTGAGATCTGGGCGAGCATTGCGACCGATTGCTGCTGGTAATACACGGATTGTTGCGCAGGATCCGGTTGCAAATTCTGAAGACTGTCGACGAGGAAGGAAGTGAGAACGGCAGCAAATAAGCCCGCCTTGTGGAAACATGGTTAGGTTTCAAAGTCTGCGCTGGAAACGAGAAGATAGACACACGAATGTAGGAACTCCGTCCATTTCCGCTAATATGCCTTTGAACAGAGCTTCGTCATGGGCCTGAGCCTCTTTTCCGTAAAGAGACCAGAGGGCATTGGCGCCGTCATCGAAATCCTTGTGCTCGCCATCTGAAGAATTGTTCGTTTGTTTCCCTCCTGCGTCTACAACGACCACTCGTCAGATCTCCACGCACCCAAAGATACAAGATACGCACTCGGGTCTAAATGTGTTCCGGGAGTCTCTGACTGCGGCTCTCCCCCTAATTCAACTTTTTGGCCGTCAATACCCATTGGGTAAAAGACGATCTAAGACTCACCAAGAGGTAGCTGTTCTCCTTGTTCGGGGTCACCTCTGCGTCTTGTGAGTCTGGACATTGTGATATCCATTAAAATGGGCTGAAACGTCGGTTATAGGTGAGGGAGGTGAGGTGATGATGTCCTGACCAACTTATGGTTTGACCCAGTCATGCGCTGACGGACTGTATTTTTAGTCAGATGCTGGTCAAGGGTCCGTGGAGTCGTAACTCCGAGTCTGATTTGACCCTTGTGACCTTTCGGCGCTGTCAGCGCCTCATAAAGTAAAATCTGGTTCCCTCGTGCGAGTGGAGTATATCAAGATCGCGCGGCTTCACATGAATCAGTAAGTGAAACAGACATAATTCCTGCAAGAGCCACGGTTCTTTCTATCGTTCCTGCGCCGTGCTTTGGGGATTCCAACTTTGGAGGTTCCGCGTCGTGTCAATGAGAACCTTTCAAATCTGGAACGTTACGTTTGAATGCGCTGTCTTGCAGTGACTGGCACGCAGATGCAGACCGACTACAGGAACACCATCCTTCCTGGTCCACGCATGAGGAAGTATACGCCACTTTCCTCAGTAAGTAACATTGACCCTAATTGCCGATCTTGGTGCCATGTGCCACACTCCAATGTTGAGCCATATCCTTTGTCCATGGGTTTGAGCTACTTTGCCGTAAGGAGACCAGAGCCTGAGGGCATCCTTGCACTTGCTTTGAGATGGGATATCCACACCTTGAACATATCACATACTCATCAAATCTCCACGCACTCGACGACACGGGATACGCACTAAGTTCCAGGCGTCTTTTTCCGAGAGTCTCCCAGCGCCGCGCCTCCCCCTAAGTGGCCCTAACTCATCTTTTGAACCATCAATATGCATCAATACCTGTCGGAAAAGAGACAATCGAGGCTTTCATGTGGGGCCAACCAAACCACAGTCGCGACGGTCCGAACATCCCGGCAACACATTCACTTCTCCTGCTCACCGCGTCCCATTTGACTTCACATCCTTCTGTTCTAACCTTGTACTATTGGCGCCGCAGCTTATCTCTCCCTCTAGTTGAATCCACCAATGCCGGCACCAACAACGGTAGTCTCCACAGAATCCAACCTAACATGATCGTCCACGGAAAACTGTATCATTCAGGTCGGTTTCTCACGCGCATATTGTACCTGGCACCCGCATACCTTCTACGTACGCAAACACAACCCTATTATCTTCTACGATCCAGTCCCCTCCCGCCTTGCGCGTCATCGCAACTTCAACGACTTTGCCCCGGTGTCAATGTCTCGGCTCTCCCTCAGTCTGTTCGTCATACCCAATACGGTTCAACGATGGCCATGATGCCACCATCCACTTTGCCGGCCAGTGGGTCGATTACTGACTCGGTCCATTACTAAACGACACCCACCTCAACGACAATCGTACTCTGATCCTCCTCACCTTTGACGAAACCGAGACACACCGCCAACAACCGCATTCTCGCCCTGCTACTGGGAGGCGCCGTCCCTGAGAGCGCTCGCGGCACGGTCGACTCGACCTACTACACGCACTATTTTTCACTATTCCTCACCTCCACCGTGGGGTCTCAGGTCGCTTGGGCGCGGCGGCACGAACAAATACGTCGTGCGATCTCCCAAATCCCTCCCCAGCTAACCTCCGCCCCGTTGGACGCTCTCGAACGTCTACTCCTTCGTCGCCAACGCGACGGACTACATGAACCTCAACGTCTCCATCGACGACATCCCGCTGACGGACATCACGGTCACGATCCCGCGCCCGCTCAACGTGCAATACTACGTGCCCATCACGACGCCGAACACGTCTTCCGTTGGCGCAGGCGGCGGTCCCGTCTTTCGTCGACACCAGCTTTGCCGCCGCCTCCACGCCCGCACCCGTCGATCGCACCGCGTAAGGAAAGACGGTGCCGTGGTTCAGCCCCCGCATTGCCGCATCCTCGTCTAACCCGTCCGGTGTGGCGGCGATGGCGCGGCGGGCGCCAAGGGAAGGCATGGTGGGCGCCACGGTGCTCGGGGCGCTTCTTGCGGGCGTTGCTGCGTTTCTTCTGGCTTGAGCAGACTACAACACAGTACACGCCACACACGAGTGGTGTTGGTTCGCTAGTTCGACCAGTACTAATGTTTGGTTGTCTTGTGTGGGATTTGGATTTCTTCCTGTACAAGTGACGCTGATGGGCTCTGTACCTTGGTGCTAAAATGAACGCACACGCTTGTACCTCTTGATGGGAGATCGGCTAATATCGTGGAAGATCCGCAGCGGCACTGTCACCTAAGCATCTTTGCCGCGGGCTATCCTGCATCCCTTTTTACACGTGATTTAGGATAAATTTTAATAGTCGCTACAGGATGTACATATGATGTTCCTAGTCCGAAGTTATACAGAAGGGAGGAAGCTCGTACATCTAGCCTACGGAATCTAAAACACCAGGTTAGAGGTGTTCTGGATCATCACGTGGTAGCGAGATAGCGGCCAATGTCTTGTGCAGCAAGCTCGTGTCCATGCAGTATCTCGAGTCGACGCTCCTCGATCTCCCGCAAAGCATCGCGAATATGCCCACATGGACCCGCGTACCCCTTGAAGCATATTGCCTACCGTGTCAAAGAGCATGGTCGTGATAGACTCCTCTGCCTCGGATAACCAGGTCGCAAATAATATGAAGGAGGATACGTTGCGTTCTGAGCGATTTCCTGCCCTCGAACCAGTGGGACGCAATAAGCTTGAAGGTGCCGACGAAAAAGACGCTATTCGATTCGCGCGATGAAGGTATCGATAAAAGTTGTCTCGGGGAGAGGAAGAAAAGCTCGACGGTGAACCCAAGACCACCGCCGTCGTGTAGATCTTGCAGACGCCATAGTTGCCGTTCCGTCAAACTGCCGGGCCGGCACGGCGAAATTGAGATCGTCCTCGTATCCTCCGGCAACTCGCCCATCCAGGACTTCACGAAGCTTCAGCCCAAGTCTGGCCAACGCTTGAACCCGTTGTCCCGGGAATATAAATTGGGGGGTGACGGAGGTGCTACCTGTGGTTGGCAGATGAAAAGTATCGCTTAGCAGGAAGGATTCAGATTGGTGAGGCTCGTCGAATGACACACCGAAAAGTTGCCACGTCAACTTGTAAGTAGCGTCGTCTATCGCGTCTTGATAAATAGAGATCCGCGGGTCGACGTCCTTCATGCCATCGGCCGCGACTTCAAATCTGAGATCTGTCGTTCGTAGTTTCGTAGGATTTCTTCGACTTGCTCCCTGATCTTCTTGGCCCAGGGCTCAAATGCTCGGCGGAGTTCCTCAACCCACTCCCATGCTGTCTTGAGACATTCATCGATCCTCTGGGCGCTCATCAGTGCTGCCTCATCCGGTCGACCGAAGTCCAGTTGAATGCGCATCAGTCCACCCATCGCGTACTTAGCGCGCCCTTGAGAAGTTTGCTGCCCAATATCTGCTGAATGGCCCCGAGTGAAAGACACGTCCAGCGGTAAGATGAACGATGGATCAGGAGTGCTCGTCGGTGACTGATTGAGATTTTCAATGTAACCTATTTCGCTGACCAGCTTGTCCTTTGTATGCTGTATCGATTTCCAATTGGATCGGGTTGGAGAAATTGACAACACGGCTTCGAAGCAGGCGCGCATACGCTTACGTCTTGCCTCCTCGTTTTCGAAATAACTATGATCGTTGCAGGTGACGACGGCGGCTCGATCTAGAGGACGTGAGGGGTGAGGCACAGGGAAGACTTGACTGCTGGCGGTTGAAGGAGCCGTCAGAGGCTTTGACGTGTCGTGCGCCTGAAAGGAGACCACACTCCACACTTCTAGGCCCATTCGGTGTTGAAAGAGCCAGGGATCGCCAATAAGTTACGAGCGGTTCCATCTCGGTGTTTACCGCAGTACTATCAATCAACCACCGGATGGCGCGCACGTCACGGCCTCTGCGTTCACCGGTCTCCTCTATCACCAACCATTCTTGACATGCTTCTATGCACATGGACGTAAGCTTTTTGGTGAGAATGATCCGGCGCCGTCGAAAAAAAAATTGTCGAAACCGCGCTCGCTTCAGAGGGTGATCGTACCGCTGGAAGACCTGCATATAGGATCGGACCCACTGTTGAACGAGTGTCGCAAAAACCGCCGCCGACAGACTGCATACGAGACCGATCGACCGTAAGCGTTCACTCGGATTTCTTTAACTGGTGAGTAGAACGCCGGGTAAGGCGGTGGGGGAGTAGATGGTACGAAAACCTGTGGAGTGATAGGTGCGATTTGCTGTGAGATCTTGGCGAACATTGCGACAGATTGCTGTTGGTAGTATATGGATTGTTGCGTAGGATCCGGTTGCAAATTCTTAAGACAGTCGACGAGGAAGGAGGTGGTAACGGCAGCAAATAAGCCGCCCTGTGGAAACGCGGGTGAATTCAAGTCTACGCCGAACGCGAAAATATAGACGCAAGAATGTAGGGATTCCATTCATATCTGCTAACAAGCCTTGGAAGAGAGCCTCGTCGTGAGTTTGAGCCTTTTTGCTGTAAAGATACCAGAGGGCATTGGCACCATCATCGAAATCCCTGCGCTCGCTTTGAGCCGGGCCATCTGAAGAATTGTTCATTGCACTCCCTGCGTTTACAACACATCACCCACTCGTCAGATCTATACGCACTTGACGGCACAGGATACGCACAGAATTCGAACGTCTTCCGGAAGCCTCCGATAACGCCTCTCCCCAATGTCCCCATAACCTACATCAATACTCGGAAAAGAGACGATCTAAGACTCACCAAGATATGGCCGTTCTCCTTCTTCGGGATCATCTATGCGCCGAGTGCGTCTGTGCATCGTGATGTCTACTAGAATGGGCTTAAATAATGGTTATAGAGCGAGGGGAGTGGGGAACTCAAGCTCAAGTGCACAATTCGTGTTCATGAACGCAGGCTCGTCCAGAGCACGTGACCGTGACATCACATATGCATATGGTGAGTCTTACGCTACATCATTCTGTTCTGACCTTATGTTACAGGCGCAGCAGTTTGTCCCACCCTCATATTTGAATCCACCTAATATATCAGAAGTAGGAATCTCGCTTTATTGGGTATAAAGCAAAACCTGTGCTAGAAATAAGGGAGAGCAGCAAAGCGAGACGGTGAAAGTGACCAAATGGCGTGGAGTTGAACTTCATGCCATTTGGTCACTTTCGGGCTGATCGACCAATAATAACAGGACGATGACTTGTTAGCTCCTCCGCCACCATGGAGACGATTCATGCAGTAATTTGCGGTGCATCTGCATGACGTCAAAAAAAATGTGACAGCGTCAGCGGCTCGGCGATGTGAAGATCGGAATAGAAATAGGATGGACATATGACAGCCTGCGCTCCAGGACTCTTCTCTGCTGACCATACTCACATCATGTCCACTTCAGATATAATCTTTTATACTGCCAAAGTGAGCACGAAACTCTTGCTCCTCTGTCCCAAGCTAACTTTGTCAATGTGACTTCTCCAGATCTGCCCATATGCTCAGCGGGTGAGCCCAGTTGGTCTTCTCCGGATCCATATGCTGACTCAGGTCGCCGCAGGTGGAGATCGCGTTCCAAGAGGCGAAAGCCGACGTGACCAGGTATGCGATCGACCTTCTGAATAAGCCCGAATGGTATGCCTCGCGAGTCAACCCAGCAAGCAAGGTCAGACCTCCTCGCACTTCTTCCCCACGGCTATCCTGACGCTTGACGCCGCGTGACAGGTCCCAGCTGTAGTGTACGGGAGCCCAAAGTCCGACCCAGAGAATCCGTCGCCTGAAGCGGCCAGGATCACCGAGTCGCTCGTCTTGCTCGAGTTCGTCGCAGACCTGTACCCGGACTCGGGCCTGCTCCCAAATGACTCCATCGAGCGCGCCCGCGTGCGGTTATTTATTGATGCATCAACCAAGGTCTTCCCACCCTTCTTCGCGCTCTCGCACCGTGGCGAGTCACCGGATGCTTTCGTCGCGGCGGTTGGCGAGCTCCAGGAGCTGCTCCCGCCTGCTGCCCAATTCGCCGTCGGGGATCACTTCACGATCGCAGATGCTGCGCTTGCGCCGTTCCTTGGCCGCTGGGAACTACTCCTCCGCAACGACCTTGGCAAGTTTGAGGAGGGAACTGGCCCGCGTGTGTACAAGGAACTATTCCAGAGTGAGCGCTTCGCGCGCTTGCAGACTTACTATGCGAGCATCTCAAGCCGTGAGAGCTTCAAGAACAGCTTTGATTCAGTACGTATGCTATTTAGTTCCGTGGGTGGGATACGACTGATCATGTACATTAGGAGTACCTGGTGGCAATGGCAAAGAAGTGGTTAGACCGCCAGTGAAGGAGTTGTTGCAAGGAGAAGATGTGTATAATAGCTTGAAGGGAACGTTTACTGTATCCGTACAGAATGAGACAGTTATGCAGAGCTAGAGCTTGAGCCTGAAAAGGTGATACGCTTCCGTTGCTGCCGAGTGAAAGGAGTAGTTCGAACATGGTCATTCCCTAACGAACAACCCATCAGATCCTCCGTCCATCTATGCTCTGATATACTCTTATCGAGGATCATCCCAGTGTCACCGTTACAATGCCAGCCTGAGCCAGACAGGCAAGCCCGCAATATTAGTAATAATACGATATCTGATAAGAGTTATCTCCCCAGTGATCCCGGATCTCTACAGGGCCAAACTTTGTTGACCCGGAATTGACTTTACACTCGTAGTCGGCGTTGTAGACGGCACTGCGTATGTGGCTCGGATGAGCTCTGATGTACCCAAGTTTCGAGCTGCGGACCAAGTGATTCGCTCTGGCATCGCTGGCGGGATTGCTGGTTGTGTCGTGTGTACACATCCTCTCTCTGCTGTCCCACTGACCCGACGTCCTCCAGGCAAAGACAGTCGTCGCCCCGCTTGACCGCGTCAAGATCCTCTTCCAAGCGTCAAATCCTGAATACCATAAATACGCAGGTGCGTCGATACAACATATAAATGGATGCGTCGCTGTGCACAGACCTGACAATGTTTTGTCGGTATATGCGTCTACCAGGGACATGGAGTGGTGCCTTCCGCGCCGGGGCGCAGATATACAAAGACTCGGGAACCCTGGGACTCTTCCAGGGCCACTCAGCAACGCTCTTGCGTATCTTCCCGTATGCAGCCATCAAATTCCTAGCTTACGACGAAGTGCATAATGTACGTGCCACTGCCGGTCCTTTCGTTTCTACCCCCTCTAACGCGTTTGCAGTTACTAATGCCGACTCACTCACAAGAAACAAACCTGCGCCGATTCTCAGCTGGTGCCATATCAGGTGTGTGAGCTGTACTGCCCAGGTAGCACTTGACCGAACTGCCACCAGGCACCATCTCCGTCTTTTTCACGTATCCCCTCGAGCTGCTGCGCGTGCGAATGGCATTCCACACCATTCAAAGTTCCGCGTCTGGGCGCCCCACGCGACCGTCCTTCTTGCAGACGGCGCGCCTCATCTACTCCGAAGGCGCACCCCTCCAATCAACCGGGGCGCCGATCAGGCGCGACCTATTCCACAGCCTCCCGCTCCTCAAGTTCTACCGCGGCTTCACGGCCAGCCTTGTGGGCATCGTCCCGTACGCGGGCACTGCGTTCCTCACCTGGGGTTACCTGCGCTCCACGCTCGTCCCCGTCGCACCGGACGGCCGGCGCCCCCGCGCGACGCCACTGGCGGATCTTGGTATTGGCGCTCTGTCGGGCGCCGTGGCGCAGACGGTCTCCTATCCATTCGAGGTCGTGCGCCGGCGCATGCAGGTCGGCGGGCTGACGGAGCCCGGGCGGTGGCTGCGTTGGGGAGAAACGGTGCGTGCAATATGGGCGCGGGGTGGGCCAAAGGGGTTTTTTGTCGGGTTGGGCATTGGATACCTGAAGATGGTGCCGATGAACGCGGTGAGCTTCGCGGTTTGGCAGGGCATGAGAAGGTTATTAGATCTCTAGACAAACTCTCCTCATTTTTTGTTTTTGTCACTGCAAGTTTCCTTATTGGTTCGGTTCAGAATTCAGAATATAGTACCGCCACTGTAATGACGCAATGGTTGGCATCGGGCTTGCCGCGCTGTGTATATCAAGCATACTGCAACTCATGGATACACGGAAAAGCTTTCTTCGTTGACATCGATTATGCGTAGAGTAATCGACGACGAAGGCCCCCTGGACGAGCAATACGTCCAGGATGCTTTCCACTCCTATCTTAAATCCTCGCTTGCCCAGGCTAGCCTGGACATCGAAGTCCTTAGCAGCGCAGAGGGAGACTTGATGATCACAGATGTGTCTCACTCCCATTCCCTTGTCTCGTCTTTCACATACCGTCTCCAGGGCCCGCACTATGTTTCTTCTTCGCAGCATTGCGCTCCACGACCAACCCGCCCTCGGTACCCCTCCCACGTAGCGGTGGCGCCGAAAAGCCTTGAAGTCCGCACCACCACCTTAGTGCCCGTCATGCGCCTCTGGTCCGAGTGCGTTCCCGCGATCTAGAGCCTCGCGCCAAAGCGCCAGCACGACCTCGCGCGCGTCATCTGTAATCTCGCGCCGCTCGAGAAGCTCGCTCCCCCGCCTCGCGGGGGGGACTTCCGCGCCATCGCGATCGCGATCAGCCAGCGCTGCTCGTTCCAGGACCGCTATGCGAGCGATTTGCAGGCCGCCATTGACGTCGGGGAATCACCTGGCGGACCCGGCTCCCTTCTCACAAAGGCGTCGTTCGTGCCCCGCCGCTGTATACGCCCTCTCCGACGACTACGCCCAGCGCTCGCCTGTGCTCCGTGCCACACCTCCCCCAATACCATCGCTGCTTCTACCGCACTCCCCCTTGTCGGCGACCGCGTCGATTGCGGATCCCAGGAGGAGTCCGACGATCGCGGGCCCGACGAGCCCCGCTATCGAGCTAATTCGCGAGACGCTCTACGCGGCACTAGCGGACGTGCTCGCGAGCACGCCGCGCCTTAATGCGCAGCTGACGCGCGACCCGCCACGCACATACTACGGTGCCGTAGCGCTAGCTATCCTCGCCGTCTCTGCGCGTTCCGTGGCTGCAGACGGTGACGATGGCGGCGCAGTATGGCTTGTACGCGGGAGGCAGCCGACAGTCACGGAGTGCCCTGCGCCGCTCCCCGCTAATGCGCGAATTCGTCGCGATTGGCGTAGAGGCCGCGCTTATCGAGGAGGAGGACACGGCAGCGGCGATCGCGCTCGCGCAGGAGGGCCGCACGGTTCCAGTCCCGCGGATCGAACGCGCACGGGTGATACTGGAGCGCAGGGCGGGGTACGACATCCCGGAGAGAGAGGAGAGGGATTCAGGTGGGGGGCGGAGCGCGGAGGGCCGCGCGGTCGCTTTTGCGAATCGGGTCAATGTGCTCGCGCTGAGCATGACGCGGTTGCCGCAGTTCAGGGAGCGACAGGTGTTCAGGGTGCTTGCTGCTGTTGCAGGTGGTCATTAGTCGTGAGAGATTACTTGATACCCTCCCCTCTGTAATTGTAAGTGATGTCTGCTCTCTAATTATGTATGCGTTATTTCGTAAACGTATGTTACTTGTTTATAGTAAGGTCTGTAGGAGTGGGGGAATGCGACTCAGCGTTTTGAGGAAATGGTCGAGGTATGGCCCCTAGAACTATGAAGTATATAGTAGTCGGTTAGCCTGAGAGGACAAGGGCCGTGTGATGCAAAAATACCAATTTATGCACTCCCCTGGTATTGGGGTATAGAGTGGGGCTCAGAGTACTGTACGGGGCCTTTGCCGGGCGAGGAGCAGTGTGCCCTCCTACCACTAAAACCTCTAGAGACAAACACAGACGCTTGCCTAAGTTGCCTCGTAAGTGTAAACCCAGTCGTTATTTCGACTGTTGGCGCAAAACAAAAGGGAAATCTCGGAAACAAGAGCAGGACTGAATCAAGTACTGTACTTGGACTAATCTACACTAAATTATACCGAACCTCTGGCGCTCCTAGCTCGTAAGTGGACAGAAGGAAAGAAGGAAAGGGGAAGAAGCGCTCAAACTTCTAGCGTATGGGATCTGCAGCATTGCTGAGAAGCCATGAGATCTGGTTGCAATAGTCTCCACTGCCTTGCGCCGGAGACCCATGTCCGAGCAAGCCTGAACCTTTCGGATCGACACCCCCAATCTCCCGGAAAGCTTCGTCAATATGCGAGTCTGAGCCCGTGTGCCCGCGGAGCATGTCGCCTACAGTTTCAAGGAGTATGGTCGTGACATACTCTGGATATGAGAAATCAGAGAAAACGCCACGGCCTTGGATGACGAGGTCGCAAATGATGTTGAGCAGGATATTTTGCGTCCCGAGCGATTCCCTGCTCTCCCTCCAACGAAACAAGATATCCCTATAAGTCCCAGTGTAGAAGACCCGATTTGATTCCTGCGACGAGGACACAAATAAAAGTTGTTGGAGAGAGAGGAAGAAAAGTTCGGTGGTGAACCCAAGACAGCGGCGCTGCCTTCGCGTAAATCCTGCAGACGCACAGTTGCGGCCACCGGCCCGACGGGGCAGCGGAACGATAGATTTCAGCATCTCGTCTCCAACGCTCCGCCCCTCGAGCACGTCGCGGAATTTGAGGCTCAGCAATGACAGTGCCCGGATTTGCTGTGCGGTAAATACTAATTGCGGCGTGATAGGAGTACTGTAGATCAACGGGAAACCGAAGACTTTGCTTACCAGAAGGGGTCCGGAGCGCTTGAGCTCGCTGAACGATCAGTAGTGGCGTCGTAGATCACATCTTGGAGGAGAGAGATCTGCTAGTCAATCTCCCCCATGCCATCGGCTCCGATCTTGATGCGCTTCAGTGCCGAGATCTGCGATTCGTGGTTTCGTAGGATGTCCTCGACTTGTTCCTTGCTCTTCTTCCCAGGGCCCGATCGTTCAATCTAGATCCTCAATGCGCTCTTGTCCCAGCACTTGTAGGAACCTGTACGCAAGGCTGACAGACGTCACAGTCGACCACCCAGGTGAGCGACGCCGTCGGGCCTCGGTGCGCTGCGATTGTTGCATACACTCGTTGAGCATTCGGGTGTAAAATTGATTGTGTCGTTCTACTGTGCTGTTGTTGGTAACCACCCGTGCTAAGTTACCGTGACTCATGCAGGTCCCTGCCAGTGAGTCGACTGCACTTGAATTCGTATGAATACAGTTATTACAGTATGTGGCCACGACAAAAAAATTCAATTATATCTCGGGTCGAATCACAACACCGTGACCAGATCGCTACCGTGACGGGACTTCTCCTAATACATCCGAGGGGCACTGAGTCTTTCTACGAATTCACCTCGATCATTGACGATGGTCACAGGACGACCAGAGAGCTTCCGTAAAGAGAGGAACCGCTGAGTGGATCCCACTGGCTCGATGCGTTCGTAGTTGCCGTCGCAGACGTAGTCGTAATCCAAGATGTTGTCGTAGTCATAGTAGTCTTCGTCGTCGCCATGGCCGTCATCTTCCAAACATAGCAAGCGGAGCCCCGGCAACACTTCGGTGGCCATCCCCTCAGGGATGTCTTCGAGCGCAGAAGCAACAAACCCTGCCATATTCCTGCTTACAAATATCGTCTCCACAGCAGGGAATAGGTGGAGGAATGGCAGCCACTTCTTTGCGCACATATAATCTTGCTCACAAAATTCCGCTTGGGTCCGGACGATGGAGAGATGACCCACGTTGGAGAGCATAACGGCATGGACCACGTATGGAACTTGGAAATTTAACCCTCGGCCCACGAATACAATAGAAAGATGAGCTTGACGCAAGGGCTTGACGGCATTCACCCCGTGGGTGATCAAGTTCGATGCAGATGTTGTCATCCCAAAAAATTCCTTGTGCACGCCTAAATTGGGCAGGCTTGAGGTTTGCTACGCGACCGATGAACTGAGAAAGTTGGGGAGTTTGGACCGCCTGCGTGAAGTACTCAATTCTGACGTCCTCGACTCGAGGTGTGTCAATTTGGGCCACGAGTCATCAGGAAAAACCTCCCGCGCTAGCGAGAGATAATAAGCGATAATTTATTGAAATTATCGATATTACCTTGATTATCACGTATTATGTTGCCCCCCCATAATTTATATGTAATCTTGTGATAATCTTGTGATAATTTGTGATAATGGGCAGATAATTTCGACTAAATTATCGATAATCTATCTTTGGATTATCACAATTATCAAGCGTCCAGTTTTTCAAATATTTTTTCAAATTTCTTTTCAAATTTCACGGATTATTCAAATTAGATAATGTGATGATAATGTAAAGATAATGTGATGTAGAGAACGGATGCTGCATGTGCAAGCGGACAAAAACAAAAATAGAAAAGACGGGAATCATAGGGGTATTTGGGAATCACGGTTGACTGTTAAAGGTATATTAGTAGTGTTAATTACATTTGAAGGCGATAAACTGACCGTGGATTCATTTGTTGCCAGTGGACAGTGCTCATTCTTCAAGATTGTTGAGATCAAGATCAGCAATCTTGACATTGGGCGAATCATCAAGTCCAGAGTTGGAACTGTGGCAACCTAGTCAGAGCGGTGATCATTCAATGACGAGTGGCAACTCACCTGGCTTGGGTATATATATCAGCCATCATCAGATGATATGCGTTTGGCCGGTTGTTCAGGATAAAGTTGAGTGTATCGGTATTGGAGTGGTACACTTCCAGATAGGTATTGGCGGAGAACTCAAACACCTGTGGTGCGCCAGTATGCCACTCGTGGAGTGTGGCATACATCTAATCAATAAAGTTAGCGGCATGCGACTTGATAGTATCATAACAACTTACCGCAGTTGCAACCAATGCAACCATGGGTGCTGGGACCTCACGAGCTGGTGTTCCATCACGTCCTTGATGTACCGGGAAAAGGTGATTGTAGCATGATGCAAATGATTTCGTCCCACCAGTGAAAAAGAGGTCCCGTATGGCTGAAATGATGCACTCATTGCGGTAGGGGTGTGTACGCGCGGGAGTTCCAACAAGGAGGCCTCTCTGACAAAAGGTCAGATCATGTCAGCACAGCATTTTAGGCTTACCTTGGTCGGAAATGTGTAGTTAAATTTATGGAGCTGCAGACGGACCACCTGAGCGATGTTGTTCGCCGACCCAAGGGAAATTAATATGGGTACACAAATAGCATTGCAAACATCCTTGATTTCACTCTGCATAAGTGGGACGCGAGCGCGCACCTGTTGCACAGTGTCAGTAGCCATCTCTGAGTCATATACACCCACCGGTACACCACAATGCCGACCTGTCCGCCAACCCAGTTGCAGGTCTCGCAGAACACTGGTTAAGGGACTTTTGGAGAGGTCATGCGACGCACGGCGCTGCAGACCATACCCCAGTGTCACAACAGACCAGATTCTCTCCAAGACGACGGGAACATGCCCACCTCCGTCCCCAAGTAAACGAGCAGTCACATGATGGCGAGCCATCACCGGTACTGCTGCCTCTGCAAGCGCCATCACAATATTAATAAAACTTACCAGTGGACCTATCTTCCCTAGGTACTCTTCGTCTTGCTGGAGTCGGCATTGTATGTGTGTGGCACCAGGTTTAAATTTCTCAGCAGCAGTGATGAGACTTTCCTTGGTGAAGGCAAACGCAATAGGCGCAGTCGGGAACGCGTTATTAAACAGTAGTGACGCTCGCAAGTTCTCAATTGCCTCTTGAACCACATTGCAGACTAACGTTTGCTGGTTGGTCAGTAAAAGTCTCTTCGCACCAGGAGGTAATAGGTCCGTATCAGTGGGCCACGTGACCCCAGGGGACTTGGTTGTCGCCTCCGTCTGTGACGTGGTTGCAGTAGCTGATTAATATGTCAGCCACACAAAGATGTTTGGTGAGGGTAACATTACTCACCTGACGGCTCAACAGTGGGTGTTCCGAGCTCTGACAGAGTCCCGAAGCGAGGAGTAGATGCTGCACTACCAGACGCGTCAATGTCCAGCACAATCCTGTTGGGGGTCTGCATGGTTTGGGGTGGAATGTCACCTGCTCCCAGCCAGGAGGGCCGCTGCGAAAGTAGTAATCGGGCTGGGCCGCTGGATGTATTGAAGGGTGGTGCGGACTTACCTCTGTTATGGTGACCTCAGTGGTCTTTGCTGAGACTTTGCGAGCAACGTTGGCTGTTTGCTCATCTTCCAACCAGTCGTCTTCATTTTCAATGTCGTCCTCGGGATCAGAGTCCTGGGCAAATTGGTTGCCAGGGTCGACTTGAAAAGACGCAAGAGGATGGGTATCGTCTCCGCGGCCAGGGTAAAAAGACGACGCTGAAAATTTTCGTGAGTTCGTTGATTGTTTGGTCAGCCAAATATGCTTAGTAATCACTGCGTTTCAACCCAACTCGGCCCTTGCCCTTCACAACGCCATCGCTCACTGGAGCAGCCGTAGTTTTTCCATCGCTGGGTAACTGGAGTGGCATCGGACGGACATCGGCGGGCCCTTGGTTCTATGGTGAGTTTTGTCCACCTCCGTTTCCATTGACCACTTACTGGTGACTCTCGCTCGCTTTGAGGGTATTCCTTGGGGAGCTTCAGTCGGAACAGGGGTTGGAGGCGGGCTGGTAGCGGTATCACTTGAAACAAAGGTGCGTTTCCCGCGTGCTTGTAGCCGTGAGCGACAAGCCTGACTCTATGAGGCTTTAGACTTACTTGTGCGGATACCAGACAAATTGGGGTTGTTCTGGATTACTGCGGCATATTGAGTCGATGTAGTATGATCTGCCGGAATCTGTGAATCAAGGGCATTTTCACTGGGCGCCCCATTTGTCTGAGAGATCGCAGCTCTAATATTGGCTGCGATGATGCGTGAACGGCGGGTACTCGGAGCCATTTACGGGGCACAGAGATGTCAACGAGTTACCATCAAACGAGTGTACTCGCGAGTGTGACTCGTTTGTGACGAGTACTCGTGCCCGCAAGTACTCGTTCCCACGAGTACACGCGAGTACGAGTTTCCATTTTCGATCACGCGAGTACTCGTGGTACTCGCGGGGTCACGTGACCCTTTTCCGTGGTTGGCAAAGACTTCAAGAAATATTTGTTTTATAACAAACTAAATACTACAGCTTGTACTACAGTACTGTCTAAGTAACTAGTCCCCACTGCAGCGCTCCGTGTCAGTGTAGCCGTCTGAGTCGTTTGTCGCTGGCGTGTCGCATTGTTCCGTCATCGACTGGTCGTGGTCGTCCCTTGTTGTGTTGTTGGCCATCGCCCCCACCTTCGTAAGTCGACGGGGATTGCCCCGTAGTCGTAATCGATGGGTATTGACCCATGGTCCGAGTCGTGGTCGATGGCCATTGGCCCGTCGTCTTGCCCATCGCAGTTGCGTCGCCGCCACGTCGCCTCGTTGCTGTTGCTGGTGTCGTAGTCGTTGCTGCGTTGGTAGGGTGCTGGGCGACGGCTGGAGTTCATGCAGCCCGAAGCTGCGTTGGCGAACTTGAGGCATGTTGTTGTAGTTTGTCGTTGCCGGTGCGTGGCTGGGATTTGGTCGGAGATTCTTCAGCCATGTATGAACTGGCAATCACCGAGCGGGCGTGGAAAAGGTTGCTTCCCACAGGCCACGGTGCTTCCCACGCTCGACGTTTTACTACGACAACGACAAACCCCGCCAGCACATGTCCTGTCCTAAACATGACGACGATGGCCATCCCAACGACTACGAGTCTACGACACAGCGGGCCGCAGCAGCAACGACGACGACACAGCGACGATGGTTCAACCACACCGGCAACGACAGCAAGACGAGCTCAAACAACAACGCGATTGACATCAACGGCAAGCGACAACACGAAGGCAAGCTCAAATGACGATGATGCGATAGATGGCGGTGGCGGCGCGGCGATAACACAACAGGTGACGGCAGTGACTCAGATGCGATGGCGGTAGGCGGGCAGCTTTACGCTGGGGCAGGGGCTTGTACTAGTACATTATGTAGCTATTCTTTAGTAGTGTTACTAGTGTAGTAATAACAGAATATCCACGGGTACTCGTTCGAAACGAGTACCCGTGAAACTCGAACGAATACGAGTACTCGCGAGTGCGAGTACTCGTGGCTCAAACAGGTACTCGCACCGCGAGTACGAGTGTCAGTCCAAAATTTTCGGCGAGTACTCGTGAACACGAGTACTCGCCACCGCGAGTACAAGTCGAGTACGAGTACGTCATCGGAGATTTCCAACGAGTACTCATACTCGCGAGTGTCACTTGTTGACATCTCTGACGGGGCACAAGAAGACGACAAGGTTGAGAGTGAAGGTAAATGAGAGACTTAACGTGTTCAGTAATGACAGGAATGGGGATGGGGATTCAGGACGACGGTATGTGGGTCTTTTATATCCAAATTTCGCTGCACTAACTAAAAGTGTTGTCTGTGCGTCGTCCTCTGTTTACAGTTCGAATTCCATCACGCTAACGAAAAGTTTGCTGAAGCTTTACCTTGCAACGTTCGCCCAGTTTGGCTCCGATCTTGATGCTTCAACGCGCTTCCTTCTCGCACATGGTGCCCGCTTGATCGAGCTTTTTGCTGCCCTCTGTTACAGTCCAAATTCGTCGCACTAACTAAAAGAATCCGCGCTGTCCTCCGAGTCGGCCATTCAAGCTTGCTGGTTCACTGAAGCTTCACCTTGCAGCATTTACCCAGTTCAGTTCCGATCTCGATGCTTCAACGCGCTTCCTTCTCACACGTGCTATCTGCTCGACCGAGCTTCTGACCGTCCTCTGGTGACAGCCCAAAATTTGACGCACAAACTAAAGTGTCTTTGGCTGCTAGTTCACTGAAGTTCTACCTTACTCATTTCCACGAAGTTGCAGCATTCGCCCAGTTCGATTCCAATCTCGATGCTTCGACGCGCTTCCTTCTTGCACGTGGTGCCCACTTGACTGAGCTTTTGCCGCCCTCTGTTTACAGCCCAAATTCGTCGCACTAGCTAACCGAATCCGCGCCGTCCTTGGCCATTCAATAGGGATGCCGTGGTCCGGTCCGGGGTTCACCATTGACTGGACCCAGTGTGAACCCGGTCCGGACCGAACCGCACCCCGGACCAGTGTTTTCTGTGGTTCCGAGTTGGCAGACCTTTCCGAGGAGAGAACGACTTGAATAAAAACTACTGTAGCTATTTCAATACTAGTAAAAGATATCTGTACTAATAGTGTCCCAATGACCCCACCGCTGCTGTCGTTGCCACCAAGGTTGCTACCGCTGTCAGTCCTCACATCGTTGTTATCATCACCGTTGTCCTAGTCGTCTTTATCGTTGTCAAGGTTGTCTTATGGGTTGTCGTTGAGGTCATCGTCGTGGTCGGTGCTGTTGTCGTTGCGCTGTTGTCGTCCTCGTCGCCTCGCCGTTGATGTAGTCACAGTCGTCGTCGTTCTGACCACCTTGTAGTGGTCGTTGGGTCGTCATCGTAATCGCCGCCGCCGTTGTCGCCTCGCCTTTGAAGTGGTCGCGGTTGCTGTCGTCGTCGTGATTGCCTCTTCGCGGTGTTTGTTTTTGTTGCTGTACAGGCCCGGGCTCAATCTGGCGTCGGCGGAGTGAGAAAGATGGGCGTTTGGGATTTCATGGATACGTCAACCGACTGTGGTCGCTCTTTTGTACAAATTGTACGAAGTTCAAGAGTGAGACAATGCCAGTGCGAGATGCAAGTATGCGATGTGGATATCGAGGGAATTGCTTGATCGACGGCGAGAACAACCGACATGACCTCAAACTAGTACAAGGGAGTAAGTCTTTATTTCTTCAATAAGAGTACAACAGAGAAACCAACCTCAGAAAGGAACGTCGCTCATTGTAGGGCGACCTGCGTCTTGAAGGCTAGGACTGGTGGCGTGGTAGGAGAGGCCAGGTTGAGAACAGGAAGTACAGCCAACAGCTCAATCCGAAGAGCGAGATGAATGTCGTAATGGCAAAATCTAGTTGGGATTGGGATCGTATGTAGCCACCTCAGGGTCGTCATAGTCGGGGTCACGCGCGGCCGAAGTGGGAAGCCCACACAGGTTGTGGCCGGCGTTGTTGGTACTCGCACTCTCCACAGCAGAGAAGACGGCGAGCACGACGGCACCAAAGAAGGCGCCTGTCGTAGCTCGTCGGCTTCACCTCCGCGAGGAGGCCTGGTGCGCTGGAAAACCCCTGTTCTGTACGGATTATGGCTTGCTACAGTAGCGGCAGGGGAGTAGCAGGACAACAAAGCAAAGTGGTACCAAAAAAAAAAGGCAAGTCACGTTCATTGTTGATATACGTTGATACGTTGATTGGTCAGACCGAGGGAAAAGCCGTGCTCACGTCACGTATCAACCTCATTCCAGCGTCGCGAATCTCCCTGCGTTCTTATGGACATCTCTGGATGCAGTCGGCGGATGGGCACTATATGGCGCTCCCGGAGCAACATCCAGAAAAGCAAGCGAGATTTGCGAATCGTAGCTATGTATCTGCTGAATTGGACGATGTCACGATGCTTGCCCATTCTCTCCCACTGTTCTACCCACTGTTCCAACAGCTACCTCCTTAATCCATATATATTCATACTACGTCTAGCACTCTCAATGCCAACGGTCAAGACCACCCTTCAACTGCTAACCCTCATGTTTGCTTCGAGAGGTATGTGCCAGGCGCTCCCGTGTTCCTATGTTCTGATATTGTTTAGACCAGTCGTCTCTCTCAACACTCGCCTCCTGTTGCACCTCTATTTACCCACGATCCTCTTACTTCTACCAGTTTTCCTACTCCTCCTCTCGGATGCTGACCCCACAAAAACACAGTATATGCATTCCCCTACTCGTGGAATTCGCCGTCTCATCTATTACCCTGGCTCCCACGTCCACTCTAGTGGCTGGGGATGGAATAGTTGGGGAGCAGGGTAAGCTTTCATTTCCCCTCCTCTACGTTCGCCCCGTGCTCAAATCGGCTCAGGTTTTTACTTCCCGACCTTACGCCTAACCGCGCCAATGGCCACGGCTACTGGTGAGTGATGACGACGACTTCCGGGGTGACACTGACGACGACGGCAGGTCGACACTAATGACGGCAGAAAGGCAACACGGACGATGACAGCGAGGCAACACCGACAGCTGCAAGGTGACACCAACAGCGGTGACAAGGACATCAGCGATGGCAGCAAGGCAGCATCGATGACAACGGCGACGGGGAGATGGCGATGGAACGACGAAGGGGTGGGATTAGGTAGCAGGACGACGGGACGGCGATGGGGACCAGGACAACGACGACGAGATGGTGCACCAACGGCGATGGGACGGTGCGTACAAGTGCAGCCTGGCCAAAACGAAATGGAACACGAGCCTGAAATTTGAAGCTTGAAGATTCGAAGCTCGGTTCGGTGGACGTGTGCACCGGCTCGCGGTCACAGGCCCACGGTGCGGGGGAACAAATACCTGTAATTGTGGACCCGGGTATGGGTTTAATGTGCGGATAGAGTAGCTGTAGAGCTTCTGTGAATTTTTTTAGAATTTTAAAGTTTTTTTTAGAATTTTTGTGCAGGTTCGGGGTGCAGGTCCGGGTTCGGGCATATCTAAGCCCTGAACCGGACCTGAACCGGACCGGACCTCAGACAGGTTCGAGGTTCGGCCTGAGAGCCCGAACCGGACCCGGGTCCGGTTTGGGGTTCGGAAAAAAGGGTCTCCGGACCGGACCGGACCGGACCGCGGCAACCCTACCATTCAAGCTCGCTGGTTCACTGAAGCTTTACCTTGCAGCATTTACCCAGTTCAATTCCAATCTTGATGCTTCAATGCGCTTCCTCCTCGCACGTGGTGCCCGCTTGACCAAGCTTCTGACCGACCAGCCCAAAATTTGATGCACAAACTAAAGCGTCCACGTCCTTGGCCGCTAGTTCACTGAAGCTCTACCTTGCTCATTTCCGCGAAGTTGCAGCATTCGCCCAGTTCGATTCCGATCTCGATGCTTCGACGCGCTCCCTTCTCGCACGTGGTGCCCGCTTGAGCTTCTTAAGCAAGGTAATCCGCTTTTATCCCAAACCATGAATACTGTACAGGTCCATTGTCCCGGGTGCAAGAAGGTTTTCACCCCGCGCGGTTTTTCTCAACACCTTAGCAGATCTTGGTGTGCAGACTGCCGTATTGTGTATGCGGCGTTGCAAGAACCATTGCCATTTCAGACTGGCAGATCTCTGCAGGTATCCGCTCCAACTCCAACATCACAGGACACACAAGGCGACACTGGCGACGATACAGGTTTCGAGCACAATATAGGTATTGTCCGACAATGTGCATGAGGGTATCCACTCATATGTTTACTTCAGGTACTCTGCACGCCGCTCACACCACGCATGACGCCAACACTACCCGAGGGATGGATGTCACAGATGATGACAGCCTTGCGGATGCCGACGTTGCGGACACCATAGATGCCGATGCTGCGGATACTGCAGATGCTATGGATGCCGATGTTTGGGAAGCACTAGTTCAAGACATCGAAGCTACAGTTGACGCTGACGCTGATCAAGGACACGCTAGCGGGGTGCAATTGTCTCCTCCACCCCCATCTGAAACTCCGCACCCATTAACCTCACCACCAAACCCACCCACACGCGACGGCAGCGACGGTAACACTACTGGGAGCCAGGCTCAAGTGATCGTTGACAGCTTTCCACATGGCGTCCCAGGCACCCCAACGCCTGATCCGTTTCAAGGTCAATCAGACTATCGGTCCCATGAAGATGCACTTAATACCTCAGTCTGGGCTCCTTTTCACTCCCAGTGCGATTGGGAGATCGCTCTTTGGGCCAAGATCCGCGGGCCGACATCGTCAGCTCTGACAGAACTCCTTCAAATTCCCGAGGTACGAACACCGCACCATTCAATTTACGTTTTCACTGACATGTCAGGGAAGGTTACCGACAGGCTAGGAGTTTCATATAGTTCTGCTAAAGAACTTGATCGGATTATCGACGCTTTACCCGGCCGACCACCATTCGAGTGTGAGGACTTTACCATTGGAGGCGAAAGGCTGTCTTTTTACTTCCGGAATGTATTGCAATGTATTCGGACCCTTTTCGGTGACCCTGAATTTGCGCATGAGTTGGCATTTGCACCAGAGCGCCACTACTCGGATCCCGAGCACACGTGCCGCGTCTATAGTGAAATGCATACCGGAGACTGGTGGTGGGCAGTACAGGTGTGCATACTTTCTCAAATGAATCCGAATACTTACACATCACGGTGACAGACATCCCTCGAATCACAACAACCTGGTGCAACTGTGGTCCCACTGATACTGTCCTCCGACAAGACGCAGTTGACCCTTTTCCGAGGGAAAGCTGCATATCCAGTCTACCTCACGATCGGCAACATTCCAAAGGCCACTCGTCGAAAGCCATCACGTCACGCCCAGCTATTGATCAGCTACATTCCAACCACCAAATTAGAAGGGATCACCAATCAGGCAGCTCGCCGCCGCGCTCTGGCTAATCTATTTCACACTTGCATGCGTAAACTACTAGCTCCAGTCACACACTACAGCGAAAGCGGTATCGTGATGATGAGTGGGGACGGGATCTGGCGCCGGTGCCATCCTGTTTTTGCTGTCTTCGTTGGCGACTATCCCGAACAGACGTTGGTAACATGCACGTACAATGGCCGCTGCCCAAAGTGTACAGTCCCTCTTGACAGACTAGGTGAATACACTAGGTTCCCTCCACGCAGCTACGACAAAGCAATCGACACATTTCTCTTGGCGGACGAGGAGGTCCACACGTTCCACGCGGCTTGTCGTGAAGTGGGCCTTAAGCCCGTATTCCATCCATTCTGGGAGTCTTTCCCGCTTTCTAATATATTCATCTCCATCACTCCGGACATCCTGCATCAGTTGCTGCAGGGTGTCGCAAAGCACCTGATGACATGGCTGAGACGTGCATTCGGACCAGTCGCAATTGATGCACGTTGTCGATCACTGCCTCCTAATCATCATATCACTACATTCACGAAGGGTATATCAGGTCTTTCTCGCGTCACAGGCCTAGAACACAAGAACATGTGCCGAATACTCCTGGGTCTGATCATCGACCACCCTCTTCCCTCTGGACAAGCACCTTTGCGGCTGGTCCAAACTGTATGCGCGCTACTTGACTTCTTGTATCTCGCTCAGCTTCCTTCTCAAACAACTGACACCCTGCGCCATCTTGAGGACTCCCTGGCTAGTTTCCACAGCAATAAATCTATTTTCGTTGATCTAGGCATTCGCGACCACTTCAACATTCCAAAGGTACACAGCCTCATTCATTACTCATCCTCGATCACACTATTCGGTACCACGGACAATTACAACACAGAGCAGACTGAGCGCCTTCACATTGACTTCACAAAGGACGCTTACCATGCAACAAACCACAAGGACGAATACAAACAAATGACTACCTGGTTGGAGCGCCATGAGAAGGTGCAACAGCACATTGCCTTCATCAAACGGCGGCAGGAGGCCGACCAGGAGAACACGCAAATTCCCCAGCCAAGTGGACCTCCACAGCCCACCACGCGGTGTATAAAGATGACGCTACACCCATCTACAAAGGCGACATCATTTGATAACCTTGCTGTGAGGTATGGTGCTGTTGAATTTCAGGACGCCCTTGCCGACTTCATCGCTCAGACGAATCACCCCGACGCTTCAACAGCTAACTTAAGGGCTCTGGCTGCAGACACTCTGATTCCTTTCCAATCCGTCCCAACATATCACAAGATTAAGTTTCAGTCAAATGGCCACCGCGAAGTAGTAGACGCAATTCATGTCCGGCCGGAACAAATGGACTCACGCGGGCGCCGAATACCATCACGCTTTGACACTGTTCTTATTCGCAATGGCTCTGAAAATACCACATGTGGAAATAATGGTCAGTTCCGATTATATCAATGCCTTAATCAATCTAATTGCTACTTAGGCTACCGAATAGCACAAGTCCGCGTGGTGTTTCAGTTGCCAAATAAGGCAATCCCAGAAGTGTTTCCGTCATTGGACACTGCGGCGAATGCACCCCCAACCCATCTTGCATACGTCGAATGGTTTTCTCCTATTCCTGCCAGGCCCGATGCGAACCAGTTAATGTACAGAGTGTCTAGGTTGATGTACAATGGCCACCAGCGTGCTAGTATCATTCCGGTCAGCTCGATCATTTCTAGTATACACTTATTTCCTCATTTCGGCCGTCGTATACCTCCGGAGTGGAACACTTATTCAGTACTTGAGCTATGTCATACATTTTATGTAAATCCCTTCAGTGATCGAGATACGTACCTCAGATTTTTGTCGTAACTTTCCTCCATTATATTATCTCATAAGCGATTATGCGAATTAGTGCTCATTATTAGTGATTATCGTCAATTACTAGCACGCCGTCCACATTATCTGAATTATCGATAATTTAGCATGGCATTATCTCTCGCTAGCGCGGGAGGTTTTTCCTGATGGAGGTCCTCCAAGTACTCGCTATCACCTAAGAATACAAAGTGAGTGAGAACGGGAAGGACAACCAGCACTGGGGGATCTGGACGCCTTCTTGTTTGTTGGGGGGGAAACCGGATATTCTATTTCAATGCACAGGGTTCCGAGCCGGGTCAACCCGGCCAGACCCACAACCATCGCCTCTGGTGAAATGTAACCAGTCGGGGGTATACTATTGAGCTGGAGAGAAAATAGGCCACGAGCCGATAAAAGAAGCAATGGTAATTCTGGAAAGGGAATGCCTTTAAGCAGAGATGGGGCAGAGATGGGGCAGATCCGCCCAAGAATCCACTGGAGAGGACAGGTACCTCCATGGTTGCTGAAAGCTCAAGATGTGTCAGCAGCTGGAAATGACACCTGCATCAGCGCGACCACTTCTTCCACCTCCGAGGTCGTTGTGGTAAGATCAACGCTGCGTACATGATCAGGGCGCTCGAATGCGGCGAAGAGCTCAACGTCATCACTGGCAAATTCAGGAAAGAGATCGTCACTGTTTGGAAAGTGATAGGCAATAGAGATAGGGAACGCTGGCCAGCGACTGAGGTCCTTCCTGAATGGTGTTACATTTGAACAGTAGTAGAGGTGCACATCGAGATAGCGTGGTGATGCATATATGATTTGTCGCCATCTTTGGCAGACGTGGACTAGTCTTTGCCATACCCTCATACGTTCAATGGAGTTCCAACAGGGGCCGCGTATACAGAAGGCAAATATTTCTAAAAATACATCGTCTGGGAGAATGTTGATCGTCGCTGCAGGTCGGTAACTATATCCTGTGCCATGCGACTCAGTAGTGCTCTACTATCGGGGTGCCAACCAGAATTTAAACACGTACCACCAGCACGAACTATTTTGACCTTCGAGAGTTTGCAAGGCATGTGTCAGCGTTGAAAGGAATGGATCAGGATAAACGACGTTAATGAGTGGCAGGGAGAGTGGTGGTTGATGTCGATCATCCATCTTAGGGGGTGGTCTGCGGTAAATGCACCCTTGATTGGGAAGTTGATTTACACGGCATCTTCCATACTTTCCATACTTTCCTCCACCTGCTATTGAGATCTTGTCTATCAATTGTGTTGGTACTGCGTTTCTCGCAAGACCTTATCAGTTCACCATCAGGGAACATAACGACAGCATGGTCATTTTAGAGCCCCAGCCTGAGTGTCTTTGAATCACTTAACTTACGCCCCTCATGAACCTCATCGTAACCCATATGACATTAACGATAGTAACATAATGTGGTCGTGCTTCCAACGAGGCCATTCTTTACAAAACGGACTATAAACACTATCACATGTGTGCAGCTCTATGCAGATACAACAGTTAGTACATCGTTTCTAGCCAGTACATGATCTAGAATTGTGACGGGGGCTCCACGGGGTGGTCGGAATACGCCGCGCGCATAGTATCGAGGACGGCAGGCGATCGCGCTGTTATGCTACACTTGAACGGTTTCGGGTGGCTGCCAACGACCGCCGCCGCAATAGGGTTCCATCGGATCAGTGACAACCAAAAGCCAGGGAGGTAGAGCCGCTGCCCACCTGACTGAGCCAGAGAGAAATTCTGGTTTCGGGGCCCCCTCTGGGCCCGGCGCAAAGTTGTACGTTGCGAGAGCCGTCGACATGAAGGCATACACAGTAGCACCCGCGAGCGCCACTCCGGGACAGGCACGTCGGCCAAAGCCGAATGCCCACGCGTGGGGGTCGAGGGCACCCTGAGCGTCCAAGAAGCGTTCCGGGCGGAACTCACCGGGATCCTCATAAACCTCTGGGTCATTCGCGATCTGCCTTCGAAGTTTTGGCGTCGCAAGTTAGTTGGAACGAACCGAAAAATACGAGATGAAGACTCGCCAGAGATTGGTCGTGACATACGAGCCCTTGGGAATGAAATAGTCCCCGTACCAGTCGTCTTGAATCGTCGAACGAGGAGTGATAGGACCGATGACGTGCCATCTCAAGATCTCCTTGTACACAGCCGCAAAGTACGGCAAGTTCTCGCGGTCGGCGAGGTTTGGAAGACGACTGGTGCCGACAATGCGGTCGATCTCTTCCTGCGCCTTGAGCTGCACGTCGGGAAAGAGAACCATCGCAAGTATAAATGTGTTAATAGCGGCCACAACCTGGGGGACACGTCCCACGCATGCCCATTTAGCCTTCTGGCGTGTGATATGAGGGGCTGAAATATCGTACGGTGTCTGTCCCACCTCCGTAAAGAGACGTCGCGGCAAAGGGAAGAGTCTCCGAGTCCAAAGCGCTGAGCTCACTCTCTAAGTAGGCAGACGTGAAGGACGGGACTGCGGTTTTGTCCAGCTGCCCTAGGTTCAGCGTTCTGCTCAATGGTACCTAGAAATTGTTAGGGGCTCACCATGCGGCTCTTGACAAACTCCACAGGTCGATAGGTTTGTTCAAAATTTGTACGTCGATACCGCTCGGCCACCTTCTTAAATCCCGCACCGGGCATCCACGCTGGGACATGGCGCACTTGGAGAAGTCAGTCCGAATGTAAGTGTCACAGAGAAAAGTAAAATAGACTGACAGATTGGAATATTATCGACTAGCCATGCACCTGGCAATGTGGCGAGGTAGAATTCATCTGCAGCAATGTTGATGACATTCAGGAGAGGGTCAGGCTTTTCTCTTTCGACGTCGTAGCCGTACGACATCTTCAAGAAAATGGCCCCAACAGATCTGTAGGGGGTCGCACGTCAGCACAGGCCTTGAAAGTCTCTTGCATGACCTACAGGCGAACGTCTTTGAGGAAGTTATCGGGATCCTCAGATACGCGGGAAAGTAGGTGTATCGCCTCGCGTTCCTGTACATCACGATATTTTGCGATCGCAGCATTGGTGCCAATTTGACGAGCTACGAGCTTGCGCATAGAACGGAAGCGCTCGCCGTATGGACTGAAGATCATCTGCAGATTCCAACCGATCCTTTACGTAAAAGATCAGATAAGGGTAACTCGTCGTAGAGGGATGGACCTACATCTCGCCCGCAAAATGGAGGAGTGGGCGACCAGAATAGATCACAGAGCGTTTTTCTAGTAGGTCCTCGCACACTTTCAACGAATTAAGAATGATGATAGGTTGACCCATGACGCAGACGGAGCTGATTGGACCTATGATAGATAGCGTGAGCTGCATGTAGTGAGAGACAAAGGCTAGAAACATACCATAGAGGTCTTTGTGCTTTGCCCAGTGCAGCCACTCGTAGTCCTTGGGCATATCACCGATATTTCCGAGGAAAGGAAGTCCAGGAGGTCCAGGGGGCAACCGTCGCCATTGACTCCGAGCCCACAGGAATGCTAGACAAGCAAGAAATACAAGGCAGCCTATCTGGAAGGTAGAGAGTAGCATGATGTGGGGAGCTGTTAACATCCATGCGTCTGTTCCTGGCACCTATTTTTATGGTCCGCGCCAGTGGCGCTGTGATTACAATTGCACCATGGCTGGATCATGGCCGTGGCATGTAGCTGTACGGATAAATTTTCGCTCAAATGATAATCGCAAAGATAACCGGTATCAATTGAGAGAAGAGAAGGGAAGAGGAATGAGAGCGAAGGCCCCCCACACACCGGCCATTAACTGGCAGCGAAGGCAATATGATTGTGATGACGGGGAGTCATCTAGCATCGAAGAGAAACTGTTCGTTCGGCACTGGGACCCGGACTACGGTTACGGTAGGGAGAAGACCTTTGACATTTTTGCCATTGGGTGAACTTCCCGCCGCCCACCTAACCGCCCAATCTTGCGCCCAATTACTGTACCATTAGTCAAGCTGTACACCTGGACCACACATTCCTGAAAAGTGCAGTATGCCCTACTGGCTTCTCAGGCACGCCCGGACCACCGGTATCCACTGGTATATCGGATGGCAAGCCGCCCCGGGTTCACGAGAAACCAGACGACGGCGGAGTTGCCTTCTAACCGCAGACTTCCCACCCGCCGGTTTATGAATCGCTGGCAGAGTAGTCCCAGAAACGAGCAGTGTGGTCATCGACCGAAGACGAGAATGCCGATGCTCCTGTGGATGGTTGAAACTAAGTGAGACCGCGTCGTATCCTACTTGGGCCACAGGAGCTTGAGTATGCCGTCGTGTTCAGGCTCGGGGAGCGAGCAACGCACGGGAAACCCCTTGGGAACTCCAGAAACGCATGGCCACTCACTGACAACTGGTTGTGGCGGCGGCGCCCTTGGCGTCAGTCATTCATTCAGTGCTGGAGGGATGCGCCAGTCACGCAAGCGCCACTGTACATGTGTTTCCCCTGCTCGAAGTGACAAAAAAAATAGAAGAGCTTCGTGATGGAATTGCAAGATCGAACGAAACCAGGATGTCGTATCAGCGCATGGTAACATACAGGGGACGTGACGGACGTCGCAAAATTTGGTATTTTGTTTTTTAAAATACATTACTGTATTGTGCATCTTAGGGCAAGCCTCCTATTCCGTACTATAGCACTTCACTTTAGATACCGCAGTGTACAAAGCGCTGTCCCTAAGGTAGTCGTCCTGTTTTCCTTAACTGTGCGTCTTGAGCTTGACCGGTTGACCCTTGAGTCATATAGTGCGTAAAAATCGGCAATATTGGTTACTACGGTATAACTTCGACTACGTAGTATGGTGGATTTGGCGAACAAAAAAGCTGGCGGGACAATACAACGGCCGAAACTGATCCAATCAATATTGGTGATCCGCCACTCACGGACAAAATCACCAATCTCCGAGTCTAGCGCTACTAGCCTATCAGGCCATCAGGCATCAGACCTCAGGTTCGAATTCAAGCTCTCGAATTAAACTTAGAGACCTCCCTCGCTGATCGCGTATATTCCCACGAGTGATAATCTGGTAAGTCACCGTAATATCAGGCGAGGAGACGACGTGCTTTACAGTGCCAGTAATTGGAAACAAAAAATGTGCCGGAGTTTCCGAACTGTGGATGTCCGAACAATGGCCCCCAATACAAATTTGGTGCGATCCTACGGACTATCAATGGTGTATGGTTGCATGGAAGTGCAAATGAAAAAGTGCAGATGAAAAAGATCACGAACGTCGGCGGCTCCTGTTCTATGATAGGCGCTGTGGCGGGTACGTCAACTTGGCAAGACACCTCACACATCAAGCACAAGATACGCCATACCCAGGAACTCCCTACTCCCGGTTGCTTCTCTCAATTAATATGTCCTCTCAAGTGGATATCAGTCACACCTTCTGACATAAGATAGCTCGCGGCGGCTGAGCACATGCAAATACAATAGCACTGCACCCATGACAGCACCTAAACTTAAACTATGTCCGGAAGCCCACCACGTGACCCGAGACGAAAGGCACGTCAACCCCGGCAGACGCATGAACGTGCATGAACCATAACTTGGACTTGAAGCTTGAAGACCCGGTGTCCGAATCTTGTCCCTGCTGAGCGCTGAGAGCCGTGAGCCGTGACTATGGTACGCAGACGCAATTCTTTTTTAAAAATTCTTTATTTTCGTGGCTCGGACAGTCTGGGGTCGTGCGAGGTCAAGCCATCAGGCTGTATACAAGGTTTGAGCGCTGTCAGCTTCGATTCGAAGCGTCGTTCAGGACTAAATGTTGAACCGATGATGGCCATGCCTTAGAAGGGAACTCACTCCACGCTCTCCCTGGAAAGTTTCAGGTGATTACGGAACTTCAATCTGCCCGTCTTTACGTCCAAGGTTAGGTCACAGTCTACACTCCGAGCTTGGGATCTCCCTGCCTGATTTGTTGTCTCCGATTCGGTGGGAAAAATGGATGGTATCATCCCTACAAGCAAGGGTTCAAAGCGCTCAAACATTGCATCAGGCTGTAAGCTCGGTGGTCAATAAAAGGCGTTCGAATCGATTGGGACGCAGACATCAAGGAGTATAACTCCCCCCCTGTGCTACTTTCAAGTCGTCTGTTATTATCATGGAGAAGTCATCACCCCTTCCGGATCTCTGGCGCTGGGTGGGTTCTTCAACTACTCGTATCTCCGTCAGTCCTAGTTTCGCTGAGTGTACACGATTTCAGATCGAGCTCTCGCGCGTCCATATGTTCGCCGGTTCGATGCTCGTTTTCTGGCCGTACGGTGCGCCATCACCCTCCAATTGCCCCGGTGACCTAGCTAATCTGTTTCAATGGTAAACCAGCCTGGGGAATGACGATGGCAGCACGCCCACTATCGATGCCTCTACAAACTTATGCTTCGAACCTCATCTATGGTCTGGTTGGCGCGGCCCTTTCGCATAGGTGAGTGCAGATTGGGGTATGCTTCTCGACGCTGGCCACCTCATACTGCCATTCTCACAAAAGTATGTCTCTATTCTCTCGCGCCGCGTGGCCATTCTCACGCATTTCCAGGTGCCGGTTGCGTGTGGGACGACATTGTCGACCGCAAATTTGACCGACAAGTAGGTAAGTAAGGGACGCACGAGGTCAAAATTACCCTGTTGACTGACTGGCGACTGCCGTTCGACAGAACGCACTAAGCATAGGCCCGTGGCCGACGGGCGTGTCTCAGTACCAGGCGCCACCGTCTTTTTGGCGATCCATATCGTGTTGCTCGTCGCTATGCTCTGGCCCGTCAACACTCTTGCGTAAGTCCGTCGTTGTTCGATGAGCCTCGGCTGACGCAGGGCTCAATCGATAGCTGGAAGCTTGGCCTCCTCACTATCTTCCCGTTGGCAGGCTTCTACCCATTCATGAAACGCATAACGTACTGGCCGCAGGCCTGGTTGGGTATGTGGGACACGTCCCCCTGACAGTGCGCACACCGGAATCACACCATCCTTTTTTAGGCGTGTCCATCAATATGCTATCTCTCGTAGCTTGGGGCGCATTACGTGCGCGACTCGACCCCGCATCTGGAGCGCTTCTCTTTGGTATGTGGTGGTGAGTCATAATTGACGTCTTTGCTTGCGTCTTTGTCCACATGTGCTGAGTAAAAATCATATAGTTGGACTATCTACTACGGTGGGCCGTACCTTCCTAATCCGTGCACCCGCCTCATGTCTGAACCGCGTAGATACGGTTTACGCTTGCCAGGATAAGCGTGACGATGTGCAGGCCGGCGTAAAATCAACGGCGCTGTTGTTTGGTAACCATGTGAAAAAGGTCCTCGCAGTATTCGCCGGAATATTCGTCGTATGTTTGGCAACGGCTGGGGTGATGAACAACCAAGGCATCCCCTACTTTATTCTTACCGTTGGGGGTGCAGCTGTTCACCTTACTCTGCAACTTCAAAATCTTGACGTCGACAACCCGAAGAGCTGCCTCCGTGAAGTACGTTGCCCACGCTCACTCGTTTCAATCGATTGTACTAATTATGGGATAGTTCGAGTCCAATGGGTTCGCTTTTGGTGGGATTGTTTGGAGCGGGCTATTTGTAGATTATGTCCTTGGATGACTTTGTCAGAGGTTTCGCTCTCTTGTATTCACATATAATAGTTGTGTTTTTCCCTGACCCTAAATGAACGACCCCATGTATTTCCGAGTTGATATGGACTGGCGAGGCGCATACGAATATGACCTGATCGGATAAAATCCGCGGAATGCTATCGTGTCAGTAGTAATGCAAATGTTCTTATGAAAATTTGAAGATTGTAATCACTGTGTTCCTATCATCGTTCCAGCCCCAAAAAAATCCACAAGGTCAAGTAGCATCTATAGATAAGAGATCATAGAACAATAGAATGATCTATTCAAAATTTCGACTAACTTACAATGCGACGCAGCGACACAAAAAACGAAGGCGTCATAAAATGTAAGGACCTGAACCCCGGATCCCAACGATGTTGATGGTGCCATGTGGGTGTTAGATAGTCATCAGTAAGGTCAAATATGGCTAATTTGAGGGGATGCGATGCTCGCGACCGAAATGAAATCATACCTTTCTGGTCCCCTGAGGGCGACATGAGGACGAATGTCGTTCAGCGCACAGACTAGCCTGCAGACTGAGTACACCTCTAAAAGGCATCCTTCGCGATGAATGCGGCAGTCTAACCGTAATGAACTGCCAGGTAGTGTGTCTGTATGCAGCGGCGTTGCCACGGTCCACATCCAGGGCAACAATGACAGACCCTGGCCCGACCCTGACTGACCTGACCCATCGTCGTCGCGTCGAGACCCTGACTCAGGGTCAGATAATGTCATAAAATTCTATATTTCGAAGAGCGAAGCACAGTACAGTATTAATAGTGAGCAACCGACGCGCCGGGCCGCTTTAGCTTCAAACCCCGACTTCTAAATTAATCTTCGATGACTCGATGACTCAGCAGACGACAAATGGTCTGCGGCGACGAGGAGGCGTTCGTCCCACGTTGTTTCCCCCAATTGCCGCATGTACGTGTATGTGTCCCACTATCACTCCTGCTCAATGATATTTTCAGCGCTCCCAACGCTCAGGCGGTGGGGAAGACTAATTAATCCCGTGCCTGCCTTACAATTCTGCAGGCCGCTTTATTTGATTTGAGGGGGTAGCAAGTCCAAGGCCACCTTCACACCCAACAGTAGTACCTCGCTACTCTCTCGGATCATCGTCACATATCCGCTTGGGCTCGACCCAACCTCTTTTGTCTGACACTTCATCAGCACAGTCGGCTTCCGCCTCCTTGACGTCCTGACATACAGACTTCCTGGGCTTTCTGCTGCTTTGGGAAGTGATATGAACTTGACGTGTTCTCTCGTGCCCTGGTGCAAACGGTTTCACATCTCTCGAGTGATCCTACATGTACACCTACGAGCGGAACTCGACGCACGCCTGCAACTCTTGAATAATGCAGCTCACTGTCGTGAGGTTCGGCCCAAACGAGGATCTTTCGCCATCGTTGATCTGTCTCTTGGCCTAAGATCTGTACTTTTGCCAAAGAATTTGTCCCTCGCGTGACAGCACACGGGCCCGCATCGATATACCATCCAGCGCTCTCGTCCCATCTGCCAGTAGACCTGTTACCCCCTGAAGTAGACTATCATAACGGCACGTCGCATTGGTCTCAATCTCTCGATTCCCCTCCCGTCTTGTCAACGGCAGCAACATTGGGGCGTTAGTGCGATCGATTATGTTCTAGGGTTCTATGCCCAAGTCTCATACGCGATAAGGACTGCACTGTGTTTCCCTGTAATTCAGTCGACTTTTTCCGTAGCAACCCCGATGCCGAGGCACACCCAGTATGGCAAGCAGGAGTGAGCAGCCCCAAAATGGATATCGCAAAACGAATATTCAAAACTCCGCATCGCGGATCAGATAGCCGATTCAATAGCCTTACTCCCGGTATCGCTACTAAGGCTATGGATTACGTAATTATGTAATCATTCCAAAAATTACCATATTCCCGGGATTTTGGCAATTCCTGTAATCATTTTTGCCCCCTGTTGTGACTCGCCGAGTCACATGCAACTGTAGCGAATGGTCCGAGTATATTATCTTTCTCGCCACTTCCTGATGCCAGGCTTTGCCCCTTTACACCCCCAATACTTACTCTGTACTGCGCGCACCGCCCCTGCAATCTATTTGTTGGAGGTGCAAGCTCATTCAATAGCCAGAACAATACAATGCGTCTCTTTGTTAATACAAACTTGAAGGATTTTCAACTGTCCTTGTGTCTTACTAGCGACAAGCGCTTGACATGTTTTTTTTCTGGCACCTTGAAGTAGTATATTTGTGGCCCATCCATCGTTTCTCCCTTTCCCATACCACTCGCCCGACATCGTTCCGGAAACCCACAGTCCATCAAACTAGGGATGCAGTGGTCTTGGTACGACAGAATGGAGTCCGGTTCACAGCCCAGCACAGAGGGTCCAGTCCGGTCCGGGGTCCAATATCGCCGGGGTGCAGTACTGGTCTCGGTACTGGTGCAGTTCGGTCTGGATGGGTTTCGCACTGGGCCCGAACTCGTTGATACCCTAAACCGTCCCTGAACGCTAGGAAACGGTCTATGGCGTGCGCAGGATTTGGGGGGTGTGAAGCGTCGCGAGGTATCGCGCAGGCCTCCGCGGGGCGCGAGGTGTCGTATCGGGGTCCGCGGCGATTGCGGACGCGTCTGGGTCGAAGGGCTAAAGCCGCGCGCAAGTGCGGCGACGTCGGGAGAGAGAACGGTGTCGGCTGGTCGTAGGTGGTCGGAAACGGTCGCGCACGCTTCGGCACGGCGCGAAACTTCGTATGGATGGCCGCCGGGGTCGGAAACGCGTCGGGATCGAGTTACTAAGGCCGCGCGCGAGTGCGGCACGCTGGGAACGCGAGGGAGTGAGCTACACTGAGCTCAAAAGTCCGAAATCTGTGAGGGAAAGTCTCTGCTATAACCTGGGGTGTAAAGTTGTAATTACATGGGCTATATACTAAGGAAAGTAAGCTAAGGAATGGGGCGCATTAGATAGACAGGGGAAAGCTAAAACACGAAGGTAAGAGTCCGGAGTGAGAGAGCCGAGCGCACAGAGAGCCAGCGAAGCGCGTGAACGCGGCGCTTAGAGAGCGCATAAGCGCAGGGGCATGGCTGTGGAACGTATAGAGACTGTTAGAAACCGCAAAATGCGTGAATTCACCGGCCAGGGAGAGCGCTGGCGTATCATCGTGTTGTCTGTTATTGGGTTGTCGTCATTGTCATCATCACCTCTTCGTGGACCCGAGCTCAATCTTGCGTTGGCAGAGTGCCTTGGTGTGTAAAGTTGGGCATTTGCGTTTTCATAGATACGTCAACTGACCGTGGTCGCTCTTTTGAACCCCGCCTTTCTAATTTGTACGAAGTCCAAGAGAGAGAGAATGCCAGTGCGAGATGCGAAAGCATGCGATGTGTCGTTGATGAAACATTAGAGAGCCGATAGACAGGGGAAAAAGACAGATAGATGCGCAATCTTGAGCAATTGATTGGCAGTCTTGATCGACGACCTGGGATGAACAGATGAATATGGAAGCTGACCGAGAAAGTAAAATAACCAAACAAAAAAGACATCTTGACGAGGGTTTGCCACAAAAGGAGATCAAGTCGGTTGCGCTTGAGGCCCAGCGATGAACGTCATACCACAGAGAGTAGAGAGCACAAGAACCACTGGCAAACCGTCGAGGAAATAATGATATCGGAAAAATAAGAACTAACTTGATCGACGGTGATGTACGGAGCCGAGTCCGTGTGAGTTCGTAGGCGGAGGGGATTCCGTGCAGGAGTAACAGAGGAGAGGGAGAGGAAGGTCGAGTCCGGAACGTTCGCGATGGCGAGAGCCGTTGCGAATGCAAACGGACGAGGCAAGGGCAAGAGCGACGAGACGAGACGAAACGAGAACGGGGAAGACGAAACCGAACGTGAGACGATGCCGTCCGAGACGGCGAGACGAGGTAATGACAAGAGTGCCCGAGCGGCGGGCCTAACTCAAATCGGGATCACGCAGAGACGAAGAGGGGAAACACGACGATAGACTGATATTTGCGAGCCAGGAACCTCGGTTTAAATACATGCGAACCATGTACGAAACGATCTGAGACTAAGTTGAAGTACAGTAAGAGATAGGGTGGTAGGAGTCAGCAGGAACGGAACGCGGAGACGATCGAGACGAGTAAGGTACGAAAGGCGAACGAGACGGCACAAAGGTGCATGGGCGCGGACCCGAGTCAGGCGAACAACGAACATCTAGGTAAAAGGAAGCAAAGACCGGGCATACGAGAACAAAGAAATCGAGACACGACGACGCACGACAATACGAGTCCTTCCTCCGAATCCTTATGGCGATCTCGGATCTCTGACGGCGTCTTGAGGGTGGCTGGAGACAGCCGACGGTTGAAAGGGATGGGTGATGCGACGAAAGAGGGTTGACAAAGGACGGCATGACGCGCGACCTGTCTACGAGCGGCTTGCGAGCCATCTGCGAAGGGGTTGGTGTCGACGGTAGTCCATGGCGACGAGAGGCAAGGGTGAGCGAGGGCGGAAGAGACAGCGGGCGGGGAGAGTGTGAGAGAAGGAATGGAGGCGTGAAGATGGTGAAGCCATTGAGACAACGCGAATCCGAAATGCCACGCGACGCCGGACCGAGACAGAAAACACGGAAAAACACGCGATTTCGGGCCCAGAGCCTGTGTTATCCCAGCGGGCCAGGCTTTTTGAAGGGAAGAAAACCTCCGATGGTGTGGAGCTCAGAACAACCGACACAACCTCAAGCTACAAGGGAATGAGAAACCAACCTCAATGAAAACGTCGCCCATTGCAGGGCAACCTGCACCTGGAAGCTTGAAGGCCGGAATGGGTATGGTGGTCACGGTGGCGTGATAGTAGTGGAGGTCGGGGTCGGGGTTGTATGCCACATTGGAGTCGCCACGGTCAGGATCACGCGCAGCCGAAGTGGGAAGCTTAAGTTGTGGCTGGCGTTGTTGGTGCATCGTACTACTCCACAGCAGAGAAGACGGCGAGCACGACGGCACCAAAGAAGGTGCCTGTCGTAGCTTGTCGGCTTCACCTCTGCGATGAGGTGTTGTGCACTGGAAAACCCCAGTGCTGTACGGATTGTGACTTGCAGTCAGAGTAGCGACAATGGAGCGGAACGGTGGAGAAAAACAAAAACAAGTCACATAAGACTCAAACGGAGTCAACCCACTTACAACCTACAAGAAAACAAAATAACTCGGATTCCGATGTATATAATACATGGGATGTGACTGCTGATGGGCCAGTAACGAGTCCGAATGACTGCCCACCTGCACTCCACTGTAGGGACATGAGCGTCCAGTGAGTCCGAAGGCGGAGAGGATTTCCGCAGGAGTTGAAGAAAGGACAGAGACAAAGCTGAGATCCTAAGGTGTGGTTGGCGAAGTGCTGGTGCGACAGCGATCAGGTCAAGGCGTCAAGAGGGTGGAGTGGGAAGATTGAGGGAACGAATGCGAGAATGCGAATGCAAGCATAAACCGATGAGAGACAATTGGGGGGCCGAGATGAGGACGAGAGTTGTCCGACTTTGCGAGAGTTCCAGGTGCCATTGAGTGACATGACCTCAAAAATCATGCAAGCGAACAATAAGAGGGGGGAAATAACAATGCTGGTCTATTCAACAGTGTTGTTTAAATACACAGGCCAGTAGCTACCGCAGAAAGGGATCAGGGAGACATGGTAGGGATGTGGGAGGTGCACAGGAAACGAGTCGGGACGCTGCGATGATCGAAACATGGCAGCGAGACAAGAAATCGCAGGGGTAAGGTAGTATGAAGGGAAAGCAGAGGGAAAGACAGAGAAAGAGACAATGGATTATGATGAACTGACGAGAGAGTGTGTGCGTGCGTATGTAGATAGGAAGAACGACGGGAAAAACGGAGTGATTGATAGTGAAGTGCGTGTTAGCGCTGTGTTGTGAAAACCCGAGGCCGCATTGCCAGTGTGTGCACGACACGAGTATCCTACTGGGTATCAGTGACAGACTGCACAGGTTAGATCTTGTACATTGCGCACCTTAGACAAAAAATTCTGGGCAGTTACTGTAGTGTATGGGGGGGTGGCCACCAGGCCAGGGAAAAGGGAGCGACGGGCTGCCAACCCTGAGCTCCAAACGACGGACCCTCGCATGTGCGGCGATGTGACCGAGTCACAACAGGGGACAAAAATGATTACAGGAATTGCCAGAGTCCCGGGAATATGGTAATTTTTGGAATGATTACATAATTACATAATCCATAGCCTTAGTAGCGATACCGGGAGTAAGGCTATTGAATCGGCTATCTGATCCACGATGCGGAGTTTTGAATATTCGTTTTGCGATATCCATCTTGGGGCTGCTCACTCCTGCTTGCCATAACCCAGCGCAAGGAACAACCGAACCTCGGAGCTCACATGTGTTCGGCGACCTTTACACATTTTACGGTAGTTCGAGCTTTGCCCCCCAGGACAGGGACTGAATGACATCCTTTCTCCTCTTCACTTCGGAGCTGGGATCGGAGATCGTGGGCATGTGATGAAGTAAACGTCGGCCTTCCTTCGAGCGACCTACCCATCAACCGCGAGATAGACTCGCTTCCTTCAGATCTCAAGTTGATGCATCTGCATAATTCTACTGGTTCACCATTCCTCATTCAGTCACCAGTGCTTACTACGTACAGCCTGTCTTTTGCGTCCTCAACGCCACCCACACTAAGCCCTTCTGTCCCGTTCTTCCATTCCTCCATTTTGGGGATGGTTCGGTACACATAGTGGGGAACACGGAAGTGGCAAAACCGACATTGTGATAACCTTCCGTGGTTGAGATTGGCGCTCTGGAAGCAGATTAAATTTCGTCTCATGGTCCACCCTTACACTTGTGTTCTTTGGGCCACACGCTGGTTTCCCATCAGCTCGTACACGATTTTCTGTTTGCGCTGTTTTCGTCAATAGCGTGCGCTCGAGCTTATTCTCAGGCCCACTCCAGTTGTCGATCAGTGCTAATCGCTGCTCCTTTTATCATAGGCCCAATACGATAGGTCTGAGAAATACCGTATGGTCACGAACCTAGTCAGCGCTGCTACCTGTTTCAGGAAGAATCACGTGGCACCTGCTGTACTGGCATACAGTACCGGGTCCAGTTGTGTCCAGTACACTCCCAGGTTGGTTGACATTTTGCTGATGTGACCACCAATGGTACCATAGGCATTTCAAGGTCTCAGTATCATCCTTGCATTACGCCCCTCATGACCTCCATCAGGACCCTGTGTGGTATTGGCGACGGTGAGTCACATATCGAAATTCAGGGCGTGCGTCCAACGAGTCCATTCTTCACAGATCACCGTTATCGCCATCACACACGTGGGTAGATACAGTATATAGTAGTACACCAAGAAGCTACAGTAGCTCCACCAAGCGATACACGGACTAGAACTGTGAAGCCTGTTCAACAGGGCATTCTGAATACGCCACGAGTATAGTTTCGAGTGTGGCGGGCGATCGTACTGTTATGCTACACTTGAACGGTTTCGGGTGACTGCCACCGAGTGCCACCGAAACAAGGTTCCCGTCGGATCAGTGACACAGATAGGGATTAGCTGCTTGCTCACCTGACTGTACCAGAGATGAACTCTGGGCTCGGCGCTCCCTCTAGGACCCGGCGTAAAGTTGAGCGCCGCGAGAGCCTGCCGACATGAACGCGTACACGGTAGCGCCTGCGAGTGCCACGCCGGGACAACCGCGCCGCCCAAAGCCGAACACGAACGCGTGGGGATCGAGAGCACTCTGAGCACCTAAGAAGCGTTCCGGGCGGAACGTACCCGGATCCTCATAAATCTCCGGATCGTTCGCGATCTGCCTTTTTGGCGGTTGCGAGTCAGTTGGAGAGCGAAGCAGACTGATGGGGGACTCGCCAGAGATTGCTCATGACTAACGAGCCTTTGGGAATGAAATAGTCCCCGTACCAGTCGTCTTGAATCGCCGAATGAGGAATCCCTGGAAAGACGTAAGACACGCCGCACGTTTTCGAGGAAGGAGACATACATACCCATAGGACCGATGACGTGCCATCGCAAGAGTTCCTTGTACAGAGCGGAAAGGTACGGCAGGTGCTCGCGGTCTGTGAAGTTTGGAAGACGGCCCTTGCCGACAACGCGATCGATCTCCTCCTGCGCCTTGAGCTGCACGTCTGGAAAGAGCACCATCGCAAGTACAAATGTGCTGATAGTGGCCACGACCTGTGGGTCACTTAGCCTCCAGGCTCGTTATGTCATGAATCGCAATATCGCACAGTGTCTGTCCCGCCTCCGAAGAGAGACGTCGCCGCGAAGGGAAGAGTCTCCGTGTCCAGAGTGCTGAGCTCACTCTCTAAGAGCGCGGACGTGAAGGACGGAACTGCGGTTTTGTCCAGCTGCCCTGGGTTCAGCGTTTTCCCCAACGGTAACTAGAGATCGCTAGGGACTCACCATGCGGCGCTTCACAAACTCCAGAGGTCGATAGGTTTGTTCGAGATTTGTACGTCGATAATCGCTCGGCTACCTTCTTAAATCCTGCACCGGGCATCCACGCTGGGATATAGCGCACTTGGAGAGGTCCGTTCAATTGCGATTGCCACAGGGAGAAAGTAAAAGGGACTGACAGATCGGGAGAGTATCGACTAGCCATGCACCAGGGCGATGTGGCGATGTAGAATTCATCTGCAGCAGTGTCGATAACATTCAGGAGAGGGTCAGACTTCTCTCTTTCGACGTTGTAGCCGTACGACATCTTCAAGAAAATGGCCGCAACCTGATCTATAGGGGGTCAGCACAGGTCTTACAAGTCTCTTGCGTGACCTACAGGCGAATGTCCTTGAGGAAGTTATCGGGATTCTCCGAAACGCGGGCAAGGAAGTGTATCGCCTCGCGTTCCTGTGCAGGACGAAATTTTGCGATGCCAGTGTTGGTGCCAATGTGCCGAGCTACCAGCCTGCGCATAGAACGGAAGCGCTCGCCGTATGGACTGAGGATCATCTGCAGGTTCCAACCGATCCTTTACGTAAGTTATCAGATGGGTATCAATACCAGTCGTAGATTGACAGCCTACATCTCGCCAGCAAACCGAAGAACTGGGCGACCAGAATAGATCACAGCGCGCTTTTCTAGTAGGTCCTCGCACACTTTTAACGAATTGAGGATGATGATCGGTTGACCCATGATGCACACGGAGCTGATTGGACCTAGGATATCGCTAAATGCATGAGCTGTGTGTGGGAAGGAAACGACGGCGTACCGTAGATGTCTTTATGCTTCGCCCAGTGCCTCCACTCGTAGTCCTTGGGCATGTCGGCGATATTTCCGAGGAAAGGAAGTCCAGGCGGTCCAGGAGGCAACCGCCGCCATTGTCTCCGAACCCACAGGAACGCTAGAGAAGCAGATGATACAAGGCAGCCTATCTGGAAGGTAGAGAGCAGCATGAAGAGCCTGAGGGAAGCTGATAACGTCTGTGCGTCTGTTCCTGGCACCTATTTTTATGGATCGTGCCAGTGGCGCTGTGATTGAGGCAAGGATTGAGAGACACGCCCTTGGACACGCCACATCCTGCATGGCTTATCAGGTAATAAAGATGGTTATCACGAATTCTCTCAAATGACAAATCAGTACCAATCGATATCTGGGAGAAGAGGAATGAGGCCAAGAATGAGGCAGTAATGAGGCAAGCGAAGACCCCAACTTTACTTAATTACATAAGCGAGGCTCTGCTTGCCTTTATAACTGGCACAGTGGGCATCTATATAATTTCAAAATACGAGGGAAAGGATAGATGAGGCACTACGTAGTACGTCGAAGACCATAAAAAATAGCATAGATTCGGACAGCCGGACGCCCCGTAGCGCCAAGTAGACAGCACAGCGTACAAACACTAGGCACTAGAACGCGGGAATACCGGCGGGAGCAATGGTCGACGTGGTTTTTTGAAGAACCAAGGGTACATCGTACCTGGATCACCTCCAACCGCAGGGATACAAGAATAGAGACTCAGACGCCACGCGTCGTGAATTAAGTAGAAAATATGGACGAAACAGCCCCCTGCTATGTGGTGCGCTCTTTGAGAGGGACGCGGCTTCAGGAAACTAAGAGACACCGGCCGATGAATAGCCTAATATTGTAATGCCATTCGCAATGGTTTAGGATCGTGACGGGGGGGCAGTAGACGGATGACCAAGCCAGAAAATGTCCGCCCAGATCGCACAGAACGCGATTGAGTGCACGATCCCCGCGAGGAAGACGTCTAAACAGTGGCCCCCACGTAACGTCCGAAGTAATCCTGTCTGTGGTGGAGCGAGGAATGGTTCTACTGCACCACATGTGACAATCACGGCGTTTGAGATGATGTTTCGGTCGCACTGTGATTTCGAAATGAGCGGTCCCTTCCGGGTCGTGCACCGAAGACAGCTCCTCATTCTTGAATCGTCAAAAGCGAAATGGGATCCTCATGTCCAGAGGATGCGTGTAGGAGTTTTGCGAACCCCACATGATTATCCGAGGGCCACTGGAGCTTAGCATAGCAGCAACAAGCACGCATGCCGTTGGTAGCGAGGGATGTGACAAGAAAATCTAGAAGGTGCCTGTTGCGTATGTGCGCATGTCTACGGAAGGAACAAGACCAACGCACAAAGGGCCATTCCTGCATGAGTGGCCATAGCTAGACGCTAGACTTCGGCCAGGCGAAACTGGGAGAGCCCAGAAACGCGAGGACAGCACCAATTTGAAGTCCCAAAGGGGCTGAAACACACAAGTTCAAACGGCAGTGGTTGAGCAGAGGAAGTGCGTGGCCCACCTAACCTATTGCGATCATATCGTGATTATGATGACGACGCAATCGGTCGGGGGTCCGAAAGCGGGTTGGGTATGAACCGATATCGATTCCTAAGATCATATCCTATTACAGGTACCACCAAGTAATTACGCCCATGTAATAGTGGACCATTTGTTGGGATTGTGGGCACGCCGTGATAATCATGCTAGTACCACGGCCCATACTTCGAGGTATCGCAATAGAACTACGGTAAGCATGCTATGCTATATGATGGTAAAAATAGTGCCCTGAGGGGCGGTACAGAAGTGGGTACGGCGAAGAAGGTTCTGGAGCTGACAAGAAGCATCGGGGCCGGTCGGGCACGCACTACCGGGCGGCTGTGCTTGCGCTGCGCTGGCTTACTGAATTCGATCGGTTTCTGTATCATTCGGGCTCATTCCTCCGAGGACCATTGCTAACGTGGCACAATCGTTTCGATTCTTACTACTCTTGCTATAAGAACCAACTTACTCCGTCCTCATGACTCCTCAGTTCACTCCGCTTCCTGCCAGTGCCTCCTCCCGATTACGAACAATGGCCACCGTCGCAGCTCTCCCCGCTTTCCACTCCTCCTTCGCTACCCACAACGGATTCTCGGCGTTCCATCAGCCCCACTACCGTGCACCGGCCACGGTGCAGCACAATCCCTTTGGAGCATTCGCCCCTCGCCATCATAGCGGTGCCAAGTCTCCTTCTGGGGCTGCGTCCTGGCGCCACTCTGAATCCGTAGACCGCACGCCCATTGCCACCCGTGCTACTACGCCCAAGTACCGCCGCGGCGGGCCATCTCATTCTCGCACGCCCTCTACTTCTTCAGAGGCATCAAGTAGCAGCTGGCGGGAGCGTTCAGTATCACCGGCTGTCGCCACAGTTGAGCTGCAACCCGCAACTCAGCCAAAGCCTAAGGGTGAGCCTATTTCCATTTCCTAGCGCTTCTGGCGGTTCACTTAAATCACTACTTTAGAGCCTAAGATTCCTGTTTACAATATTGCGGATTTGCTTCGGCTTTCGGCCTCCCCTCATGTCGGAATTAGTGCCGAGTCACAAGCTGTCGTTGATGACCTCGTTGCACACCATGTGTGGCGCCGTGGACCTCATTCTGGAACAGGCAGGCGTCGCAGGAATCGTGGGACTTCGGAACCAACGATCGTCGTCGCGCTCATCGACCTCGCGCTCATCAACCTCATCGACAATAGATGATTCAGAGCGCTCTGATTAGAATTATTCATAAGATATGATGACACGAGTTTCATATATGACTGACGGACAGTGACAGTGATGACGCCCTTTAGAGTAGGATGTAACCATCTATAATTGCACCACGTATATACCTTTGGATTTGTAAGCGAGCGGAGCTCGGATTAGTCAAACTTTGCGCTTGGTAATCGTCCTTTTTCTTCTTTCAACTTGCCGCCACGTCCAGCAGCATACATCCCCTCGCTTCACCATGGACGTCGACATGAAAATCAAGGACTGAGGTTCGACAAGGAAAAAGATCGCGATTTTGACCGCGATCGTGACAGAGACAGGGAACCGCGGCGCGACAGAGACCGCGACCGCGATAGGGACCGTGACCGCGAGCGCGACAGGCGGGATTCTGGTAAGTCTTCTGGTAAGTTTCACTGACTCTAGTCGTGACCATCAACCTAACTACCTGTTTTATTCTCACAGTTCGAAGCAGACGCGGTGGCGGTGGTGATCACTGGGAGCCTGAGGAGCGCGAACGGCGCAATGGCGACGTGTGTCCTGTCGCTTTTATATCGTATTGGTTCATACTGACGACTTCTCCCTGTCTCTCCCCCCTCTTTTCCACCTCTGTAGCGTCGCAGGCGGTCGCGGTCAGCGCATTCCCGTTCCCGCTCGCGTTCTCGCTCGCGACGCCGTTCTGCCTCGCCAACCAGGCGCCGTTCGAGGCGGTCTCGGTCTCGCGCCGGCTCTTCTCGCAGCCGCTCGCGCGAGCGCGAGCGCAAGCAGCCAGAGGCATTCCCACGTTCCCTTGGTGGTCCGATCAACGCGCCGCACGAGGAGGCGGTCGAGTTTGCCAAGCACAGCAAGCGGGAGAACCGCGTGTACGTCGGCAACCTCAGCTACGACGTCAAATACCGCGACTTGATTGAGTTTATGCGGGGAGGTGGGTGGGGGCGTTTTAGTGGTCTCGTTGCTTTTTTAGTTGTGGTGATGGTGGTGGTGGTTGGGGTGCATCGGGTGGTCGTCCGGATTGGAATTGGCCCCCTGGAGGTAAGAGGGTTTGGAGCCGGAGACGGAGTGAAGGCCCGGGGGAAGATGGCGAGTTCGGTCACTCCCCAGCGCACCCAGCATCCGGATGTCCCCTGGAGGAGCAGGGTTTGGGCGTGGATGATCAAGTGGGGGGAGCTGCAGTTTCCTTTTTCCGGTTTTTGAGGGGCCATAGTGAGCTGTGAGGCTGATTGTCGGGGTAATTAGCTGGTGAGGTCCTGTTCGCCGAGGTGCTTGTCACACCGACCGGTATCTCTAAGGGATGCGGGTATGTCTCCATTTCTCGCTCGAGTCTTTTCTGCATCGCTCTGACATGGCCATGTTATCAGGATTGTCGAGTTTGGGTCTCAGGAGGACTCACAGCGTGCCATTCGCGAGTTATCTGAACAACCGCTTCTTGGCCGTCCTGTATTTATTCGAGAGGTCTGTCCTCAACTTTAGCATAATTTTCGGCGTACTGATGAGGCACTCAGGACCGGGAAAATGAATCACGTTTCGGCGCGACACCCGTACCAGGAAAAATAGGCATGGCTATGGCTGGTCAAGGCCTCACCGTTGGTCCACCTCCACGTCCAGCATACCATAACTCCTTCGGCTCAAATCCGGGCAACCAGCTTTACGTTGGGAATGTGAATATCTCAGTCATTTTATCGCCGAGTCGAGCTCATTGCCTCCGCAGCTACCCTACCAAGCTGGCTGGCAGGACCTGAAAGACCTGTTCAGGTCTGCTGGAAATATTATCCGCGCTGACATCAATATTGGGGCAGATGGTCGACCCAAAGGCAGTGGCACGGTGATCTTTGAGACCTCAAAGGATGCCCAACAGGCTATCAGTGCGTGTTGATCCCTCCCGTCTCACCACAGCTTATGATATCGGCTTAGGCATGTACAATGGGTTCGACTGGTATGGTCGTGTCCTTGAAGTCCGCGAGGTATGGCTTGCCTTCACTGCATCATTACCCGACTCTCATATCCTATGTTTAGGATCGTTATGCAGGCTTGTCCGGCCCTGGCGGTTTCCGCGGTGGATTCCGTGGTGGGCTGCGAGGCTTGCGTGGTGGAGCGCGGGGTTCTACCTACGGTGCACGCGGTGGCTTCGGGCGTGGGGGATTCGCTGCTGGTGGCCGCAACTTCTCGGACCAAGACCTATACAAGGATTATTCCGGCCCGGACCAGCAGGCGGGAGGGTACAGCGCAACATACGACGGTGCATACACTGGGGCGGGAGGATTCGGTAGTGGTTATGGTGCGGGGGGATACGAAGCAGAGCCGAGCCAGCAGATTATGGTTCGCAACGTGAGTTCTCCCGTTCCTCCTTATGTCTACGGTGACTGACTGGCGTGGGGATGGGTAGCTGCCGTGGTCAACGGCGAATGAAGACCTTGTCGAGCTGTTCGAGACGACCGGCCAAGTCGAACTAGCAGAGATCTTGTTTGACGGCACGCGTTCCAAGGGCGCTGGCGTTGTGCAATTTGCGCAGGTCGCCGAGGCTGAGACGGCCATTGGTACGTCCACCCTGCCTTTTCCTCACCGCTAACGTGGTCCTGATTTTTGGGGATGCAGCTAAGTTCCAGCAGTATATGTATGGTGGGCGGCCTCTCGATGTGCGGTTCAATGATCGTTGGCACACGTTTACGCCGACGGCGGCCAAGGGCGGGCAAGCGATCCCGATACAGACGGACGGAATATGAAGTATCTACCTATTTGACCTTTTTTTTCTCCCGGTTTATCTCAAAATCATGTCCTCCGCCGTTTAATAGTCCTTATTGTGCCATGGTTACAGTCATTCCCGTTGAACATTGAACCTGGGTAAAAGTATCTTGCACACACATACACTTGTTACAGGGTGCGGACCTATTGAATCGTCATGGTGGAGGTAAGTCCGGAATCTGCTGTGTGCATATCTGGGTGTAGAATCGTATAGTAGTGCTTGACTGAATTCATTTGGACTGATGTTTGATCCGCCTTAAATCCCTGATCCCTCTCGAAGTGGTCTATCTACCTCATGTTTGCTTAAACAAATAGCCCCTTATATGCGCAAACGTACTTGTCCGAGTCACCGCATACCTTTGATGGCGCGGCTCTCCCTTGACAACCAACGTCTCCGGGACTTCTTCCGTGTGCTAGTCAGAACTCACCGTCTTATGAATTGGGCCATTATCTGTGTCGGTAACATCTTGTGGTCCCCTTTGCTGGACGCTCTCACTAGTGTACGTCCACCAGATGTCGATCTCGGTATCTCCGGATCGGAACTATCGCTTTGAGCTGCCCATTTTCACGACGCGCTCCCTTAGTATCACATGTCGTCCGGAGATTCTTACTGTTGTCCGCGTGTTATTCACGCAAGACCCCGAGTACAGAACTGGACACAAGAGATCCGTTGTTAAATCCGTAAAGTAAATTGTTCCTCTGCATTCGTTTTATTACCTGTCACCACAGCGTGTCCACAGCGGTGAAATTGAGGTGAGAGCTGGAAGAACAGTCAGCGTCAGGGGAGCCGGTCGTCTACTACCATGTAGAGGCCGCGATTAGGGCGAGAAGCAGACGATTGGAATCCATTGTGGGTATACAGTGAAGATAGAGAACGATGGTAGATGAAAGACACATAACGCGTCGGTAAGTTTGGAAAGAAACTTGAACGTCCTCTAAATGGATACTGGCAAGTATGGGATAAACACCCAAGAAAGCACCAGCCTGGCGTCATCGAAACCACCTGCCAGTCCTGGACCAGGACAACCCGCGTCACCGATACTGCAGTCTTTACCACCTGATGCTCCACCACCTCAGCACCACCTCGGTTTGATGACCCTTCTGGTTATGAAACACGATCGTTTGACCAGCGCGGCCCACCATCGTCCGGAGGAGTGTACGTTATCGTGTTCAGGCCTCCCACTCCTCACTACTCTGCTGAACCTAGCACAGTTTCGTCGTACCACCTTCCCCGACCGATACTCTGGCACTAACCAACTGTCTTATTGTGCACCCATCCGACTTCAAAGATAGGGAACACGTCCTTGTCAATGGCAAATTTCCGCTGACAGTCAAGTGCGTCACGTCCATTGCTCTCCTCGGCGTGAACCGTAACGCATCGCCAGATACGATAACACTGGCCGCCTTCCTCCTGGTGCCATAGGCCTAAGCGCAGTGCAGCGCCAATGGATCGGCCTGATGTCCACAGGTGAAACGGTGACCATCGTAGCCCTCTCTCTCCGCACCGCCATTCCTGGAGACGCCCACGCTCGAGGTCGGTTTCTTGCGACGGAACCTCGACATCGCGGAGATGATTTCCGTCGATGACATGGGCGCTGCCTTCGTCCGCAGGTTCGGCGGCATTGCCATCACCGTCGGACAGATCCTCGTGTTCGAGCATCACGGGCTGAACCTCCGGTGCGTCGTTAAGAGCGTCGGTGTGCTCGCTGCGGAGCAGCGTCATGAGGACGTTCCTGGTGGTGGCACAGCCAGTCGGACTTCGGGATTGTAATGGAGAAGACGGACGTGACGTTCATGAAAGACTTGTTGTCGAAGATCAGGTTCAAGGCGAGTATGAGGAAGACCTCGCCGAACGCGGTCATCGCGCCCGACTTCAAGCTTCAAGTTCGAGGACATGGGCATCGACGGTCTCGACCGGGAGTTCGGCGCGATCATTTTCCGGCGCGTGTTTGCCTCGCGCATGTTCCCTCCCGAGCTCGTGGAAGAACTTGGCATCCAGCACGTCAAAGGTGCACGGAATCCTATCCTGTGACGAAATTTCTTACGGTACTCCAGGTATACTACTTCATGGACCTCCGGGAACTGGAAAGACCCTCATGGCCCGCCAGATTGGCAAAGTGCTGAATGCGCGCGCGCTAAAGATCGACAATGGTCCCGAAATCCTGAATAAATACGTCGGAATGCCCGAAGAAAATATCCGCAAGCTGTTCGAAGATGCAGGAAAGGAGGTATAATATGCTTTTCTCCCCCGACCCGCCCCAGCAGTGTTTAACGCAAAGGGCAGTACAAGGAAATGGGAGACGAGAGTGGTTTGCACATCATCTTTTCGATGAGCTGGACGCTATATTCAAGCGGCGTGGGTCGACCAACAGCGCTACCGGCGTCGAGGACGCGGTGGTCAACCAGCTTCTGTCCAAAATGGATGGCATACACCAGCTAAACAACATTCTCGTTATCGGAATGACCAACCGAATAGACATGATCGACGAGGCGCTGCTCCGTCCAGGGGCGTTTCGAGGTGCTCATAGAGATCTCCCTGCCGGACGAGCACGGGCGGTATCAGATCCTGGACATCCACACGACCAAGATGCGCCAGAACGGCGTGATGGACGGCGACGTGGGCATCAAGGAGCTCGCCGGGCTAACCAAGAACTTCTCTGGCGCGGCGATCGGCGGGCTCGTCAAGAGCGCGACCAGTTTTGCGTTCAAAGAGGATCCGCATGTCAACGTTGATGACTTTGCCAATGCGCTGGAAGAGGTGCAACCCGCGGTCGGCGTTGAGGAGGAGCTTGCACAAGTCGTGCAGAACGGTATCATACGCTATGACGGCGTGGTCGACGTAAGGTCTCTTTTACGGATAACTTGTCTCTTATTGGTGATTTTGTTTTCTCTTTCAGGAATTACTGCGCTCTGGCAAGCTCTGTGTTGAGCAGGTACGCACGTCAACGCGTACTCCACTGGTCAGTCTTCTGCTCCACGGCCCGCCCGGGACTGGCAAGATCGCTCTCGCAGCGACGATCGCGCAAGCGTCCGAGTTTCCGTTCATCAAGTTGATCGCGCCAGACAACATGGTCGGGTTCTCCGAGGCCCAGAAGGTCCAAGCCATCTCTAAGGTGTTCGCGGACAGCTCGAAAAGCCCGATGAGCGTCGTATTAGTGGACAACATCGAGCATCTCTTGGGTGAGCAGAATCCGAGGACCAACCCGCTACTTCGATGAATGAATTCGTACGCAGATTGGGCGCCTGTGGGTCCATGCTTCTCCAATGCGGTACTGCAGACCCTCACGGTACTCATGGCAAAGCGTCCCCCAAAGGTACACACACAGCGTTCTCCCTGACCGTCTGATCGCACCCACACGCAAACACAGGGCCGCCGCCTTCTTGTCATTGCGACAACCTCGCTCCGTCCGATGCTGACTGACCTCGGCCTTACCCGTTCGACGCGGAATTGTACGTAGCGCCCATTACGGACCTCACTGCACTCGATCGTGTCCTCGAGGCTGTCGAGATCTTCCGCAGCACGCGCGATCGCGTGCACGCCGTGGGCATGCTGCGCCAAGCGGGCCTCGGGACGGAGGAGGGCCGGCTGAGCATCGGCATCAAGCGCCTTCTCAGCGTCATTGAGATGGCGCGGCAGGATCCCGAGGCCATCGCGAAGCGCCTGACGAGCTCGCTGATGGGCGTCGGGACGTGAGGAGATGGTGCACGACGGTGGGACTAAGTGTGTGTGCATGTACAAGTATAGTAATACTGCTTGTCAAGGTCGTGGAAAAGTTGGAATTACCCACAACATTCGGACCCAGAACGTGATACAGCCTGCACCAGCTCTCTCTGGCGTGTATGTCACGCAGGCATGCTAGATGCCGCCCTCTAATCCACGTGTCAATACCTGGAACTTGACCTTGAGAAGGTCGAGTGGGTTCATTCAGAGCACCACAACTACCAGTCTTCACTCGGAGGCCCCCCACTATGGGCGTGGCCGCGTTCGGGACCAGGTTTGTGCCCGTGCATCGAGCGCTTGTACAACCTCGATCCCCATACTAGGCCTGGAAGAGATGGGTGTGGGTTTGCATTACGAGACTTGATGGATTGGAGGGCTCTGAGGAGACGTCTCTCCGCCTCTCAGTCCCATTCTGCTTTTGAAAGCAGCGCTAACACTGGCGATCACTAACACAGCTCGAGATTCGATGATACAGATTCCACGGAAGTGTCTACATTACACATACCTGAAGATCGAAGTCCCGAATGAATACGACCAAAATTATAGTAACTTGAAAGTGATAAGGCCTAAGAAAAAAAAATCCCCATTACCGTAATACCATAGAATCCAACACTGACTATTTCTGGCTTCAACATGCCTTTCGTACCTTCATAGCCCTCCAGCTGAAATTGAAGTTTCCCGCTCATCGGGAAGCTGGGGCTTGCAAAGAACTGTCCACGGTGACCGCTGACATACCTATGGCCTCACGACAGCCTCGGGCCACAGAACCACAGGTGCGTGCACAAATCAATCGTTACTCTCAGCTCGTGTGCTTGATATGGTACACCTCACAAGGAGGCCGGCCTGGGCACATCAAGGCTGAGTTTGAGCATCTGTTGAGATGGATGGTGTGAAGTTCCCTTCAGGATGCTGTTCCACGGCGATCATCTCAAGGGCGTCGTCAATCATGAGCGAGTGTTCGACGCGGAGTTTTGTCTCGGTCGGGGATGCTTTCCGGCGCAGCATCAGCACTCTGAAACAAAAATGTTTGAACCAGCAAGGGCTCGGGAGAGCGCCACACGTACAACCGACATGACTGGAAAGAGAACAATCAACAAAGTGAACTTAGCCAGTGGGAGGAACATCGATCACCAGAGCGGAGGGCAGAGTGTAAGCAAACGAAAAACATGAACCAAGACCATGAATCAACAGATACGAGCTACGGCGAGACCAAGTCAATTCATTGACTGTGATCTGGATGGTCGTTGACAACCTCCTACCTGAAGAAACTCCCAATCATCAACGCATTCAAGGTCGTCATGGCGACGTAGAATATTATCCCTATATGGCCAGAACCAAATAAATAATGACAGGCTGCGTCGATGATCCATTGGGCAAATCAAGACGTGCCTTGCCTCAGAATACTCTTGGCTAGCGTGCCGAGTGTACCATGCTCCCGAACGCAGTGCTATATCAATTTATTATGGTCATCATTCATGTGGACGAGGTAATGGTCCTTAGACCCACCCAAACCACGGCGAGCATGTTGAGGCAATCAAAAAGGGTCGCGAGTATCTATTAGAACTTAAGTTTGGCAATGATAACAAGCGACAAACGATATCATACGGAGATCATCTGAGCAAAAAAGCATCTTGTCAGTACAATCAGACAAGCACGCCAAAGTCCTAGACTCACTCCCATGTGATAGGCAATGGGCACTGGTGTTGCACCGACCCCGTCTAATACACTGGCCAGAATTGCAGTGATACTCGGTTCATCCGAAATGGCGAAACAGCCACCGCGTTCGAAAATCAAGAATATGGGCGCCACTGTGATCTCATCGAAGAGTCAGGGAAACTCCTCGATAAATAAGGTCTTCGGCACAGACAGGTTAACTCTTTGCATATCACCCATATAATAACGCCGACAAGACCGAAGTAGGTGATTGAAAGAACGACCAGAACCCATTTTTTCCTCCAAGAGAACGCGTATGTACGCAGCATCAAAATGACTGAGGACATGACGGACATGAGTGTGAGTAATAGCTTGTGAACCACGTCGACCCAGCTGTGCTTACATTGTGCTGACAATAACTACAATCAAATCGTGAGGATTAATTAGATGGCGAGTATGAGTGAGCCTACCGTAGGCACGGCACAGGCAAAAATAGCGAGATAGCTTGACTCGCAAACGCGTTTCTCATGGTCACCAATAAGACCCCATATGTGGAACGGTGCGATGGCCATTGGGTAGTAGCGGCAAACCAGATATGCGGCTTTCACGGCAGTCCACGGAGCAGGGTGTATCTGTAAGTTAACAATTTCAGCAATCAATCAACCACTCCTTCACAGATGAAGAGGTATGTGCTTACAAGAGCGACTTCCTGGTCAAGCCTAAATACCGAAGTCAAATAAGCATTCCGGTTTCAAAATGAAAGGTCAGGATTCAACGAACGATATGATCCAATCATAGAAGAGGATGACGTCTAGGAGAGTAATCAGGATGCACCCACGGGACACCAAATCTCTGAGGGAAACGTACAGGCAGCTACAAATGGTCATGACTGTCGACTCGACTGCACGGGGGAGGAACGTAATTACCTATGAGTGTGTAACGCGTCCTAGATTCCGCCAACACGGAAAAGAAAATACACAAGTAAAACCCCTCTGTCAGTGCATGGCCCCCGAAAAATTAATAGGGACGCACATAACCATTGCATCCAGGCCAGACGCTATTAACTGCATTGTATGCGACTGTTGTCCCATAGCTGTAGATGGAGGACAGCACCGACGTCGCAAAGTGGAGCAGCAGATTGATATGTGCAAGCCTACTGGAGGGAGCTTGGGAGGGAGCAGAGTATCGTCAACAGAGGAGAGGGTCGGTGATGTTAAGCTCCAAGCCTCAAGGGTGTCTGAAATCGGAACCGGAGTGTTCGAAAGAGAGGAGAAACAGTGGGTGGGAAAGTGGCAGTGGTAGAACGGACGTGCGAGTAAGGGCTGTCCTGCGAAGAATACATATTTCAAGTTTTTCCAAGTTTTTGATAAAGCTAGAGAATGCGGTCGTCAGTGTACCGGCGGTCTTTATTTCAAAGCCGCTGGCACAGGGCGAGACGCCGAATTTATCTCTACATATGTCACACGAAAGTAATTAAAAACTACTACTTATCTGCTGTAAGATTTTACAGTAGAGCAAAGTCGAGCTTGTGCCAGTGATATACACACAGCATCCAAATTATGATCTTGCAACCTGCTCTTGACTGGAATATTAACTTGAATCTTGGGGGTCCAGATATAAATATAGGTAAACAAGAACCCACGGCTGTCAAGATAGCGTGCGCGCTGTAACAAATTGTAGACTAGTTGCAGGGACAAGTGCAGGGAATCAAATTATTGGAATCAAAATCTGGGTACTGCGAGGTGTCTGTGCGCCGGCTTCCTTCCTGGCAGTGGCACAACCTCCTTCACATGCGTGCTTCCGGGTTCTCGTTTTACCCGTCCACGGCAAGCGTCACGGTCCCGGTCTCAAGTTCAGTAACTCACGGAGCATTCACCTCATTCACCTATAAGGAATTAGTACCTGTGGTCATATGTCATACACGTCCTACTGTAGAGTCTGGACGATTGTTGCCTGAAAACAATGGATCAAATCAAGGATCAAATTCAAATTCTGATAATCCGTTTAGTAAGGACTCGGGGCGAATCTGGCGCACGCATTGTTCGACAGAACGTGGCATCTGCCAAGAAAAGATATGTTTTATGTTGCGGACCAGACAAGGTCTAATTTTGTGACGGTATTCCCGTCAATTGGTGGAGCCGCACTACATTCCTTCATTTTGTCCAAATCAGGTATTTCAAGTTCGTCCTGACTTATCTCTTCGTCGCCTGCCAGGTGATTACAATCCTCAGCACTAGCACTCGCAAAAGTACCCCTAGATTTTCTCCAGATATCGCCGCGAGATGAGCAGCAAGTAGCACCAGTCGAGCTTGTAGTAAGGCAAGGCCTTGGGCAAGGCTGCGGTCTTAAAAACTTGACGGCGACGAGAGGGCCAGGTACCACGGACGTCGAGTGCCTAGGATGGAAGTTGACCAATAACAGGCGCCAGGGGCTTTGCAGCTGTGGCCACTTGCAAGGGCGGCTCAGAACCGAAGTTGAATGGAAGGGTTGGACGCAATGACCGCCAGCTCTTGCTCGGAACGGAACGGACGTATTTCACTTCGATACCGGAGGTGGCGCTACGTAATAACACGTACCCTAGATACATTGACCAGATGGACGTGAGCGGAGTAGTGTGTTGATTTCCGAATGACAGACCCATTACGTGCGACGTGGGCCACCGTGGGAAGCGGGAAAGAAGCGGGTGTGTCTTTGCGACACTCGACTCGATAGCTCGAAGCGCTAGCTGCTCGATGGTTTGCTATGGCGTGTTGTGGGCTTGGGTCGGTCACACCAGCGAGACCCTGCCCCATTGAGTAGGAAGCTCCGGAGGGCCAGATTCCAAATTAAGAATAGCTTTGGCTTGCATATGATAGCTTGCTTACAGTCTAATACGGTGATTCCAACTCACCTACAGCCTACGGATGTTACACTCTGATTCCCACGTCTGTGGGGTTGTTGTAGATCGGAACAAAGAAACGATGCACTGCACTTGTTGTGCACTACTTGCAGGATTCATACGGGATATGCCCAGAAGTACTGGCGTGGTCAAGGCTGACAGGTACAGGCTGTACAGCAACGCGACCATCGCATTTTGGGTGTCAAGAAAATGCACATACATGTCTGAGTTCGAACTTTGCGAGTTATGCCATTGAGTCTCCTTGGGTCGAAGACGACAACGCGCACTTACATTACGCCGGGTGGTATTCGAGTGGCTGGGCGTCACGGTAACGCGATATCTAGAGAGAACAGAAAGAACAGGGATCGTTGAGATCGCTGAGTATCGCAGCATTGATCGACTCACGCACTGCAGTCACGGACCCGCAAGGAACTCGCCCCTGTTTGTACTCCCTCTAGGTCCCCGGGACGTTGAGCCCTGCCTCAAGCAGCAACATCTCGAGCTGTGTACGTCGCGTGCGGAAGCCGTCAGTGGACAGCCTTTGCTCCCGCACCTGCACCTCGTTTGCGCCGCCGCCGCCGTTTGCGCCACACAAGGCGTCTGCGTCAGCCTCATGCAGCACCGTAGCCTCCCGTCGAGCGGGACGAGCTCTGCGATTCCGCTCGCGCCATGCTGCGAGCTGGTCCACGATCTTCCGTACTCGAGCTTGCGCCTGCGCCAGCTTGGCTGGTTCAGGAGAGGCGGGTCAGGTGGAGAAGGGGGGCCGCGAGTTCTCTGAGGATGCCAAGTCCGCCGTGGAGAGGCTAGTCCAGTCTCATTTACTATAAGTTCATAAGAAAGCGCCTGTAGAGATCGGTGTATCACGGAGAGAAGACAAAGTAGACAAAGATAAGGCCGACGGGAAAGAAATTCAAATGGGCGGGGAGAAGAGGGATTGCAAGGTATGGAGACACAGTCCGTCCATTCAAGTTCACGATATGCAACACGTGCGGCGTGTCCGGCAAGAAGACTCAGAGAACTAGAATAACATCACCGATTTGAGCACAACTGGAGTTTTGATCTAGCCATTGAGATTCGAACACGAGCACGAGGCGAGGCCCACCCTTAGACATTCGCCCTCCCAGAAACCAAGTCCTCATCCCGCCTGCATTTCCGGAATCGACACTGGCCCGATCGTACATGCTAACACGCAAATTCTGCATGGCACCATCGGTGGTTTCGGCGGCCAGTAGCGCTGTCATTTCAGGAGAAAAGAAGTCTGAAACGCGGCGTCTCTTCTCAGAATCTCAGATTATGCTGCACAGCTCAAGGCACAGCTCTAGCCTGGGGTGGTTAAGTGCCTATTCATGCGAATGTGCGGCCCGAGGACGTGCCGAACCACAGTAAGTTAGGCTTTCTGGAGGACTAATGCGTAGGGTGGCACCTAACCAGTAGCCCAGCCCGGTTGGTTCGGTCAGGTCAGTGCAGACGTGCCACGTGAGAACGTAGACCGTGACAAGCGCCCTCTCATCACACCCTTCCTGGGCCCTCTCGCCGGAGCCCAAGTGACGAGTGTGCCCCCTATTCGATCCTCATACCCGCATCCCCTTGCTAATTCCGAGTCTTCTTAGTCCGTTCGACTAGGGGTCTTGAGATGGTATTGGGAATTTTGGCCTCCTGGGAGGAGTGGCTGGCGGCGAAACGGTCAAAGGCCCGCTCTGATAAAATTGACCGCCAGATCGAGGAGGACGCCAAATCCTTCAAGCGAACGCGCAATGTCTTGTTGATGGGTTTGTATCTGGTATTATATATCAACTCTTGGACCGATTTTGTCTTTGCACTAGGACTTAACGACCCCGACACGTCCGCCATAGTCAGGCAAATGAAGATCATACACCAAAATGGTTACTCTCGTGAAGAACTCCTCGACTTTCGTCTATCCATTTGGAGCTATCTCATCGAGACCTCCCGTCGTATTGTACAGGGCCTACGAAACTCAGGCCTCGAGCCCACGACTCACGCAAACAAAGTGCGCATTTCTTATCCCACTTTTCGGCGCCGCACGCTGTAATCCTCTTACAGGCTAACTGCGAGTGCATTTTGAATCACCCGACGGATACCAACCATCCCGAGTTCTTTTTCCGGCCCGAGTTCGCTAATGCGGTGCAGGAACTGTGGACAGACGACGTCATTCCTGTGTTGTTCAAGAGTCCAGCATACTTTCCTTTAGCTGATAACGCCGGATAGTGAGTCCTTTCATCTGCCTCCTGGTTGTTATCGAGCTACGATCTATTACTTATCACAATCGGGACAACATGGCGAGTCTCCGTGTGTGACACCGGATGTTATGTTGATGACCCTCCCACATAGCTTCTTTCCAGATGTACATCGACTCACCTCAAAGGAGTATATCCCATCGAGTGACGATATACTTCGTGCGCCTGTGACACCTCATGGGGGAACTACGGAGACCTGTTTCCCCATGGGTCAACTATCAATTCGTCTATGCCACGTCGTTGGTCAGAGGAGCGAACGGAAGAAGTGGATCCACGTCTTTGAGCATGTCACATCTATCATCTTTTGCATTTCTCTACCAGACTATGATCGGTGGGGCGAGCACGGAGAGGGACGTATTTGCCTTCCCCTCGCCTCGATGTACCTGACAGCCAATGCAGAATCTACTAACAGAATCTCTTGTCCTTTTCGAATCAGTTATCAACTCACGGTGGTTCTTGCGGGCGTCAATCATACTGTTTTTGAACGGAATTGAAGAGTTTAAAGTCAAACTATCCAAGGTACGCTATTCGATTCGTGTCCTTCTATTGCCTGGCTTTCTATCTATTTCGCCAGGTCCCCCTGGAAGACTACTTCCCAGAGTATACAGGGGGCACGGATGCTAACAAGGTGGCAAAGTACATTCTCTGGCGGTTCATGCAAGCCAATCGTGCACGGTTAAATGTGTACCCCCAGTAAGACACGCCTCCCTTATTCACTAGCAATAGTCATGCTAACCTGCTAGCGATCACAGCATCACAGATGTCTTTGATACGTCTAACATTCAGCTGGTCTTTGTCACTGTGAAGGAAACCATTCTTCGTAATGCTCTCAAAGGGAGTGGTATCCTTTGACAGACACGTCTGTCCTTCGTGGACTCTTTGAAGTCGCTCGCGAAATCGAATGTCGAACCTCGGTGCACCACCGCTTTGTCGACGGTTCAACGGAATATTCCAACATGTCGTTTGTCTGTAGATGCTTGACCGGATGGTACGAATTGCAGCGGGGATGTACTAATTATGCATGCCTTGGTTTGCTCGACGGCCATTGCTACCTTTTCTAAGGTGTAGAATTCGACGCGGCTATGATGGGAAGTCGCTATGGCCCGACAAAGCGATGCTGTAGATTATGTAGATATGCGGACCTCCGCTGAGTGAGACCATGCACCTTTGGCCGCCATTGAAGCTCACCAATACCCCATTATCGGCAATAGAGGGCATGATTCCAGACACAGACCCAGTAGAAGAAAACCCTGGTCGTGCTCCTCAGCCCATTGTAGGATTCCGTAAATATCCTTATCTCAAAAAACAAGGCGTCTCATGGTGGTATCGTGTGTTCACCCTGAGGCCTGAGGCCTGAGGACCGAGTCTGTTGTAATAAATCTCTGGCAACAGTTGCCAAGGGCTCGCTCTCAGAGTAGATGATAGACCGCGGCTAGTAATGTAAGCAACTGTGGCACAGCTCGAAACGTCGCTGCTTGATGCAGGGCTCAACGTCCCATCGCACGTCAACTAGAGGGGATACGAGCTTCTTTCATGTTTGTGACTCAGGCTCGCCTGACCTGCCGTAACGCTACTCAGCGATCTTACTAGCGATCCCTTTACTATATCTTTCTGTTCTTTCGCTTGGTACCGCGTCGCGCCCAGCCATTATCGGGCACATTAAGTTCCATACACAATGTCACGGTGCGACGCGTGCGTGCGTCCAACCATGTGAGGCGGCGCTGAGGCGGCGCGCCGGGTCTGAAGTAAATATTTTCCGCACCACTTAAAGTCCCGCACCCTGCCGAGCCGAACATACATGGTCTCTCGACCCGAAACTATGCAGTATCATTGTACATACACATATACACATAGTCCCATCGTCGCGTATCATATCCTCACATCCCGAAGCCCATCAACGGGCTCGCGACGGCCTGGGAATCCTGCCGCGCCATCTCAACGACGCCGAGCAGGCGCTTGATGCCGATGCGCAGCCAGGCGTCCTTCCGTGCCAATACTCGCCTGGCGCGGCATGCTCACGGCGTGTCCTAGATCGCACGTGCTGTGGAAGAGCTCGACAGCCTCTAGGGCGCGGTCCGACACACGCGCGACTCCGCGTCGAATGAGGTAAGGCCGAAGTCGGTCAGGATCGGGTGGAGCGAGGTTGTCGCAATGACAAGAAGGCGGCGGCTCTATGATTGCACACCGATCAGACGCGCGTATTGGACGGTCGAGGAGAGGGCTGTGTACCTCTGGGAGACGCTCTGCCATGAGCGCCGTGAGGGTCTGCCAGTGCAGTACCGCATTGAAGAAGTGCGGGGCCACAGGTGCCCGATCTGTGCAAGAATTCATTCAGCACGTCAGCGCGTTCGGGAGGTAAGTTAGCAGGCTCGTCCGATTCGGGTTCTGCTCACCCAAGAGATGCTCGATGTTGTCCACTGCCCGACGACCATCGGGCTTTCGAGCTGTCCACGAACACCTTAGAAATGACTTGGACCTTCTGGGCCTCGGAGAAGCCGATCACGTTGTCTGGCGCGATCAACTTGATGAATGGAAACCCGGACGCTTGCGCTATCGTCGCTGCGAGTGCGATCTTGCCGGTCACAGCCGGGCCGTGAAGAAGACCACGAGACTCTGACGCGTAGAATACGCATACACCTAGCTCAATAGAGGTTGTCTGAGCGCAGTGATTCCTGAAAGAGAAAGCAAAAATCACCAATAAGAAACGGGTCAGATGTAAGATACAAGGAGACCCACGTCGACAACGTTGTCGTAGTGTATGACACCGTTCTGCGTGCAATCATCTCCTCCAGCGCATTGGCAAAGTCATCCACGTTGACACGCAGGCCATCAACACATTTCGAGATGCACCATCGTACCGACCTCGACGTGTCAATCGAACGCGAAATCGTGCGTCGACGTGGGGCCGCCCGGCACATCTTGAACCAGCATGACAATACGCCAGAGGGACTGCCCTAAATATGGTGCACGCACAGCAGCAAAGAACCGCATCAGCGCGGAATGGAGTCTTCGGTCTCAATGATCGGCACGACACCAAGGCGCACTGAGTACGAGCGGTCAATAAGCCCCGAGGTGTGACGAAGGCTGCGTCGTGGGGCGAGGCAGGTCGACGACGGGTGAAGACAAGGTTGGACATGTCCCAACGGTTGGTAGGCGCTTGACCTGGGTACAGCAAAAAATGAGTTTTTGGTTGATAGCGTGCGAGAGAGGGGTGCAAAGCTGCAGAAAGTGAGCGTAGTGCGTGCCAGTGTGCATGGCCATGTGCAAACGAGAAGGTTAATGGGAAGGGGAAACTGCGACACTCGCCAGCTGTCTTCCCTCCATGCCATCCCACCAAAAGGGTTAAACAGGCTGCGTGTCGAGGGTCGAAAAGGAGAGACGTTTGAGCGGAGTGTAAGGATTAGGTGGAATTCCGTGGAAAGAAGACTACATGTATGGGTGCATACCACCAGCGTGCCTCCGGAGGGTAGTGGACCTGAGAGTGTTGATCGTAAGAGAAGGACGATAAGGGTATTCACTCTCCTCGACCCTAGAGTCGGAAGGGACAAGACACAATGACTCGGACTGGAGGGATACACGCCCGGAATCGCGCCTTACAGTAGCGCCGGTTGGTTTGAGTAGCGCCCATAAGCGCCCATTCGCACCTTTCCCTCTGTGCCCCATATGCTAGACTCAACTCGTACCCTGCGTACCCTTGCTAACCTACATCCCGTCCTTTCGGCTTTCGAGCATAGAGATATTCAGACGGTGCTAGGGATTTTAGCCTTGAAGGAATGGCTAGCGGCAAAACGGGCAATGGCTCGCTCTCATAAAATTGACTGTCAGATCGAAGAGGACGCCAGATCCTTCAAGCGAAAGTGCAATATCTTGTTGATGGGTTTGTATCTTGTATTGCATATCAACCCTCGGACCGATTTTGTCGTTGCACCAGGACTTATCGATCCCGACACGGCCGCCATGCTCAGAGGTCTTCAAACGGTACTAGGGATTGTAGCATGGAAGGAACTGATGGCAGCAAAACGGGCAAAGGCCCGCTCTGATGAAATTGACCTCCAGATCGAAGAGGACTCCAAACGCTACAAGCGAACGTGCGCTGTCTTGTTGATGGGTTTGTATCTTGTATTGCATATCAACGTAAATATCAACCCTTGGACCGATTGTGTTGTTGCACTAGGACTTAATGACCCCGACATGTCCGCCATAGTCAAGCAAATGAAGATTCAACATGGTTACTCCTGTGAAGAACTCCTCGACTTTCGTCCATCCATTTGGAGGTATCTCCTCGAGACCTCCCGTCGTATTGTACAGGACCTTCGAAACTCGGGCCTCGAGCACACGACCCATGTAAATATTGTGCGCATTTCTTACCCCACTTTTTCTGTGCCGTACGTTGTAATCCTCTTACAGGCTAATTGCGAGCGCATTTTGAATCACCCGACGGATACCAACCATCCTGAGTTCTATTTTCGGCCCAAGTTCGCTGATGCGGTGCAGGAACTGTGGGCAGACAACATCATTCCTGTGTTGTCCAATAGTCCGGCATACTTTCCTTTAGCTGATAACGCCACATAGTGAGTCCTTTTATCTATCCTCCCGGTTGCTATCGGGTCACGCTCTATCATAATCGGGACAACACATGGCGAGTCCGTGTGTCCACTTTGAGCGTCATGTTGATGACCCTCCCACATAGCTTCTTTCCAGACGTACATCGAATCACCTCAAAGGAGTATATCCCAACGAGTGCCGACATACTTCGTGCGCCTGTGACACCTCACGGGGGAATTACAGAGACTCGTTTCCCCATGGGTCAACTATCAATTCGTCTATGTCACGTCGTTGGTCAGAGGAGCGAACGGAAGAAGTGGATCCACGTCTTCGAACATGTCACATCGATCATCTTTTGCACTTCTCTCCCAGACTACGATCGGGGCGAGCACGGAGAGGGACGTATCTACTCTTCCCTCACCTCGATATACCCTGACAGCCAATGCAGAATCTAATGGCAGAATCTCTTGTCCTTTTTGAATCAGTAATCAACTCACGGTGGTTTTTGCGGACGTCGATCATGCTATTTTTGAACGGAATTGAAGAATTCAAAGTCAAACTATCCAAGGTACACTGCTTTTGATTCGTGTCCTTCTATTGTTTAGGTTACTATCCATATCGCCAGGTCCCCCTGCAAAATTACTTCCCAGAGTATACAGGGGGCAATGATGTTAACAAGGGGGCCAAGTACATTCTCTGGCGATTCATGCAAGCCAATCGTGCACGGTTAAATGTGTACCCCCAGTAAGATACGCCTCCCTTATTCACAGTAGTCGTGGCTGACCTGCTAGCGACTACAGCATCACAGATGTCTCTGACACGTCTAACATTCGGCTGGTCTTCGTCATTGTGAAGGAAACAATTCTTCAGAACGCGCTCAAAGATAGTGGTATCCTTTGACGGACACGTCTGTTCTTCGTGTTCCCCTTGAATTCGCCTGCGAACGTTGAACCTCGGTGCACCACTGTTCTGTCAACGTTCAATGGAATATTGTTTGTCTTTAGACGCTTGACCGGATGGGACGAAATGCCGCGGGGATGTACTGCTGTAATCATGCGTTCTTTCGGTTTACTCGACAGCCATTCCTCCCATTTCTAAGGTGCAGAATTCGACGCGGCTATGATGAGAAGTTGCTATGGCCCGATAAAACAACGCTGTAAATTATGTAGATATTCGAACCCGCCGAGCGAGACCACGCACTGTTGGCCGGCATTGGGGCTCACTAATACCCCACTATTGGCAGTAGAAGGCATGATTCCAGACACAGACCCAGTAGAAGAAAACCTTGGTCGTGCTTATCAGCCCATCGTAGGATTCTGTATATATGCTTATCTCAAAAAGCAAGGCGTGCCATGGCGGTATCGTGTGTTCACCCTGAGGATCGGGCCGTTGCAATAAATCTCTGGCCACGGTTGCCAAGAGCTCTCAGAGCAGACGACAGACCGGGGCTAGTAAAGCTAGTAGAGTTCCAAATCGCCTCGTTTTTCTTCGTTTCTTCTTCGCGCTCAATCGCATCTCCGCATCGTGTAGCTCGCACCGCTTCCACTGTCATAGGTTTACACCGGAGGGGGTCTTACATAGTGATTTTTAGGCGTTGCAAAGCGATAGTGGCGGCCTTCCTCTTCGCCTGTGCTCATGGTCAGGCCCTTTCCATGGCCAATCAATCTCTACACCCCGAACTACGATAGCTCAGCGTTCGTGATACGGCCGAAATGCCTTGTAAAAGCTTACGCTTTACAATGGCGAGATGGGTGACTTGGTATTTGGGGTCATCTTGTCTCATCTCCCATAAGAATAGCGGGGTCAGGTTGCCAGTTGAGTAGATTTTTAAGGTCGCGAACGGGATCTTGAAGTGCACTCAGCATCTACCAAAGAATACATGAGAGGCTCCCTCACTCATAATAGAGGTGTTGTATTGTATAAAAGTGATTTGAAGGTGAGGGAATGTAATTGAAGGGTGAGTGGTTGTTCGAGCGAATAGTCTGAGTTCGTCGCAAAAACGGGGAGCTTTATCGTCCGAGTCCATTATACAGTATTACAAAACAAAATAAGGGTGCGTGGAATCGTTAGTGGGTCAGTGAGAACTCAGTACTGGATGGTGTCAGCGTGCGCCTCTTCATCACTGTAAAGAGACGATATGTATTATGTAGTAAGTTGGTCAATTGAAGGGGTCTTTCCTGCCGAGGGGCCGAGGCGACTCGGCGACACGCAGGCGCTGTAGTTCCGGTTTCCTATGTAACAAATCATGACCTTGTCTGCTTTGTTCTGCCGGAAAACGAAACGTGACCAGCGGTTTCTAGGGGAACTAGGGTGCATTACTATGGTTTTTTCGGAGTCCCAGTTAAAATGACATCTTCCTGATGGACCGTCTGGTAGCTTTGTTCTACGTCTTGCCAGTGCCCCATACTAGACGACATTGTTGGATAGAACAGTTTCGCCCGCGTGTGGAGAGGGAACGGCCACGGCCTCTTGGCCTTACTACTGGTGCATTAGTGAGTTGGCATGTCTGGTGGGTGTTACTGTAAGCGGGAGCGTCGAAGCAGATGTCGGCCCTGTGACGGACTCAGACTCGGACTGAGTGTTCTAAGCAGCCGAATGTTCTGTAGGTGTCTCCGGCCCGGGAAGTTTCGCATTCATATCACAGCCAGTGTGGCGTATCGTACATTCGGGAGACTGAGATATCTAACCTTGTATCTAACAAGAGACGAAAATAGCATCAGGCACTCTACGGTACCGATAACTTGTCTTGACTGTAGGAGTCACTGGCGCTGCGCATGTTATAAGTTTCTTGGTTTTTCTGCAGCCTGGCTCTTCGCTCTTGTGTATACTGGCGACGCAATAGAATCAACCCGAAGGCATATAGGACCCAGAAAATCTATAAGAATGAATTCAGCACCTGCGTCACAAAAGATTGCTTGGTCTAACGTACGATGAGCAATGCCAACCAGGCGTGCTTCGCGGACTGTCTGGTATCGGCAGCCAAAAATGCCGTTTTGTGATATATGCCGTCGTAAACCTGGTTCCCCAACACGGATGAGAAAAAAGAACTCGTAAAGGAGGCAGCGCCGACAGAAACGGACCTGGTAATTCGCCAGTCCAAGGATGACCAGACCCTGCACTGCATGCAGGAAGTTTTGCGGTGGTCGGTGGCCGAGAGAAGGGAACGGGATGCGAATATAGTGGATAACGAGCCCTAGCACCAGCTGCCCAATGTACAGTCCAATAACGAATAAGCCACGTTTCTGTTCAGCGGAGGGGTGTCGACGTGCGATGACGATGGGTTGAAGTCAGCGCTCAGCGATAAACCGGCATTTGTGGGGACATACCCCGTGAGGAGTCAGCGATCCGTGGCCAAAGTTGTGGGCCTTCTTGCCCATGACCCATGCCGCCAGGATAAGCGGGCAGCCGAGTAAGAAGTTGACGATCCAGTGTGCATGAAACCACCTGCGAAACGCATGCGTGCGTCAGCCATCGGCGATGTCATCCCCACAGGAAGTCATCGAGGCTAACCTGTTGCTAAAGGTGCGCATATATCGAGCAATGAGAACGCCGGCCGGAAGAACGACCAAGAACGAAATGCCCGCAAGCAAGCCATGGGCACTGGCATTGTGTTTAAACTCTGTAAGGCCGGACATAATAGCCGCTTAGACGGGCAACGTCCTGAATCCGGGGCTGGAAAGGGGGTGTTGCTGTACGTGGACAGGACAAAAGCAGAGGCTGAAGGCATTCACCATCGAGTGGCAGATATATATCTCGGTGACAGCTTCCTTGCACTGCCAGGGCGACCATCGCGGTCGCATTTACCGCGGCCACGGCTCAGTTCGAAAGGTCGACGATTGGAATTACGAGTGTTGTGAGTGGTCGACGCCCAAGTCTTCGGACTTCGGAAAAGCCCATCAGGAAACTAGCGCACTAGAGTGTACTACCGCCGCGGCGTCCCCGGCTGGTGCCACTGGGTATTTCACCATGTGCAGCCATGGGTGAAAGGTCACGGTGAAGAACAGGTGGGTTATTGGTAGCAGGGAAGTGCCAGATCTGATTCTGTACTGAGGCGCACATGTACAGAAATGGAAGGAAAAAATAAATCGAAATCGATTCGTTCCAAGGCTGCCGACGTGGACTGAATTGGAGCTTGAGAAATGCCGCCAAGCGAAATGACGTCCACAGACCGCAGTCGGCACATTTTCTGATGTGGCGGCCCGATACAAAGTAGACACGAGGGCCCCCCTTTTACCGCCGCAGTCCGCAGCACGTTCTTAAAGTAGAATACAAAAAACCCTTCACGCGTTTGGCTGGTATTCCAGAGGAAAACAAATGTGCCGCGACAGATTACCCCATCAAATTGTCAAAGGCGGCTCTATAGTATTTCCACATTCTCGCGCTCATACAGCGAACGTCACTCAGCAACTGTCAGCGAAGCCGGTGAAGAACGATGAGCGTGAGATATACCCTTTCTCCGTAACCACTGAGGCTTGCTCGTGTTGCATATGTGCTGATTTCGTCGAATACGTGAACGTTTGCATTCCACAATTGGCGATGGACTTGTTTGTTTGACACTGGCACGCACCACAGGGGCCCTCTCAGTTCCTTCCTTCAACGGCTCACAGCAACATAACCCCTACCTTGGTCCCCAGACGATCTATCGCTACTCACATCAGTGGCAACCCGTCTACTACTCCTGATGCGGGGTCCTCTCTCTATTACGTTGCTTCTGGCAAGCATCACTTACAGTGCCTCACTAACCGGGGTTCGCGATCGATGGCTTGACCCATACACCCTTCGTTCGAACCCGCTCTATCCGTACGCACGCTCCCACCCCTCTAGACAACTAGGCAACACCCCTATCTATGGATCTCGCTTCTGGAAAGACTCGGATATCTCTCCATCCCAGACACGACCCTTTAGGCTCGGACGCCGTCAAGACACCTCTGAGACCGTACCGCAGGAGCTGGACACGAGACCTACACCACAGGCAACTGGCGAGCCCTCAGCTCTGACGACGGTCTTCATCAACAATGAAAAAGACTTCGCCCTCCTGCTCCCGAGGCCCGGCGGTACGCTTACTTCCATGCTTTAATCTGCGTGCTCCACCTCAACCAATTCCGTGCTAGAACTCGTGTCGACCGCCGAGTCAGACGCGCAATCGTTCTGCACTCCTGGGAGCTCCGGCAGTGACTGCCAGAATGTCATGTCCGACGGCTTCATCACGGCTTCCGCTTTCCAGAGAGCGGAAGACAATTCGTGGGTCCAGGTATGTCACCCTTCCCACCCGACAGGACGATTCTGACTCGTCGTCTAGGTCACTGGCTGTCTCGACGCGAGCAAAATGAACTTGGATCCAAATGATACTGGCGGACAGCTAGATACGCGGTTTCCTAACGGGGCGCGCTGCACGTTCGGCGAAGTCGGCGCAAGCTTCATCGAACTGTGAGTCTCCTTGGTTTCCTTTGGTACGTAATGAACTGACATCAGCGATTGCAGCGTCGAGCCCGCCTTGAACCGCTTCTGCATACGCTGCTGCAGCACCGCAAACGACCAGGTCAACTGCAACTCTCACAGGGACCGCCTTGGCTGCGAGAATGCCATACCAGGTACATATGACTTCCCAGAACTCGGCGTAAACTGTGCGTGAATCGTACTCGGGTCTATACTATCTTTGTCTCTCGTACAGATCTACTACTACTACGTGTTGTATCCTCACTTACATCTCTATTCTGCTGTTCATACAAATGCTCAGCATCACGCTATTTCCCGCGGAGAACATCCGACCACTCGCTCAGCTTCTCACGAAAAACAGAATAGGCAGTCCGGTAGTCACAAGGGTCAATCACGTAACTTTGATGGTGTCGGCGAAACGATCTCGTTTTTTTATAGTAACTTCATCTCCGTTTTGAATCGACACGCAGCATGGCGACTATCAAAAAAAAGGTTACTATGGGGTGGCTATTTTCTCTCATGTCGTGTTGGAAATACGAGAGCTTGTCTTCTCTCCGCATTCCGACCGTCGATGGTCCCTTTTGATTGATTGCACAAAATTTCAATAGTAAATTGACGACCAGAAATGATCGATGACGCACACCAGTTGGCTGCATTATAATTTTTTTTGCATGGACGCGCGCGGGAGGACGTCATGCCGAGGATGTAAGAACACCCTTGACGCATCCACGAAAGTTTGTTTGAATGATAACGGGCCCAGACTGATCCGCGGTGGGCGTCTCGGCCTGCGCTCTACTTCCCTCTTCTTTTGCTTATCACGGTGGCATTGTCATTTTCCAGTGGGAAGAACTTTCATGTCTCGGCCCTAGCTGAGTAGATGTTACTGTACTAGGCGCGACTTCCCCTCAGTTAGAAAGAGCACGAAGCTGAATATTTCGTCACAAGCGCAGTAAGTTAGCCGGATAACGCAGTAGTCGTGAGAGACGGATCGAATTGAGTTTTACGGCGTTTGCGGTCAACCGGTTGACCACCTTAACCCACCTCTTGGGTCATCCTGAGATTTTCTCGATGATGTTTTCCACGCAAGTGTCGGCCTAGATCTCTTCTTGACAGTGTAGTCATGGCCCCGGGCTAGTCCACAAGCGAGCCCTCTGCGTGGGTGCTAGCTGTCGCCTTCCTAATTCGCATTGTAATTTGCTCGCCACCAAACCCACTCCAGTACCCACACGACCTGCCAACATCCATGGCAGCCTCCACTGGGGCCTCGAAGAATTGGTATACCGAACTATCGAGCATCCCCGCTTACGCTTCTGCGCGGTTTCTTTCCGACAAGGGTGAGCCGCAGACGTCCACTCCTATCTCCCCCCATTTGCTGATACGCAACCGTTATCCAACTTGCTGCGTTGTCCGCACTGCATGGTACGATAGTCCTCCAGGTCGTCTCGTCTACGCAGGACCACACGCGCAATGTCAACCGCACGACGAGCAAGACGTTCTTCATCCAGCCGAACAGGTCGGACGGAACTTTCACCGTCATCGCATCCGCCGCTCAGGACGTATCGCCCGAGGTCATCGCCACCGCCGTCTCGCCGTCAAGTAAGCTCACCGCCATCTTGCGCGAAACACATTCGGCCGACAAGAAACGCTTCGTGGAGATATGGGAAGGAGAGAGGCTAGAGGCGTCAGTCGATGTGACCAAGGCTCACGGAGCGTTCTACACCGACGGTAAGTCCCGCGATCCTCCCCTCTCATACCAACAAGCACCGTACCTGGAGCCATCATGCCCTGCAGCAGTCCCTGAAACCCGCTTCTACCTACAGATCAACTTTCGACCCTCGCCTTTTCTCCTTCCGAAACCTCCCTGGTCTACACCGCAGAGGCGAACGCACCCGAGAATAACACCGACGATCTCTTCTCGAAGTTCCGATTTCTTCCCGATTACGGCGAGCGATACGTGGGACGGAAACGCCCAACGCTTTTCCTCGCACGATGGGCACAAAATGCAGAGTCGCGTGCAGAAGGTGCGATTCCCACCGTGCATGGCATAACAGTGCCCGCGACCTCCAACGCTCCCATCTCCTTCGGCCAAGCGCAGTTCGTCACGGACGATGTCCTGCTCGCGACCGGGTACGAGTTCAGCGAGGACGGACGACGGCTCGGCATCATGGCATGCTACAACCGCCCCACCGCCATCTGGGAGCTCAAGCTCGACCTCGCGCAGGACGCCATCGTCGCCCTCTCCACGACGAAACTATCCGACCCTACCCGCGCCGCGCGCTCCCCGCGGCCTATCCCGGGAACCAGCGCGGCTCTCTGGCTCTCCCACGAGCTCGGCGGCCCCCACGCGTCCTGCTTTTCGCTGCACAAGTTCGCGTTGCACGCGGGAACGGCAAGCGCCGAGACGGCGACGGCGAGTGTCCTCGTTCCCGTCGTCGACAAGATACGGGAGGGCTTCATGGACGGCTTCGCGGGGCTATACGTGGACAGCCTGCTGCCGCGCCCATTCGTCCGCACGGGCGGTCACGCGTACCTGCTCACGCGGACGAGCCAGCGCTCCAGACTGGAGATCATCCTCGTCGACCTGGAGCAGCCCGAGAGCGTCGTACGCCTCACACCCGCTGAGTCCAGCGACGACCTGTGGAGCTGGTCCCCGCTCGCCACGGATGGCCGCAAGTGGGTCCTCGCGTCGCGGAGCGCGCCGACGGTGCCGAACGAGCTGGTCCTCGGCAGGCTCGAGGAACACGGTGGGCGGCCTAGGGTCACCTGGCAGGTTATTGAGATGCCCCCACTTAGTCGTCGCGGTGAGCAGCCCGATATCAATCAGATGTCGTCTCTGATGTGGACATCTATAGTGGAGAGTGCTCTTCGCGAGCTGAGGGCATCGGTCCTGGCTATACCCGAACGATACCCGGTTGAGACGATCTTGATCGAGCCAAAGCGGCGCAAATCGCAGCCGCTGATGACTTTCATACACGGAGGACCACATGTCCACATCCCCACGGCCTTCGCGCCCGCGCTTGCTGCGTACGCACTGCAAGGATGTATGTATCGCCTCTCCCATTCCCCGAATCGAAGTTAATGTGGAATGCAGTCACCCTGAACGTGCCTAATTATACAGGATCGACCGGATTTGGAGATTATTATGTGCAAAAGTTAGTCGGACGATGTGGTACTCTAGACGTGGAAGATGTGAAGGCCACCGTGGATCACTTAGTGAAGGAAGGTAAGGGGGAGCACGGCCCGGGGAAGCAGTTCGTCACCGGGGGAAGCCACGGCGGTTTCCTCACCGCGCACCGTGAGTCCCGCTATTCTACCCCCTCCATTCTCATTTCCCTAAACCGGTGTACGATCACAGTCGTCGGACAGTACCCGGACACGTTCACCGCGGCGGTGCTGCGCAACCCGGTCATCAGCTCTCAGCCCTCGAGCACGGACATCCCCGATTGGTACTTCTCCGAGTTCGGCGTGCGCCCGTCGGTCGAGGCCGAGCAGATGCCGCCCGGGCTCTATGCGCAGCTCTACCCGGCCTCGCCGATCGCGCACGTGCGCAACGTGCGCGCGCCCGTCCTGCTCCTCCTTGGCACCGAGGACCGCCGCGTCGTCAACGTGCAGGGCAAGGCGTTCTTCCATGCGCTGCGTGCGCTGGGGAGGGAGGTGGAGCTGCTTGCGTTTGAGGGGGAGGGACATGCCCTCGATGGGGTTGAGGCGACGAGGGTTGGGTGGGAGGCCACCGTGGATTGGTTTGGGAGGAAGGCGTAGGGAAGGCGAGGCGTGGGGTAGAAAGGAATGGGCGATGGCCCTTGCCGGCGAGGAGGGGGTTAGTACGGACCTGTAGTTGCCTGCGTGTAGTGTATCACAACTTAACGAGCGAACCTCAATAGACGGAGCACCATCGATTGAAGCCGATCCGTTTATGGGAAGCTCAGGACGCCCAGCTACCCTCACTCTCTCACCATCAACATGGGCGACGTCTCCAGCCAAGTCTTAGCCTCGTTTGAAGCACGAGAGAAATATCGCTATTTTCGTATTCTCGTCATCGGTCGGGCCAATGCTGGCAAGACAACTCTCTTAAAGCGCGTTTGCAATACGACCGAGGAACCTTGCATTTACGACGAAAAGAGTAACAGCTTGGTGCGTTGCTTGCCTAGTTGTGGACGCAGTTCTCCTCTAATCACCCAACGGAAATCCAGTTGGAGCCGACCTCGGAGGTGATTGCTATGTTTTCGCTGACTGATCTCGACTAGATTTAACCTTGCTGCTGATCAGCGCGGGATCCACGACATCGATCGCCCATTCGCTTTTGCTAGCAATCCGCAGTTCATCTTCCATGATTCTCCTGGGTTTGAGACAGGGGACGAGAGTCAGCTGAAGAAAGTCCAGTCGTTCATTAAGAAGCGTGCGAAGTCCACGGAAGTAGACGACCAGCTTCATGCGATATGGTTAGTTTCGCTGTCTCGCGTTGTTGCCCTCCCTAACTTCTGGTGCAGGTTCTGCTTTATACCGAATAAAGCGAGATTCTTACTTGATTTAGAAAAGAGGTTCTTCAATGAGCAACGAGCAGGAAATAGTTCGTTGACCTTCTCTCTATTTTATGAACTTCCCACTAACAGGAATGAAAACTTTCTGCAGTTCCAGTGATTGCGATCTTCACGAAATTCGATCATCTGATAAGTCAAGTCTACGATGATCGCCTAGAAGAGGACGAAAATCGCGAGGTTGCGGAGGGGGTATTGAAGGATAGCCTCCGAGCACCGTTGTTCGAGTATAAATTTCCACCCAGAGCGGATGTATGCTTGGAAGGCGCGTTTCGGGTATGCTTCAGGTAGTTGATCGGTCTGTTGACTCGGTCGGGATACAGATATGCAAGACGATGACGCGAACCACCAAGAACAGGTGAAAGAACTGATCGAGAAAACAGCAGAGTCCCTCGATGATCTTGCACTCAAGATATTGTTCGTTTCGCTCCAGCAGAATAACCTGGAACTGTGTCTCAAGTACGCGGTACAATAGTAGGCATTTCCCCCGAACAAAATATATTTAATGCACTCATTAACGTCCATTCCAGTGTGCCGAATGCTATGCGGATCCTTACTATGGTTGGTTTTATCGTGTTGTCGGACCAGATTTTCCTGCATTAAATGTAATGGTTAAAGGGGGGATTCGTGGAGTGGTGTTTGCTATGGTTCCGCCATTCATATGTGAGTTAAAGCTGCATTCGTTTCGTCCCTTATTGATTTGGTATCAGTTCGACGTGAGTACAACCGACAATGGTGAGAGGTAAGAGGTCTATCATTCGGGGAATTTTCTCATTTGCTGATACACACTATCACAGTGGGTGAATGTGCGCTCATAAGACACAGGTTTATGTACGGAGATCCGATATTTTCTGACTCAGACCCAGAATTGATGCCTTGTTTAGGAGGTGAGAGAATGAATATTTTCAATGCACGAAAGCGATGACTTACATTTATATAACAGTATGTAAGTTGCATTATCAGCAATCGTGCTCAGAGAGATACGATAATGTTTGTAGGGGAAGACGGTAAGAAAGGAATGTAATACTGGGATGCAGAAGCTGAACACAATGATCTGTATAGGAGGTGCGCACCTGTTCTGCTGACTGGAATATGATGAAGCTACCATAAACATGTCCAGGATGTGAGTCGCTCTCTCCCTTTTGTGCAAAATTTGGCGACTGACCATGCCACCTGAAAACGTGTCCAGGTTGTGAGTCGCTCTCTCCCTTTTGTGCAAAATTTGGCGACTGACCACGCCACCTGAAAACGCGTCCAGCTCGTGAGTCGCTCTCTCCCTTTTGTGCAAAATTCGGCGACTGACCACATGACCTGAAAACGTGTCCAGTTCGTGAGTCGCTCTCTCCCTTTTGTGCAAAATTCGGCGACTGACCATGCCACCTGAAAACGCGTCCAGGAAGTGAGTCGCTCTCTCCCTTTTGTGCAAAATTTGGCGACTGACCACGCCACCTGAAAACGCGTCCAGGAAGTGAGTCGCTCTCTCCCTTTTGTGCAAAATTCGGCGACTGACCACGCCATGAAAACGTGTCCAGGGAGTGAGTCGCTCTCTCCCTTTTGTGCAAAATTCAGTGACTGACCACGCCACCTGAAAATGTGTCCAGCTCGTGAGTCACTCTCTCCCTTTTGTGCAAAATTCGGCGACTGACCACACCACCTGAAAACGCGTCCAGGAAGTGAGTCGCTCTCTCCCTTTTGTGCAAAATTTGGCGACTGACCATGCCACCTGAAAATGTGTCCAGGTTGTGAGTCGCTCTCTCCCTTTTGTGCAAAATTTGGCGACTGACCACGCCACCTGAAAACGCGTCCAGCTCGTGAGTCGCTCTCTCCCTTTTGTGCAAAATTTGGCAACTGACCACGCCACCTGAAAACCCATCCAGTTCGTGAGTCGCTCTCTCCCTTTTGTGCAAAATTTGGCGACTGACCACGCCACCTGAAAACGCGTCCAGGAAGTGAGTCGCTCTCTCCCTTTGTGCAAAATTCGGCGACTGACCATGCCACCTGAAAACGCGTCCAGCGAGTGAGTTGCTCTCTCCCTTTTGTGCAAAGTTCGGCAACTGACCACGCGACCTGAAAACGCGTCCAGTTCGTGAGTCGCTCTGTAACGCCACCACAGGGGCGTTAAGTACAACGTGTACTTCGGTTAAGTCACGGACAGTAACGGGACAGGAGTAAGTCAGTTACGACTTAGTTCGATGATGAACAAGTACCACTTGGTCTCCGTGAACACAAGGGTAATAGCAAAGACAGGCTCAAGCGCAACGGCGAGCAAACGGGGGAGTCAAGCGAAAGTGCGACTCAAGAGAATTGGTTCGTGAGAGAAGACAGCGGTGTGGTATTACACAAGAAGTCAAGTCTACCATACAAGCTAGGTAGCGTGGGACTTATATACTGGTACACGATGTTTGTCAGAGACAAACATATGGCACAATCCTAGGATCCGGGTCCTAGAGAGCTATCAAAGGGAAGGTACAGAAAGAGAACAAGGGGATCCCACGGGACGACACGTGGATCAGAAGTCGTCAGTGGATTCTGGAAGTCGTGCCATGGGGCGTCGTAATGGTCATGCGCTAGGCGCGAGATAAGAGTCGAGGCACGGGTCGAAGCGAGTTGTATCGTAAAAGTACAAGAGAAAGTCGACACAGAATATGAGTCACAAGACGAAGAGGAACAAGCCGAAGCGAGAAGAAATCATAACATTACCCCCCCCCTTCAGACTCGAAGTTGCCACGACTTCGACTAGTCACTGGTATAGTAACAGTCCTCTTCGGGGATAACGGTAGCGGGATTAGGAGAGGGGGAGCGGGGACAGGTATGAGATCGTAAGAACATGTGGCGCCCTCTTCGGCCACACTTACGGCAACCCTCGTACTGCGGGCAGTCGATCTCGTCGTGCGTCGCCTTCCAGTCGAGACACTTCCCACACCAGCGGGTGTGCGGCGTGGGATTCTCGTATTGGGCGGACATCGGAGACATTTGCCTTATGAGGCAAACGTCCACCCGATGGGCGAGACTTCCGCACCACTGGCACGCGTCCCGTCGTCCTCGCTTGGGGCAGTCTCTTACGAGATGGTCCAGGGACCTACACTCGTAACATCTGCGGCGACGCGTGCTGCCTTCTCCTTGAAGGCGCGGCATCTCGCAGGGCCCTCCCTCCTGCAGAGGCAACGGTATCTCGCCAGGTCCATCCGCACGCAGGGGCAGCGGCATCGAGGAGTGGCGGGGTCGTGTGGGTTTGGTCATGAGTTCAACGTATCGGTCACTGATAAGGGGGATGATGCGGGCGTACTGCAACCGCTTTCTTACACTGGACATGTTCATGTCCAGGTGGAATTGGTCCTTGACGGCTTCCGCCTCCAGTCTGCGGAGGTCGTCCCGCCACACCTTAAGCGTGTCTCGGGCTTCCAGGCAGGTGCGCAGGTGGGCGACGTCGGCATGGAGTGCGGGGTAGTGGAGAGAGGAGATAACCTCGTCAATGACGAGGCGGCGAGGGTCGTGGGGGTGGAAGAGGTCGATTTGTTGATCTGTCACGTGTTGCGGAAGTTGGTTAGCCGTGGTGGCGCGCAAGTAAATGGATGTGACGTAGCATGGCTCTCCTTTCCCCATCGTCCCTACCACCTCCTGGTAGTCCTTGCGGTAATAGATGTACCGCGCCACTTCTTTCCTTCCTGGCTCTCCAATCATGAGCGGGTAGAAGCGCGAGGAGGTGGGGTCGTTAGGGAAGTAGGGGATACCCGGCTCTCCCGATGTGTCCGGGTCTTCATCGTCGAGGAGAGCGTAACGTGGGTCAGGGACAGCGAGCTCGACAGTGGGGATGGGGGTGAATACGTGGTCAATCCCAGGTGGGAATGGGGGAGGCGGGAGCGTTGACTGGTGCAGGGTACTGAGGGTCGGCTGCGAGATAAGGGGAGGTGGGGGCGTCGACTCAGAGGATCCCGATGACTTGGGTGGCTCAGCAATGGTGGGTAGCGATGTTTCGGGGTCGAGTGTAAACTCGGGCAGTGGGGGAGGAGTAGTAATTCGAGAGTACAGGGTGTACGCAGCATCCGGATCCATATCCAGGATTCCAGCCTCTTGGGATGGGACAGTCAGGTTGTCGAGAATGATTTGGGAAGGGGGGCGAACGGGTACAGTGGTGATGACGGGTGTCTCAGACATAAGGTCTTCGGGGATGATCATGGGTGACGAAAATGGGCAGAGGGGGTGCATCTTTTATATCTTTCATCCAGCCCCTTCGGCGGTAGGATTTTGCCGGTAGAATTCGGCTATTAAGTCAGGTGCGTGGCGGACGTTGTCGAGGGGTTCCCACAAGCTGTCACTCATGGGAAATCCCTTCCACTGGATGAGGAATTGGAGTTTGCGCCCTCAGCCATGAAGGTGAGATTGTAACACGCGCTCCACTTCGAACTCTTCTTCTCCTTTGATAAGGTCAGGTGGAGGTCGTGTGAAGTTAGCTCCATGGAGTTCCGTCTCCTTATACGGTGTAAGAAGGTTCGCATGGAACACGGGGTGTATCTTCCACGTCTTTGGAAGCTCTAGTTCGTACAAGACCGCCGATAAGACCTTTTTGATTCGGAACGGTCCGTGACGTTTTGGAGCGAGTTTTGCGGTGGGGTAGAAGGTTCGGAGGTTCGTCCCCTCCAACCACACTTGCGCGCCTTCCAGGTAAGGTATGAAGCGCGTCTTCCCTCTTTTCGCCATTAGCTCTTGCGCATGCTTGATACAGTCTTGCGCGTGCTGGCGTCTATCGCCCATCTCTTCTAGTCGTTGATCAACAGACGGAGTTGATGTGGGTTTCGACGTCCACATGGTGCGTGGTTCCCATCCCATGATCAACGAGAATGGAGAGTGTTTGGTTGTGGTGTTCGGCCAAGAGTTGTGCGCGAATTGCGCTACTGGGAGTGCCTCTGCCCAGTTATCTTGTTGCACGTTGCTCCAGTGGCGGAGATACTGTTCTAGCCACTGGTTAGTGCGCTCGGACTGTCCGTCGGTCTGTGGATGGTATGCGGACGAGATGTTCTGACGGATTCCCAGCGTCTTACACAGGTCCTTCATGAAGGCGGACGTGAAGCGTGGGTCTCAATCCGTGATCATCTTACGGGGAATGCCGTAGTGTGGGTAAACGTGATGGAGATAGAGTCGCGCCACTCCTTCCACGGTAATCGTCTCATTACATGGGATGAAGATGGCCGCTTTCGAACAATCGTGGTCGGTAATGGTAAGAATGGAGTCGTATCCATTCGACGGGGGTAGTTTCGTGATGAAGTCCATTGTCACGACTTCGAATGGTTCAGCGTTGGGGTCTGTGGTGATAGGAAAGAGGTGTGGCTTTTGTCGGTGGGGGTTGATCTTGTTGGCTTGGCACGTCGCACAGCCCTTGACATAGTCTTCCACATCCTTCCGCATATTTGGCCACCAGTAGTCACGTCGCACCAACTCTAGCGTGTTTGCGATTCCTGGGTGGCCCATGCTGGGCGTGTCGTGGAAAAAGGTAATCACCCCCCGTTTAAGATCGTTGTTGCCCACGACAACGAGAGCGTCTCCTTTCCACCAGAGGCCTTGGTGCTTCTTCAGGTTGTGGGGTTCAACCCACACAAGGACGGCTTTCTCGTCCATGTTTTGCGCTATTTGTGTCCAGATGTCCATGTCGTGCATTGACATCTGGGTTGCACGTATAAATCGGTCGGCGGGGAGGACGATGACGTCATTGTTGTCCTCCTCGTTGGGTTCATAATCGGCTCGTCGTGAAAGGGCATCCGCGCAACCGTTTTTTATACCGGGTACGTGCTTCAGTGCGAAGTTGTACTCCGACAATTCTAAAAACTCGCGTGCCACTCTCCGGCTGATCTTTCAGGGGTCTTTCCAATACTGCAGATTGGCGTGGTCGGTGTGGATGATGATTTTGTGAGGGGAGCCAACCAGGTAGGTACGCCAAGCTCGTAGTGCCTTGACTACCGCTAATAGCTCCCGGTCATAGATGTCATAGTTGCGTTCCGCCTCTGTCAGCAATTCAGAGTGGAACGCAACTGGGTGCATGCGTTGATCGGGCCCTAGCTGGTTAAGTACAGCTCCCAGGGCCACATTCGACGCGTCTACCTTGAGTTCGAATGGTTTCGCAAGGTCGGGGAAGAGGAGTGTAGGTTCTCGGCCGATGCTTCGTCTAATATTATCGAACGCATCCTGCTGGTCCTGGTCCCAACGCCACGGAGTGTCTTTCTTTGTGAGGTCGTGTAACGGGCGGGCGAGGGTGGAGAATCCTCGGATAAACCGCCTATAGAAGTTACAGAAGCCGAGGAAGGCGCGCACTTCCCTGAGGCTTCTCGGAGCCAGCCATTCCAGGACTCCCCGTACTTTAACGGGGTCCATCCGGACGTTTCCATGTCCGATAATGAGTCCGAGGTATTCGATTTCTAACACCTCGAATTCACACTTCTCCGGTTTGACGTATAGATTGTGCTCGTCGCAGAGGTGTAACACCTCATGCAGCACATTCCGGTGTTGGGCGTGGTCTAGGGTGGTGGCGATTAGGATATCGTCCATATAGACGATCACAAGTCCGAGTAGGATGAGGTCTCGGAAGATGTAGTCCATCATCGCTTGGAACGTTGACGGGGAGTTCGTAAGGCCGAAATACATAACCAGGGGTTCGAACAGTCCCCGGTTCGTCTTAAACGCCACTTTGTGCTCATCTCCTGGTTTGACTCGTACGTTGTTATAGCCCCATCTGATGTTGAGCTTGGAGAATAATCGGGCTCCTCGTATGCGATTGATGAGTTCGGGGATGAGGGGAAGGGGATAGTGGTTTCGGACGGTGATCTCGTTCAACCGCCTGTAGTCTTGGACGGGTCTCAACTTCCCATCTTTCTTTTTGATAAAGAAGAATGGTGACGCGTAAGCGGACTTGGAGGGTCTGATATACCCTTTGTCAAGCTGCTCAGTGAGGAACGTAGTGAGCGCCTCCTCTTCGTGTTGTGCCAGCAGATACACTTTACAATCTAACGCTGGCGGGGGCGTTCGGTAGGAGGTCGATGGCATGGTCCCACACTCGTGAGGGAGGGAATCGGTGGGACGCTTCCTCGCTGAACACCTTACGGTGCCGCCGGTATTTAGTCTTTGAAAGTCCAGTTGCAGGAACTGAAAAAGACTGCAACTCAACTGAACTGCAACTGGAAAAAACCGGACTTTTGGTTGCAGTTGTACCTAATCCTAGAATGTATCAGTTGCAGTTGCCTGAAATGGCAGCTGACCTCCAACCGGTTGCAACCGGTTGCAACCGATTTCTTAGTCAGCAGGTGATTGGGCTGAATTTCTGATCAAAACGAGCCTAAGATCACCCAAATCGGCCAAAAACTGAGCAAGTTATGATCAAAACAATCATTTTACTCATAACTTTTGCTTCTTTTGGCTGTTTTACCTAATTATTTTTTCATTATAAGGCAGTTGCACTTAGAAATTTATTATAAGTACCTATTAACACTAATTATCAGTGGTTTTGACTCAGTTTAGACCAGTTTCAGATAGATTAAATAACATTCAGTTGGGTCCAGTTGCAACTGGTGCAACTGGTTTTTTTGCAGTTTTTTGCAGTTGCAGTTGAGGTTGCAACAAATTTCATTTTTTGGCAACCAGTTGCAGTTGCAGTTGGACCAAATATGGTCAAAAAACCGGACCCAACCGGACTTTCAAACCCTACCGGTATTCCACAGGTACCAATTCTTTGAACATGCGTTCGGGTCTCTTTGCCGCCTCTCGTTGGGCTAACTCTGAGGCGGTCGTCGTTTTTCGTAGGAATGTGATGCAGGGGTCCCGCTCATCATCTATGAGCTGTTCCCACGCCTCCTCGTCAAGTTCATACATCTCCAATGCCCTTATGGATGCTTCCATTGGCGTGGCTTCGTCTGACAGATGGAGGCTGGAAATAACGACCGGTTGAAACTCCTCGTTCAACGTCGCTTCTCCCCATCGTATCTGTGGCTCAAAGGCCGTGAACCAGGGGTACCCCAGGATTACTTCGTCTCTTCCTAAGTTCGTGATTAGGAAACGAAGCGTCTTGGTCTCTTTTCCGGTTCTCATGGTGAGGTCGGTGTACTGTGTGATCTCCCCGTCTTGGTTATTCGTCCCATCTACGTTCCAAATACGGATGGGATGTGAGACGTTTTGGGTTGATATCTGTAGTCGTTTGAGCAGTGTCGAACAAATAAAATTGTCGGTTGCTCCTGAGTCCACTAGGACTTGTCGTTCGGCCGTTGTGTGTGCAGATTTAAACAGAACTGGGATTTGCATGGATCGATATCTGCTAGTGTACACGTTTAGATTTAACGCTCTAGCCCAGGCCACCGGGTTCAAGCGTCGGGAAAACCCTCTTTTCCGAATAGTTTGTCCACCATGAGGTCCCTGACTTCTTGGGTCTGCGCTTTCATCACAGCGATCTGCGCATCTGCCTGCTCTTCATTCGAAAGTACGCGATTAGAAGATACGGCGACAGTAGTGATGGTGGGAGTTGATACGTCTGGAGTCGGGGTAACGGAGGGGGGTCCGAAGGAGGAGGCAGTAGCCGCGCGCGTTCCCTTTTGTGGGCAGTTACGCGACATGTGCCCTTGAGCATGACATCTAAAACATCGTCCCTCCTTCTGAAGCTGGGCCCGGTCTCCGTCAGTAAGCGCCACGGAGGCTCGGGCGCGTCCAACATCCATGGCGTTCGGGTTTCGGTTCTGATTGAGGGCCTGGACCCACTGCTCTCGGCTGTGTCCGCCCTTCTTTCCCCGTTGGGGCTTGTTCTTCCCCAAGCGGTCCTTTAAAACCAGATATTCAGCCTGCTGTAAGCGGGCGGCCGCCTTCCAATCATCCCACATAATTGGATGTTGGAAGCGTGTGGCGTTGATTACTAACTGGTTTGGGAGTCCATCCTGGAACATCTCCAGGGTCGTGGCTTCATCGGGATTATACCCGGCTTTGTGGACTAGGTTGGAAAACGTAGCCACATAGGTGTCGATGTCTTCGCCCTTCATAGTCAGAGTCTGCAAACTCTTTCGGGCTTTCGTTCGTTCTGCCGTGTCGGTATACGATTGCATGAACCGATCACGGACGGTGTTCCACAGGTTCATCTCCGTCATTAGGACACCTGTGTTTCGCTGGTCCTCAAGCCAAGCGAACTGCTCTGTGACCCAATCGTCGACAAGGGGTCCGCGGATGTAGGAGAGGAAGGTCATCACGCGGGGGTAAGGGATGGCGAGTTGGTCGACGGTGGGGTTCATTTCTCGGTACAAATTGAACGCAAGCATGAATTGCTTGCTCTTTTCTCGGTCTCCGTTGAACTCGGGGGGTGGGTTCCCTCCTAAGCGTCCGTGTCCTCCTGGCGCAGGCGGGATCACGGCTGGTGCGGCTCCGGCGGGGGGAATAGGAGCACCACCTGCTCCACCGCCCCCGCCTCCTCCGCCACCTGTGCCGCCTGCTCCACCGCCTGGCGCACCTCCTCCACCAGCGCCGCCACTCGGGAGACCTCCTCCAGGAGCTGCGCCTCCGCCTCCAGGAGCCGCTGCTCCACCTGACGAGCTGCTGCTAGGAGCGCCTCCACTACCAGAAGGAGCTGGTCCTCCGCTGGTAAGGGTTGTGCTGGCCGAGGCATGGGTTTGTGACATGGACTGGGGTGTGGGTTGAGAACCAGGTAGGTCTGGGGGATTTACGAATAGGGAGGGGGTGAACGTGGTTGTCGGTACGGAGACACTGGGTGAGTTATCGGGGTCGGAGTCAATGTCAATTCCTTTTGGGTTATGACTCTTTATTGGTCCAACGTTCAACTCAAGTGGTACTGGTCCAATAGTATACCAGCTTCGTTCGTTCGGCGAGTAAGCAATGTAAGCCCAGAGACGTTTGTCCTCCAGGTAATGGATCTGGTGATACTCTTGCTTCTTCTGGTTGAAGATATAATATCCTTCAACGTTGTCGATTTCTGCCCAGATAGCTGCTCCTTTGATACGGTCAGAGAGCTCGTCGGTTGTCAGCCGAGTGATGTACTCCGGCTTGAACTGGGATCTGGCGCGACTAGCTGTCGCCACTGTGAGAGACTTGACTTAATGTAACGCCACCACAGGGGCGTTAAGTACAACGTGTACTTCGGTTAAGTCACGGATGGTAACGGGACAGGAGTAAGTCAGTTACGACTTAGTTCGATGATGAACAAGTACCACTTGGTCTCCGTGAACACAAGGGTAATAGCAAAGACAGGCTCAAGCGCAACGGCGAGCAAACGGGGGAGTCAAGCGAAAGTGCGACTCAAGAGAATTGGTTCGTGAGAGAAGACAGCGGTGTGGTATTACACAAGAAGTCAAGTCTACCGTACAAGCTAGGTAGCGTGGGACTTATATACTGGTACACGATGTTTGTCAGAGACAAACATATGGCGCGATCCTAGGATCCGGGTCCTAGAGAGCTATCAAAGGGAAGGTACAGAAAGAGAACAAGGGGATCCCGCGGGACGACACGTGGATCAGAAGTCGTCAGCGGATTCTGGAAGTCGCGCCACGGGGCGTCGTAATGGTCATGCGCTAGGCGCGAGATAAGAGTCGAGGCACGGGTCGAAGCGAGTTGTATCGTAAAAGTACAAGAGAAAGTCGACACAGAATATGAGTCACAAGACGAAGAGGAACAAGCCGAAGCGAGAAGAAATCGTAACACGCTCTCTCCCTTTTGTGCAAAATTTGGCGACTGACCACACCACCTGAAAACGTGTCCAGCAAGTGAGTCACTCTCTGTCTTCTATGCTAATGAGGCGACTCAAAAACACATCCAGGCTGTGAGTCGCTGTCTCCCTTTTGTTTGCAATTCTGGGACTGACAGGCAGACCCCAAACGTTACTAGTTTGTGGGTAACCTCTCCTTTTTGTAGAGTTGCGATCCCAGTCATGCTACTCTACCGTCTGCTTCCTTTCCTCAGTCACAGAACACCAAGAATGTTTTGGAAGTCGTGCAGAAAATGTCTGATGTTCGTGAAACTTTACCCCACATCTCAGTAATGGATGCTGATTACAATCAGAAACCTTCCATCACCGTGTTTTCTGGTTTGTTTGGTCTCCTTCCTGTATTTATCCGTCCTTCTCAGTTACCGTTCATTTTTCGGCATCATGCAGCGCTCATCATTTGTCTGGAGAACTCCTTCTGGTACCAATCCTCATCTATCTCCTTTATCGATGCATTTTGCAAGGCTTTTGGAATATATACGGAAACCGCCACACACACGGAGGTGGAGATTTCCCTTAAGGAGCTAGGAGGTTTGTCTGAAGGGAGCGCATTCACCTCTGCGCTGTCTGAAATTCTTCTCAGCCACCATCTTCGTATGTTGAATTATATTTTCTCGTACCAACTGTTTCTGATCATCATTGTTTGTTAAGCCCATCCCGTTCTGACAACCCCGAACCTTTAAACTGAGCATTGATGCCCTCTTGGATGTCATTCCCATTACTCTGACTGCTATAAACCTGTATTGTTTGAAAACGTAGCAAAGGTTCTACCAATCAGATCAATAGGCTCTGTATAGCTACTTGAGCATTGGCTTTAAATGCTCCCACCTAAATGTACTAGAGAAATGATGGGGTCCCAGCTTTGCGTATTATGGGACCTGAAGTGGTTTGTATTGACCACATCATTGCCGCAGACGAAGTGGGGCGACAATGTGAAAGCTAGAGGGTATGGTAAAAAGATTCTACGCAGAAATGATCGCGCCGCATGCTCAGCTTGGAAGAGACACCCGTCAGCCTGCCCCGGGCTCTTGCCGGGGGAGCAAGCGAGCGACAGCAGTGGGTCAGTGAGGTCATATTCCTCCATCCTGTGCCGGTGATGGCATCACGCAAAGTGCAGGTAGTGCATGGCGGCTGCGAGGCATGACATTCGGTCGGCTCACCGCCCACCAGCATCGTCTCCAGCGCCTGGAGATATAATGGAAAATAAAAAATAAAATCCCGCACTGGCATAAGCGGGGACAGGCGGGTTCTTACTGTTGATATCCTAAACTGTCCCAGATCGCTAGGAAACGGTCTACGGCGAGCGCAGGGTCTAGGGGGTGTGAAGCGTCGCGAGCGGTCGCGCAGGCCTCCACGGGGCACGAGATGTCGTATGGATGTCTTTGCAAGAACTAGGTCTCCTCTCTTTCTTTTCTCATTTTTTTCTGTCACCTACACCCGGACTCACCTCCTTAAGAAATGAAATGATGTTACTTGAATTGGCCTCAACGACGGCGGGCTCTCCCTGCACAGAACCTCGCACCTGTACAGTGTACACGGTCTTGTTGTCTTGTTTAGTCGCGCGCACCCTGCTGGTCAAATCAGTCAAATCGGTTAACTTGGTCATCCTTGGTACGATGGAGCTGCCTGACCAACTGCACCGAACGGTCACGTTGCGGGGAGTCGGTCTGGATGGCAGCGAGATCTAGATGTAACCCATCACCCAACAGACGTCCTCTGAATCCTGGCTCGTGGTTGCGGATGAGGCACGTCATTTAGGTAGAAAATCTGGACGAAACCGGTCATTTTGCGCCAGACAGGTTCTTATGCTTTTTGTTGGTGATACATCATGGCTTCCCCCGTTGAGAACGAACCGTTTTTATCAAGGCTTTACTCTGGTTAAGCCCAGACATAGCGATCTGAAATTCCGCACTGTGTCGTCTTGAATACATACATCATCATAATTTGCATACTCCTTGCTACCTTCATTTTCGGATGTGACTGCGAGCGCAGCTGGTGTCGCTACTATAACAAACTGTCTCTATTTAGTGCGTGCGTCCAGCTACTTCAAATACAGAACAATCCAAGTTGTTGCTCTAGTAAATCCCATATTCAGCACTGCCGTATGTCACGACTACAGCGCATCCCGGGTCATGGGTCCACTGGACACTTCCCCCTTGTCCTCGCTTTCCTCACCAGCAACACGGCTCTGCATTGTCTCTTCTGCCGGACGGCCTTGGCGAGCTCGTTCATGTTCGCAGCGGCGGCGCTGGCGTGAATGCGACCCTTGTTCGTCGGCCTCCGTGTGAAGCGTGCAACCTCGGCATCGTACTACTCCCATTCGGGGATCTGGTGCACGCTGTGAGCTTCGGACCTCTCTATGGGTGTAGGGGCGGAAGTGATAGCTGTACAGGCTCTTCGAAGGAGGGGAAGGGGGGTGCAAACCGTCACGGTTTTTGGCAGAGATCGACGGTCTTGGCACGATCTAGTCTATCCTTGCTGTCTAAAGCGATTGTTAACATAGGATCTCTAGCCGCGAACTCCGACTGACACCACGTTTCGCACTAAAGGAGAGTTCTATGTAGCAATAGCATCATACTGAAAACACGCGATGAAAATTTACCCATAGCCAGGCTTCACACAGAGAGAACTTTGAACGTATAAGTAACCCTGGTAGCGGCCAAAATTTCTCGGCTTATAGGAGCATGTCGTTGCAGGTTGTTCAGAAGGTCTGTGACAGGCCGTCAACATCATCGCGAGTTTACATTTTCCAAGGAATGAGACGAGCGCACCTTGATCAAGGTTAGCAACCGAATTTACGCCTCTTTATGGAGGTGGGCAGTCGTAAAAATTATTCTCGATGTCCGCCTGGTTATCCGTAATTGCACCCGCATAGACCTAAACAAAAAAGATCGTCAGATGCCAACAGCGCGCAATCCAACACGGTAACCTGCTCTTGAAAATGTGCCTGTCCGAAGCTGGGTTAAGGAAGTTCTGCCCCCATAGGCGATACGATAGAGCTCGGTGGACAGGGTAGGGGCCGGACGTACGTCATCGGGCGCGTAATACGTTCCATTGATAAATGTGTGGCCATTGGGTGACGACGCCGCATCTGTCCCCAGCCGTTGGGCATACGCGCGAGCCTCGTTGATCCTCGCTTCGAAGTGCCGCCGGCCAAAATATCGAATGACAATGCCTCTCCTCCCCCTTTGATTTTCTTGCCCCCTGCGAGCGCTTCGAATTGCGCCTGCACGTGGGACCAGTCCAATTCTGGTTCTCCCCTGTCCTGCAAATCCAGAACCTGTGGTTCACGCACAGCGCTGAAAAATCGTATCGTTGTACCATGGCCATAGTTCTCCGTCGAGTGTAGAACACCCTAACCATCCTTGCGCCCTCCTCGGTCAACGATGGGAACAATACCGAGGCGTATCGGGTAGGAGCGGTCGATGAGCATCGAAACCGTGTTCGTAATGAAGTGAAGGCTTGCTGGTCGAGATAGGTCGAAAACGAAGACGACTTTGAACATGTTACGACGGACGGACGGCGCTTGACCTGGGTACGTCGGGTGCAAGAGCTTAGTTTGGTTTAGTGGTGCGCAAAAATGAACACAGGAGATGAACTTACTACATATAGGGATGGTTGCCAACGTGCGTAGCTGTGTGCAATTGAGAATGCAAGGCACCGTAAGAACTGGGACACTCACCGGCTATCCTTCTCTCGTTCCACCAGAAGATAAGATTCTGCACAGTCACTGGAATCAAAGACGCCATCCGTGGTGTCGCCTCTCAGCGAAGAAGTGACAAAAGAGGGATGGATAACAAGTTCAAACGCTTCTCCGGGTAGGGGGCCAAGGGACGTCAAGGAGAGAACATAAGGCCGCTTTCCTTGCGTACTAGACTAAGATCTTCGGCCGCCAAGGCTTCGGGGGATGTAAGGAACAGCGAAGAGAGAGGAAGGACAGAATATTACCTGTACGGGTTCGCCGGGGGGAACCGGCGCCCCATTCAACCAGACCGTGCTCACGCAGGGGTGAATTTTGCAAGAGTTCGAAGAGATTTCCTCTAGCAGGCCGGAGTGTGGGACAATTCGCCGAGCGATAGAAGTCGCGTATTTAGGGAAGTCATGAACGAGGTGTTTCAATGTCTGGAGTGGGGTCGGTGATTCGGAGACCAGCTGAGTGGCAAGAATACTAATCTCTTGCACGAAAAGTCAGCAGGACACGAGGGGTTGCGACGGGGAAGATCGCGGGATGCTTACGAGCTATTTCGTCTTTTGTTAAAGGCCCACCGACGTCCAAGGTCGTGTTGAGGGGTGCTGTTCTAGAAGAGGGAGGGCTATCTAAGCCGGCTTCTGCATCATCGGCATGTGCTCTCTGGGCGTCTTCCGATGAGAGGTCTAGTGCCGTCTAGCGTAAGTAGAAAGTCGCAAGGGAAAACGGCACTGAATTACCTCTGCTATGGGAACGTCTATCGTCGAGAGTGAGAGAATTCATCTTCTTTAAGTCCAGCGTGACGCGGTAGCCAGAGAGGTAGCCTCTATCCCTTACTACTCCATCGGAGGGAATGGGTCTCAAGATGTATTGCAATCTCAGCGTGGGAGCACTGGACAGCCGCAAGAGGTGTGAGTGGAGTTGTCGGAAATTGGTAGATCGGAAAGAAGCATAGAGGGACGGCAGTGCGGCGCTGTGGACTACTCAGGGCCTGACCGGGTGTGGAATATATGTGATCGAAAGTGAGAGTGTGGGGCTTCGGAAAAGGTTCAGTGATACTGCAACGCGAAAACCGCAAGAGAGGAAACCGAGAGAGAGGTCGACGACTCACAAAGACAAGGAGGAGGCCCCCGCAGAATCTAGGGTCTCCGAGTCCGGGCCCGTTACGAGCCTTTCTACGTCGCAGACGACCTCTCCGTACCAGTCTACCCATTCCGCATTCACCACGGCATCGTTCGGAGTCTTTCTCGCATTGTCCGAATAGTGTTCGTAAAGGGCGACGATTTTTGGATTTACAGCATGCAGGGCGAGTTGGGCTTGAACGACCAACTTCTACAGCGCCTGATTTGGACGAGTAGCCGGCGGAGAGCGGGGTCTGCAATGCGAACTGCTGCTGCGCCTCGGGTGAGAGCATGCACGTCCTTGGCCGGAAACGCGTCAGGGCTTGTCAAGGCGTCCAAGAGTGGGAAGAATGCATCAGGTTCTTCTAGCGAAATTGTCTCTCTGAAAAAAGAGATGTAGATTAGTCGCAAGGTAATCGTTGTGAGGAGCCGTACATGAGTTCGAGGACAAATGGCGGGGAAGGCCAGGAGGTGCAGAAGGAGACCTTGACTGGTGGAGAAGAGCTACGAAAAATGGCAGGGCAAAGTAGGGACAGGATGAGACCAGCCTATACTGAAACGAACCTCGTCCTCATTTCGGTGCCAGTGGAATGTGAAGCTAGGCTAGACGTCACCGGTCTGGTGTCGCACGCACAAACCGTTTGAGTAACGGTTTTGAGCGAACAACTCAGATGGGCTTGATGAACGCTTAATCGGGCCTGCCGTACCAGTGCTGCCAGGCTATGTTGGACGTTGGTCCGATCACTAGTGCGTCACCAGTCACTGCTTACCGCTCAAGGCACCTAAGTGTATATTCCGATCAAATATATCAAGCTCTCAAGCAGAATACGGTGGGAATCCTAAGGACAAGCAAGCTATAACAGGAGTCCAAGGCTCCGAGCACCACCCATGACAATTGAACCCGTTTCTGACCTTCCCTACTCCTTATCCATGTCCAGTTCCTGGCGAATCAGGTCTGCGATCTTCTCCTTGGGGTCTAGAGCCCTCGCTCCAGAAGCTATCTCATCAATCAGTCGGTGTATTTTTCCGGCGTGGGAATCTTGGTAGCTCTTCAACGTGTCCGTGATGAGCTCCCTGGTGAGAGGCCTGGGTGGTTCCTTTACCAGAATGGCAATAAAGAGGTTATGCAGAATCAGTGTGAGATCCACGATGTATGCCCCTAGACACCGAGCGGTCAATGGACTGTTGCACGCAAACATTAATATTAATTTGCGTCCGGTATATGATTTCACGTACATCGCTTGATATTTTTGACTGAGAAATTTGACTGCGACAATTGCAATACCGGCTCCACTGAGCACCTGCGCAAAAGAGGCAGCGACAACGCCAGCAATTGAACTCAGGGTGGAGAGGGTGGACAGCGTCTCGTTCAGGCCTCTAGAAGTGACTGTGACTTAGACGTCGATTTTGGGTGGACGACTAGACTCACCCAGGTTGGGGTTCAGTTAGCAACGGTTCAATAAGCTTGATCATACTCTCGCAAAAGTACGACCCTGAAAGCAGCTTAAAACAGTGGCCAAATGAACAAAGCATGTAGGAGTTGGTGCATAGAGCTCACCTTTTCCGGGTCGTAAAAAGTCCAGGCCTCAATGATGTCTAAGTGGATACGCGACAAACAATGCAACAAAATTTGTCCCCGAAACGCGGTGCTCTTCCCCAAATTAATCCAATAGTCTAGATCGAATGTAAGCTCTATGCGTAAGCAATCCAATGGAAGAACACGCACTTTTGAAGCCCTCGCTGACGGGGAGAGTTATATAGATTTAGAAACAAACTCAGGTTTTCAGTCGAAGAAAATCGAGAAACGCACTTTATTGAAAAATTGACCTTTTGCTGTGCGCTGATTTGCTGAGCAGCAGCCCACGGGACCCATAAGTCTCCTTCTACTTCATGCAGACATCTCCGGGTGGTTTCGGTCAACTCTTTGAGCATATCGAAACGTTCTAAAGTAAAGGCCTGGTTAGTCTCGTAAATATCGATAGAAAGTATCACTCATACTAGGGTATCGTTCGTGTGTGGATACCGTGACACATTCAAAGCGTCGCTGAGCTTGTCGCTGAGAGGTGTCAATCAACGCATCCAGATAACGCTTAGCTCTTGCTTCGGCCTCAGTTCGAGTCGTATCAGTATTTGTGGGATTGCCAAGATTTCGGGCTTCCTTGGCCACCTTTCGGTGATGTTCGTTGAAGAGAATATCGTACTTCGTGAAAGCGATGATCGCTGCGACCTTTACTTTGGCATGCGTCAGTTCGAGTGGGTGGAGGATTCAAACAAGTCTCACAATCAGTGGCGAGCGCTAAGACCTTCTCATCGGCAGTTTGCATTAAACGCGATCCAGTGCATGGGGTTTCGATGCACAACCTACAGTATGGTCCCGGATGAATGCCAGTATAAACCACCACAGCGAAAGCATAGTGTTACCAGATGGCGTGAAGTCGGTCCTTTGGCTCCAAGCGCTCGTCACATTTACCACGAATAAACCCCTCCACGACTTCCCACTTCTCAAGGGATCCAGGCTCAAATCCTTGGCTATCGTGAAGGATGAACCGCGGATTAGTGTCAGAAGTGTATTCATGAGCAATATCTGCTTTTCCGACACGATCATGAGCAATATCAATGTCCTGCTTACTGGCATAAGACGTGATCAAGAAGGATTGACACAGCGAACTTACTCTTATGCCAATGTTGAAAACACTGCTGACAAGAGAGGACTTTCCGATTCCGGTCTGCAAACACGATACAGTCAATACCGTGACTCTGCCAGTGGAGTTGAAAAGAGGTCCCACATTCCCCACCACGAGGATTCGAAATCTGCAAAAAAAGCTCTACTAAGCCGATCAAGGGGCCCATGATTGCATGATACGCACTTCGGGCATACAGCGAGAGTTCTTTCAACTGTTGGCGGAAGAGAGTCTGGGGGATTTGTGTTCATGATTGTAGGACGAAGAGGCTAGTCGCATCTGATATTAGGAACCGAGGCATTAAGTTCACGCCCACATTCCAGTACCGTTTTCGTACTGGCCATCGATATCGTTACGTTACGGGAAGACGCCCAAGGCACGCTCCTTCCAATCCCATTGCGGCTTTCAAATTCTGCGTGGTGTTCACTAGCATACTTGGGTGTTGACGTTGACGCGTTGTATTGGCTCACAGAAAGGCATCAATCAGAAACGCTGAACACTCGCGCTGAATTTGCAGCAAGCCGGGCCGGGCTTGTACAAGTTGACACTCAGGCCACCCCCGCATGTTCACACGCTGATCTAGCATGGAGCGCCATGCACTGAGCCAGACGGAGACGGAGGCGAAGAACCGGAACCCCGAGGCATACAGAAGTAGGCCAACACTGACTCGACGCTTGAGTTGCATGGTGCGATAGCCGTCCGGGTCGTCTCGTCTACGCAGGACCACACGCGCAATGTCAACCGCACGACGAGCAAGACGTTCTTCATCCAGCCGAACAGGTCAGACAGAACCTTCACCATCATCGCATCCGCCGCTCAGGACATCTCGCTCTCTATTAAGCTCACCGCCATCCTACGCGAAACAAACTCGGCCGAAAAGACGCGCTTCTTGGAGATATGGGAAGGCGAGAGGCTGGAGGCGTCAGTTGACGTGACGAAGGCTCAAGCGCTAACGGGGCGTTCTACACCGACAGTAAGTCCATCGATCCTCCCCTCTCTCATACTAGCAAGCATCGTACCTGGGACCGTCATGCACTACAGTCCCTGAAACCTCTCCCATCTGTGGATCAGCTTCGGCCCTCAATTTTCTCCTTCCAAAACCTCCCTGGTCTACACCACAGAGGCGAATGCGCCCGAGAATAACACCGACGATCTCTTCTCGAAGTTCCGATTTCTTCCCGATTACGGCGAGCGATACGTGGGACGGAAACGCCCAACGCTCTTCCTCTCATGATGGGCACAAAATGCAGAGTCGCGTGCAGAAGGTGCGACTCCCACCGCACACGGCATATCAGTGCCCGCGACCTCCAACGCTTCCATCTCCTTCGGCCAAGCGCAGTTCGTCACGGACGATGTCCTGCTCGCGACCGGGTACGAGTTCAGCGAGGAAGGACGACGGCTCGGCATCATGGCGTGCTACAACCTCCCCACCGCCATCTGGGAACTCAAGCTCGACCTCGCGCAAGACGCCATCGTCGCCCTCTCCACGACGAAACTATCCGACCCGACCCGCGCTGCGCGCTCCCCGCGGCCCATCCCGGGAACCAGCGCGGCTCTCTGGCTCTCCCACGAGCTCGGTGGCCCCCACGCGTCCTGCTTTTCGCTGCACAGGTTCGCGTTACACGCAGGCACGGCAGGCGCCGAGACGGCGACGGCGAGCGTCCTCGATCCTGTCGTCGACAAGATACGGGAGGGCTTCACGGACGGCTTCGCGGGGCTATACGTAGACAGCCTGCTGGCGCGCCCGTTCGTCCGCACGGGCGGTCGCGCGTACCTGCTCACGCGGACGAGCTAGCGCCGCTTTGGCTCGATCTAGATCGTCTCAACCGGGTATCGTTCGGGTATAGCCAGGACCGATGCCCTCAACTCGCGAAGAACACCCTCCAATAGATATCCGCATCAGAGACGACCGATAATATCCGATTGATATCGGGCTGCTCACCGCGACGACTGAGTGGGGGCATCTCAATAACCTGCCAGGTAACCCTCGGCCGCCCACCGTTTTCCTCGAGCCTGCTGAGGACCAGCTCATTCGGCACCGTCGACGCGCCGCGACGCGAGGACCCACTTGCGGCCATTTGTCGCGAGCGGGGACCAGCTCCACAGGTCGTCGCTGGACTCAGCGGGCGTGAGGCGCACGACGCTCTCGGGCTGCTCCAGGTCGACGAGGATGATCTCCAGTCTGGAGCGCAAATCGCAGCCATTGATGACTTTCATACACGGAGGACCACATGTCCACATCCCTACTGCCTTCGCGCCCGCTCTCGCTGCGTATGCATTGCAAGGATGTACGTACCACCTCCTCCCCTTCCCTGTCTTCGAATCGAGGTTAACGTGAAATACAGTCACCCTGAACGTGCCTAATTATACAGGATCTACCGGATTTGGAGATTGTTATGTGCAAAAGTTAGTCGGACGATGTGGTACTCTAGACGTGGAGGATGTAAAGGCCACTGTGGATCACTTAGTGAAGGAAGGTAGGGGGGAGCACGGCCCGGGGAAGCAGTTCGTCACCGGCGGAAGCCACGGCGGTTTCCTCACCGCGCACCGTGAGTCCCGCTATTCTACCCCTCCATTCTCATTTCCCTAAACCGGTGTACAATCACAGTCGTCGGACAGTACCCGGACACGTTCACCGCGGCGGTGCTGCGCAACCCGGTCATCAGCGCTCACCTCTCAGATCTCAGCCCTCGAGCACGGACATCCCCGATTGGTACTTCTCCGAGTTCGGCGTGCGCTCGTCGGTCGAGGCCGAGCAGATGCAGCCCGCGCTCTATGCGCAGCTCTACCCGGCCTCGCCGATCGCGCATGCGCGCAACGTGCGCGCGCGCGTCCTGCTCTTCCTTGGCACCGAGGACCGTCGCGTCGTCAAAGTGCAGGGCAAGGCGTTCTTCCATGCGCTGCGCGCACTGGGGAGGGAGGTGGAGCTGCTTGCGTTTGAGGGGGAGGGACACGCCCTCGATGGGGTTGAGGCGACCAGGGTTGGATGGGAGGCCACCGTGGATTGGTTTGGGAGGAAGGCGTAGGGAAGGCGAGGCGTGGGGTAGAAAGGAATGGGCGATGGCCCTGGCCCTTGCCCGCGGTTAGTACGGACCTGTAGTTGCCTGTGTAGTGTAGTATATCACAACTTAACGAGCGAACCTCAATAGACGACGCCTGCCTCGATGCCCCTGTCTCCTTTTCTCTTTCCATTCCATTGGTTGCCACATCTCTTCATCTATAACAAACAACTATGTCCACGAATCCTCCCGCGGTGGATACCCAGGTTGGGGTCAGTCAACACCGGTCAAGCCTTCGATTTAGTAGTGCAACGTCCTTGCCCTCCGGTCTTCGTGGCTCGGTCTCCACCCCCCAGTCAGAAATGATGACCCATATCCTCCGCGATTTCAGTGATGCCACATTCCTCGTGGATCTGACTGCCGAGGGAGCCCCTTTGCAAACTGACTCGAGCAACGTTCGGGAGGTGCTTAATTGCCTGGATAGTCACAATATCATCCATGGCACTCTACTGGGTGATGCTGAGGACGCCCCGCGGCTCTCCCCTAATGGTTTCCCGGTGGAGAGGAATTCGTATGTACCCCTCACACATTTCCTCAATGCCATCGTCCGCGCTGCCAAAGAGCGCCTGACTCCTTGGGCCGCACGTCACCTCAGCAATCTTCGGTTTCTTCCTCACGATGAGGAGATGTTGGACGCAGTTGACTCGAAGGGGCCTCTAAAGCCCAATATTTTGGGGCTTGTTCGCTCACACCTTCCTCGTACGCAGAAGATTTTTTGGAACGACGACGATGTGGCCGTAGTCGTCGAAGTCAAGCACGGGCAACGTAAGCTAGTCTCCCAATTATCGGCATGCGCCCGATGCTACCTCTCTGTTGATCGAAGGCGCTCATTCTCCATTGCCATTGCATTTGACCACCAAACGTTACAGATGCAATTTCTCGTTTTCCACCGCTCCGGCTTATCGTCTTCACATGAACTATCCCTCCATTCAGAGGCCGGATTCCAAAGTGTCGTCAAGCATATCGTTGGAATCCTATCGATCCCAGATGAGGCCTTCGGTCTAGACCAGACACGCTCTGGGGATGTGTATCGCATCAACGACCGAGACTACGAGATCGTGCGTCCGATTCACATGCGCGTCTGCGTGCGCAGTCATGCGACAGCTGTATACAGTATAAGAGGTGCAGAATTGTCCTTTTGACTTGCCAACGCTCGACTTACGCATCGTGCATCCAGCATGTACCTCAGGTACCCGAGAGGCTCAGCTCCCTGATGGGATGACCGAACTACCCGAGGAGATGGTGTACAAGTTGTCATACCAGACAGAGGGGCACTCTCTTGAAGGCGAGTTGTTATCTGGGTTCCTCGGCCAATTCGGAATCGTCGACATCGTTGGCTCCTATGTCTGCACTTCAGAGGACGCCACAGCGTGGACCCTTTGGCTCAACGGCGCATCACGTCAGGAATTCGACGTTTTGGCCCCTCTCCGATCAGAGTGTGGAGAGTTCCCCAGACAATAAATACTTGCATTGCACCGCGATGGCGCTCGAGGGACTTCCACTCCTATATACCTCGGACATAGAGGCGGGTATACCCAGCCCGGCGGAGCTATTGGAAACAATCCTTCACGCGATGATTGGTGAGAAGGATTCATCTTCATGTTTGTTCGATCTCTCACCATTCCCCATGGCAGGCCACTATAATCTATTTCTCGGCGGTGTGCTGCACAGGGACGTTAGCGACGGAAGTATTCTTCGCCTGCGGGAGCCAATCGAACGGCCGCACAGCCGCTCCATGAGCTTGTAAGTCCTACGCCGGTTCACGCCACTTCGAGTCTGTATTTATATGTTTCCCAGACTCAGACCCGAGCTTGGCAAAGACGTGAATTTAACCTCGTGTCGAGGGCTTCTTGCCGACTTGGATCACTCGATCGAGTGGCGTAAGGTTCCCCCAAGGTCATCGAGGGATCGATCGGTTCGTTGCACGGCGTTGCATGTTCTTCTGTTCGCGTTCTTAACTATGTTATGTACTACAGGGCAACGCTTCCTTTCATTGCCTGGCGCCTCGTCAACGCCTGGTCCGGGAACAAACCGGCTCTGCACACGGCGGCTGACGATCTCGAGTCCTTTATGTGGGTTCTCGTGTGGTCGCTTGTCCATATATTCAAAAAATTCGCAAGAATAACCATCAAATCTGCGACAATCAACCGTCTGGCGCACGCATTTTCCAGCTATGACCCTTCCGTGATTATCGGCAAGGGCATCATCCTCGAATTATGGCCAGACCAGGTCTTCGGGGACCTCATCCGAGAGTGGCTGGGGATTTCCTCTGATTCTCGCAGGTTTCTCGCGCAAGTTGAGAGGTCTTTGTCGGCCTCGGAATCAAGAAACGATGTGGACTTACAGAAAAGGACGTGGGATGGACTCGAAGAGTACTGCGGAGGGGTTTACATTAAGTTCATTCGAGCCGGGTATGCTCACCTCGAAAACATCAGGGGTTATGGAGACTGGGAGGCAGTTATCGATAAAAATGGCGGGTTGTTGAATGAGTAGAGTACGATTAGTAATCAGATACGCATTCGGGTCAGAAACTACTGGCACTCGCCGCTCGCCGCACCCCTGCTCGCCCTGGACTCCGGAGACCCTCGCTCCCAGCGGCCACCCATACTCACTGGTCGCTCGGAGTTGCTCGGAACTTCCGTGCTCGGTGAGTCCCCTTCTATCGGATCGATCGAGGCGCCTTCGGCCATTCCTCTCCTCTTCGTTCGTGCAGTCCCGGCCGCCGTTGCTCACGTCTTCCGTCTCATTCGCCATACTGCCCATTGATTGTACACTCGCACTCCCACCCATAGCCTACCCTAGTTCTCGTGAATGAGGAGCCATAGCCATGCCCATCGCTGTCATAAGAGTTGCTTTCGGGATGGAACGAGCGGGCTTGTGCGACTCGTTCTTGGACTCGTTGAAGACCTTGAAGGCCTCGAAAAGATAAACGGTGCATACGAAAGCCTCCTTAAGATGTATCCGAGTGACATCGTCCACTCAAATAGCCTACTTCAGCCACATTCTTGTGCCTCAAGACGAGCTCGTGTGACTCGTTGAAGACTCTGGAGGTGCATACAAAAGCCTTCTTAAGATGTATCCGAATGACATCGTCCGCTCCCACTCAGGCTCACACACATGGGACGCATCGACTCTGGGTGTGGCCCCCACGCCCGGGCCGCTGCACTACACGACGCCCTCCATCACCACGTTCTTACCGAACCTTCCAGTGGTCTCGATGGCGGTGGTCAGAGCGTGTAGGAAAGGTATATTGTATTAACAGACAGTGGTACTTTAACGAGAACAATGCGAAAGCTATAACACCGTAAATATGAGTCCGAGCTACTATGCGCTTGAGACTTGTCAGCCCCATTGCAGAACGCGGCAGCGGAGGAGGATGATGTCGAATGGGGTCGGAGGAGCCATCGGTCCGAGATGAAATGGCAAGGGTTGGAGTCAACGGCGACGACACAGAGAGTCGTTTCGGACAGGCGGGCGTAGCAGGAGTGTTGACGATGGGGCGATGTGCGGTTCCAGCACCCACGGGACCAGCGGGAGGTGGCACGGGGCTGGGGACACCAGCCGCGCCAGGGGCAATTAATTGGACGCTGCTTATGGAGGTGGCCGTTATCGCTGACCGGGGTTGCGTGGGGCCTACAATGTGTGCACGGCGAAGGTGGCAATGATTGGGGTGTCACGGTCTGTGGGCCACCGGCAGCTCTTCCTCTCTCCCCCGAAGTCGAGCTGATAGCTCAAGTGGCTGGTGGCGAGGGATCCGACACACCATGCGACACGCCCGGTTGCTTGCGCGATGAAGAGAGGCACTCGCCGGTCTCCGATCCCTGTTCGTCCGCACCCGTCATTCACCACTAAGGAAGGAAGAGCAATTACCCCAATAGATAATCTCAGCCACTTTACTTTCATCTTGGTAATTCATGGCTACGCTATCCTCCTAACACCGTTCAATCCTGCGCAGATAAGAAGCCAGAGACAGGTGGGCTCCGTCTGCTTCTGCAGAAGCTCACCTGCCTCACGTGGTACCTCTCTTTCAGGGGAAGTGATCATCCCTGCAATAATGATGAATGAGATTTCGTCCTATGATGAAGAGTCCACACCTTTACCCCTTGAAGTCGCCATTCCTAAGGAGCACCTTCCTGATGCTCCTTGACGTTGATACCCTAAGCTGCCGGTGAGTGCTTCTGTGTGCAGCTAGGGGCGCCAGGTCCAGGGAGGCCTGAAGCTGCGCTGCCGGTCATGCAGGCCTTCGTGGGACGCGTAACTTCGCACAGAGGTTCGCCTTAGTCGGGGAAGCGTTGCTCTAGAACCACTAAGGGCGCGGGCGAGTGCGGGAGGGATCGCGGGGAACGAGGGAGACTAGACCCTACAGAGCCCTGAAGCCCAGAGGGGAGATACTATGATTAACTTGTTAAAGGAAGTAGTTACAAGAAGCATTTATATGGGAAAACCAAGATGTGGTAGAGTGAAGTCCTCAGAGCAACCAAGCGAGGTCACAAAGCCAGTGGAAGAGGGTAGAACAGTAACCGCCCGAATCGGCCGAAGCATGGGAAAGTATGGCCGCCAAAGGTGCGGGAACGAAAATGACGACACCACCTCCTCAATATCCGCCTCATCGTATGTGGCGTATGTGGGGAACTAACAGTGACCGTCGCATATTCGTTGGTGAACCTCACTCTGTTCGTGCTTCATTTCTTTGTCAGCGAAATGTGACTCGTCCCCATTATAGTACTTTCCGCGCCCAAAATCGATAATCCGGTATGACGGATTGTCTAACGAGCGCTCCGCAAGCGGGTGAGTGAGAGGGCCAGGTTGCACAAGGACGTTTCCCCTGTGAGTGGATTTCTGGGTAAATCTGGCATTGTGTAGCCGGTCGAACATGCCCAAAATGATGTCCCTGTTCACACACAGCGGCATTTCGAGTCAGCATTTCGAGTCCACTTTATTTTATTAGGTGGGGAAGGGGTATCGAGGATTAATAGGTGAAAATCCTCACTTGTGACTAGTAGACAATTCCTGAGTTGTCCTTGATTCGCTTCGCCGCAGGGCTCCAGTAGCAAGATAGGGCTGATGGTGGATTGGAGCAACTTGCGAACAGTCTCTCCACTCTATCTTTGCACGTTCCTCATCCTCGTCGTCGCTCTTGTAGCTGCCTACTAATTCACAGGAAGGTGTATAGTAGCCAAAAAACTTAGGCACGACCTGGTGGTGACGAAAGTGTAGACTCCTGTAGCTCGCATGGGAACTTGTCATAGATTTCTGCCTCGTTCTCAAGCATCTTGCGGTCCTTCCAATACAGATTCGCAAATTTAACAGCGACTTCTCCGCGCACAGACGGCGTCGCACAGGATGGCAATGTGAACAGGGAGAGGAAAACACATGAATGGCTGCCAGAGCCAAGACTTTGCCGTCGGCTGAGATCAAGCTGGCCTATTATTGTGCGGGAGTCCAAGTTGGCCGAGGCCTTCGATGTGTCGCCGGCCATTTCTGCGCATTCAGATAGAGAGAACTGGACGGAGACATGTGGATGAACATACCTTCACCTTCAAGCGTAGTGGGGATACGCTTCGGGTACTTTCGCACATATTTGATGGGGCTGTGAGCTAAGAACATCTCCAAACTGCGATACTCAGCCAACTTCTCCGGGTTACTGGAAGTGGTACTGAGTAACATCTCTTTGTCGTAGAAGCCATAATCACAAAGGGCGATGATTTCAAGCAACGTTGACGCGCCTTTGTCGTAGACTTCGAGAACATCAGGAAGATGCTCCTCAGAAATGACGACGTCAAGGGGTGAGACCATGGGCTCTTTGTCCGAGGACGAAATCCCATTCGAAATTCTTGCAGAAGTGATCACTGCTCCCCAAAGTGGTAGGATTTGTGGCGCCGCAGATGCAGACAGAGCTCACCTGTCTCTAGTTGCTTATCCGCGTAAGATTGAGTACTAGTATCAAAAGGTGCACCATCGACTCCGCAGTAGGTAGCAGTGGGTAGAGTAGCCATCACCAACGTGAAGGATGTGGCGGTACCAGAAACTAGACAAGATAGGGTGGTCTCTCCTCTTTCATCTATAGGGGTGGGATGGTGCCCTTGATTCTTCAGCGGCTCAGCAGTGACGAGTAAGTTAGGAGGGTAAAGTCACGCATTTCATTAGTTGACATGCAATTGCATGAGGGTTGTCACGTGTTGACACGCAGTCCAGGTGAGTGTGAACATCCATATACGACATCTAAACACCAATACCCCATTTACAGGGTAGTCACATGAAATGTTAGTATATCATAAATGTACTCAGCGAGGGGAGTGTCAGCGAACAGGATGTAACTCAGGAGATGGCCATACTACGTTACAGAACAGATCCAGAGCAAGGCTACCACCAAAGTTCCACATAGCACGAGTGCCAGTGGTTGCGTCATGGTCGACTGAGATATTTTGCAAACTACTATAAGGTGAGTATTTGCTCGCAAATTTGCAAAATTACGACATATTGCATACCACCTGGATATGTATAGAAGTCCTCAGCTCAGCGAGATGAGAAGGGCTATGTAGACTCGAAGCGGCACTGATTTGAGAAATTTTGAGCAGACCAATTCGAGTCCGAGTCAAGGTTCAAGGTTGCTGGCGGATATTAACTGGATTGAGCTGAGACACAAGGACTGGCATAGCCCGCATTCTGGTGAGTAATATTACATTTATCGCACGGGTCTTAGGACACTGGGACGAGCTAGCCGTGACTCCGAGTCGGACATAGAAGGGAGCACAATTGTGTTGCAATTGTGTTGCGGTTGCGGAGCACGCACTGTCACATGTCACACGACTCTGTAACACCGTGTCAGAGTCACGACAACTCAACTCAGAGAGGAGAGGGTTCGTCGAAATATGCCTCTTGTTCGTATCGAGTTGTGCGATTTCAAGTCTTATAGGCAAGTTATATACAAGGTATATTCACCCTTTGCATCTCTGAACTCCTCAACAATCAGGGGGCACCAAGTCATTGGCCCGTTCAAGAACTTCACGTCCGTCATCGGACCCAATGGCGCAGGGAAGTCTAATCTCATGGACGCCATCTCTTTCGTTCTCGGCGTGAAGAGTGCGCAGCTTCGAAGTAGCCAGCTTCGGGATCTTGTGTACCGTGGTCGCCGTCTCGCCCGTGATAATGGTGAGGGGACCTCGCAGCCCGATCCGGAAGATGAGGACGAGGACGAAGGTGAGGGCACGGCCAAGAAGGCATGGGTTCTTGCAGTATTCGAGGACGAAAAGTCAAAAGAATGGCTCTTTCAGAGAACGTGCGTGACCCTCTAGTCCTTCATGTGCGATGGCCTTATGGAGATCATTGGGTTAATGCAGGATATCGACAACCGGGGCTTCGGAATACAAGCTCAACAAAAGAACCGTCACCTATACTACGTATAACGAAGCACTTATGAAGCACAACATTCTTGTCAAAGCTAAGAACTTCCTCGTCTTCCAAGGAGACGTCGAGGCTGTTGCCTCCCAATCCCCTAAAGAACTCACCCGCCTCGTCGAGCAGATCAGCGGTTCGCTCGAGCTTGCCGCAGAGTATGAAAGGGCCAAAGAGGAACAGGACCGCGCAACGGAGAATGCCACGCATAACTTTACGAAGCGGCGTGCCATCGCGGGCGAGATCAAACAATACAAAGAACAAAAGGGCGAAGCAGAGCGATTCGAGGCTTTGTGTCAGGAGCGTGTGAGTCTCGCAAGTTCACCTTGCTCGTGAGGCTTAGCTAAATATATGCAAAGGATGACCTTATTCTCCGCCGCTTGCTCTTCAGGTTGTTCCGCATGGAGGAGAGCCTCGAGAAGAATGCAGAGGAAATCACAACCCTTGCAGCTTCCATCACTGGGCTGCGCGATGAGAAGGAGGCACGCGACGGTGCGCTGGACGATGCACGTGCCGACCAAGCCAAAGCCCGAAGCGTGGTTGCAAAAGCCGAGAAAAGAATCAAAAAGGCAGAGAAGGCGTTGGAAGACAAGGCGGGTGCCATTCTTCCTGTTGTACACTTTCAATTTCCTCAGACATGAGTTGTTTTTTTCTACATAGAAACCAGAACTCGTGGCGATCGAGGCATCCATCGCTCATTCGACGAGGAAGTTGAACAATGCGCAGAAACTCCGAGAGCAGGTGTCTAAAGATGTGGATAAGCAAGCGACGAAAGTTCGGAGCTATCAAGCGGACCTAGAGACTGTCCAAAAGGCCGCGAATGAGGCGCAAGGTAAGCAGCGTTTGTATATTCCTTCGTCGTTCTCCCTGATCGGCTTTGGGGTTCAGAGGCCCAACGGCAGGCGTCCCAGGACAGTCTATCCCTGAGCGAAGAAAGCCTAGAAGAGTATCGCCGACTGTTCGTGAAGTCTTTCGTTCTTGACTACCTCGGTTCACATAGCTCGGATTTGTAGAAAGGCCCAAGCCAGCGTCCTGGCAGTCGAGGAACGTCAAGCTCTCGAGAAGCTCACGCGGGACGAAAAGACAGCATCACGCACTTTTTCGCAACTGAGAGATCGACAAGAAGAATTCGAGCAGAAGAGAACGAGTCTGCGCGAAGACAATGACACGTATGAGGCGAAGAAGGCCAATGTACGCATGTGCTGTGCGCAGCATGGGATAAGCCTGTTGACAATTTCCCCTTTCAGCTAGAAGAGACTGTCAACGAAAACAGCGAACAGCTCAGCAAAGTCAAGCAACAGCTTGAAGACCGGCAGTCAGAGCGGAATCGTATCAAGTATGAGGTCACTTATATTGGCTGTATGCTTGCTTGACCCGCAAATTCAGTCGGCTAGAGGCTGATCTCAACGGTCGCCTCTTGGAAATCCACCAAAAGCTCATGCAGGCTGGCTTTGACCAGAAGGAATCAGAGCGCGAGGCAAAGCTAAAGGAGACGCTGGCAAATTTGCAGCGCATATTCCCTGGTGCGTATAACTCCGTGTTTCACCCAGCCATACTAATGTGCCGTTTGCATCAAATCAGGTGTGCGCGGCCGATTGGTCGACCTGTGCAAGCCTACGCAACGCAAGTACGAGACCGCCATCTCTGTCGTCCTGGGCCGTAACATAGATGCCGTTGTCGTAGATGAGGAGCGGACTGCAATCGACTGCATCGAGGTTCGTTACCCGTTCTCCCTCCCTCACTCCGCTTTGCTTCCTAGCTCGGCTGAATGCGCATGCTTCACCATAGTACATGCGTAACCAGCGCGCAGGCCAAGCGACGTTCATTCCGCTCGACACAATCCAGGTGAAGTCAGTCAACGATAAGTTCCGCTCTTTCGCAAAAGGCGCACGCCTTGCGGTCGACGTGATCCAGTACGAACCTGCAATGGAGCGCGCGATACACCACGCGTGCGGTAACGCGCTTGTGTGTGATACCATGGAGGTTGCGCGATACGTGTGCTACGAGAAGGGTCAGGAGGTCAAAGGTACGAGAGCGCAGGCACTTTGTCTATGAGAGAGCGCTGATGCGGCAGCGGTGGTGTAGCGGTGACGCTCGAGGGTACGGTCATCCACAAGAGCGGTTTGATCACTGGGGGGCGCAGCTCTCACGATAGCTCGAAGAAGTGGGAAGAGAAAGATATCCAGGGTACGTATTTCTTTTCTGCGCATAATCCAATCGATGCTCCGCGGTGAGCTTGCTGACGCGGGGTCAAACAGGCTTGTCACGTTCAAGGGACAACATACAAAGCCAGCTGAGCGAACTTGCCAAGCAGAAGCCGCGGAACCAAGAAGACGACAATTTAATTTCCGAGATGACGAGGCTAGAGTCGGTGCTTCAGGTTGCTCGTGATGATCTGGTGCGTCACTACCGTTTTTTTTGCTCTGCTCAGGTCTCCGCTTAACTCGTCGGTACAGAGCGCATGCAATCACAAGCTTCAGGGCATCAAAGACGAACTCAAACATATTGATAGAAGCTTGAGGCAGATTTCTCCGGAATACAAAAAGGTACTTTAGTTGTGTACGCCACCACACATCTATCTCCCTCACGCTCGATGTTATAGGCACGAAATGCGCTCGATAGACTTCATGAAGAAATCCAACGCTTCGCATCCGTGGTAGACGCAGCTGAAGACGGAGTCTATGGAGATTTCTGCCGCGAGATTGGCGTGGCGAACATCCGAGACTACGAAGCGCGCCAACTCAAACTTGCGCAGGAAGAAACCGAGGCGCGATTGCGCTTCGAGACGCAAATTGCCCGCCTGACGCATTTGTATGTTTTCGGCCGTCCGTCCACAAAGCCACTGATTCAATCCTCCTGAAGGTCCCAGTTCGAAGAAGAGCAGCTGAAGAGGTTCCAGGAGCGCCTCAATGTTCTTGCCGAGACTGTCACAGCGGAAGAGGAAAGCCTCGTAAACCTCGAAGGAAAGAAGACCGAAACCGAAGAGGAGCTCCTGACGATGCAAGAAGGGATCGGGGAGCTTGAGGAAGAAATGTCGCGCTTCAAGGGAAGCCTGGACGAGAAGTCCAAGGTCGTCGACGATGCAAAGCGCGTTGCGTCCAAAGCAGCCAAGGCGCTTGAGCAAGCGGAAAAAGAAATCACCTCGCGGGTGAGGGTGGCCCGTTATTGGCCATCTTCATAAGCTAACGACAATATTGCGAACAGAACGACGAAATTGAGAGGCTGGGGCTCGAGCGCTCAGGTCTCTACCGCAAATGCCGCCTCGAAGAGATCAAGTTGCCGTTGGTCTCTGGGAATCTCAAGAACGTCCCAATGGAGGAGGTCCGTCATCTTTGTGATATCGACACTTATCGATTGAAAAATGCATCGCTCTTCGACAGAATTTACGCGATGAGGTCGCCATGGACGTTGACGAGGAGGATGCGGAGAGTGGCTCGACACAGCGCATTAAGCGAGTGCCCGATTATGGAATCGAGGTGGACTTCGAGGTCCTCAGCGGGGAGGAGCGAGAGGTAAGCGGCACGCGCTCCCACGTCCTCTAAACCTGATTCGTCCCTGGAAATGACTCAGGACGGCTCTGGGGAAACGCTCGCCGAATTCGACACGTCCATAACCAAACTTAACGCCGAGATCGAGCGGATGACACCGAACATGAAGGCCATGGACCGGCATGTGTCATGTTGCCTTCTCGTTCTTCCCGACATGCAAGGCTGATGACAACACTCTTCCCAGACTCGATGACGTCGAGACCAAGTTAGTTGACACCGAAAAGGAGGCAGATAAAGCCCGCAAAGACTCTAAGAACGCAAGAGACACGTTCAACGACGTGAAACAGAGGCGGTACGGGACTCTGTTGTTATCACGGCCCGGTGATGAGACCGATCTTTCCCTTAGCACCGAACTGTTCAACAAGGCCTACAACCACATATCAGAACGTATCGACGAGGTCTACAAGGATCTGACGAAGGGCAAAGCGGCGCCGATGGGTGGTGTCGCTTACCTCAGCCTGGAAGACAACGAGGTACGGCGGATTCAAATGTCAAAAAGCAGCGCCACCCATCTCACTTTTCTTGTTTTTTTTTCTCTCCCCCGGAACGTTCCAGGAACCATATGCGGGCGGTATTAAATATCACGCAATGCCTCCAATGAAGCGCTTCCGAGATATGGAGCAGCTGTCCGGCGGTGAAAAAACGGTCGCTGCACTGGCCCTTCTATTCGCTATCCATAGGTACGGCGCTCTTCGTCGGTGTTTACGGGTGCTGACTTGAAAATGACACGGCAGCTACCAGCCCAGCCCGTTCTTCGTCCTCGACGAGGTTGACGCGGCGCTGGACAACACGAACGTGGCCAAGGTGGCGAACTACATCCGCGCGCAGGCGTCGGACACGTTCCAGTTCATCGTCATCAGCCTCAAGGGCTCGCTGTACGAGCGCGGGAACTCCCTGGTTGGGATCCATCGCGACCAGGATCTGAACAGCTCTCGCACGCTCACCTTGGACGTAAGCGCATTTCGCTCCTCCGGCGTCTAGGAAGAAGCTGACTTATCGACGACAGCTCACGCAATATGACGAATGAAATGCGTCTTTTTGTTTTGATTTTCCATATCGCTGCTGTCGCTGAGTTCTCGTTGTGTTATGATACGTCTTGCTCTTCTGTAACCCTACCACAGTTATTCTAGACAAAGGACACCTCTCATGATCGAAAAGATGATGTGCAAATAATGATTTTTATGTTACGCCAGAAAATAGGGTCAATGTAATTTTGTGTGTTGTCTATCTAATTGTGCCAAGGAACTATGAGAACTGAAGACCAATTGACTGACTGGATGCCTCGAGACTAAGAACCATACTTGGAGGGGTTACAAAGAACAAGGCGACCGAGTGAAAGTACACCCGGGGCTCGTGTGTATTACGCCGGACAAACGAAACATGTGAAAGAAACGAAGCAAATAAAATAATTTGAGCAAGAAGGTACTGTACGAATAGAGTACGGGAGGAAACATTATGAACGCAAAAAGAACAAGTAGAGAAACACGTGAAGATGAAGGGGAGTGTGATAAGGTATCACTAGTGAAGCTCGGGCTCGCCGTCCGCGGAGCGCTCGCGCGATGATTGACTAGGACCCGCCAAGGACGGCTGCTCAAGTCGCATGGCCGCCGCGGCCACAGCAACCGCTTTGCCAGCGGGGTCGTCGATCTGCGATGCCATCTGGTTGGGGGCGTGCGCGTCGTCGCCAGCAAAGTACGACTTGAGGACCTCGACGCGGTCGAGCGATACGATGGTCTGGTTCGGGGGCACGGGGAAGTCGGAGAGGCCCGAGATGCGCGAGGCGCCCGTGTCGTTGGTCATATAGCTCGAGCGCGTCGCGTCGGTCGTCGCGGCCGAATGTGGCACTGACTGCGGCCCTTGCACGCTGCCGCGCATCGACGGCACGACGAGCAGCGGCGGGAGCGTCGGGTCTTCCTCCGCCTCCGCCTCCTCCTCGTTGTCGTTACCATTGTCGTCGTCGTCGTTGTCATCGTCGTTGTCGGTGGCGTCGGCGGTGGATGTAGACGAGGCAGAGGCCCTGTTGGCTTCATAGTTGCCGAGCGTCAGAGAGTCTTGACTGCGTCCACGGTGCACGTCGCCCACGAAGGAGAGCCGGAGCGCCGGGGTCGTCGCGAGGGGTGTCGAGGCAGCACCGACCGTTCCTACGCGCAACAGCTCTGTTATCGATCCGAATTCAGCGATCAGTTCATGCAGTGTTCGCAACTTCGGGGGACAGACGCACCGTTATCCACAGCCTCCATTTCCGATCTCCCCAACACGGACGACGAGTGCGACTCGACATCCCGCGGGATCCGCACCGTGAGCGAGCCCTGGCTCTGGTGGTGCGCGCTCTGGTGTAGGCTCAGCGGCAGCAACGCCGCATCAGAGTCGGAGCGGTTCGTATTCAAATCCGAGTTCGAATACAAATCCGACATAGTGGAGAATGCGACGTTCGGGTCCGTGCGACCGCCCCGCTGTCCGCCAGATCGCGTCCACCACATCTGCGAAGGGTCGTCTGTCGTATCCTGTACCACCCCAAACTCGTCGCCCAGCTGACGCGTGAGCTCAGCCAAGCCGCTATTGCCCGGGACGCTGCTGGTCGAGCTGATCTCCAGGCCAGCCATCGACGCCGTCGTATCGCGTGAGAATGTCCGGCGGTGGTCGTCCGATGGTGTCCTACTCGCACCCGGAGCCTTCGGGTAGTAAAAGAGGTTGCGGTAGCGATCGAGGTCTTCGATTGTACCGAAGGGGCGTGGGCTCTGCAGGGGAGACGAGGCGCGGGATCCGGGCGCGGGCTCGTCGACTGAGCTCGCCTGTGCAGAACGGTGCGAGTCGGCCGACACTGACGCAGGGAAGACGGGTGGGTTGAGGGTCGCAGGAGGAGAAGACGCGACGGTGCGTCGGGAATGGAGAGAGAGGAACGTGGAGTTGTGTCCAAAATTCGAGCGGAGGTATTCCGGCGTCATCGCAAGCGTCACATCGGGGAATGGCGACAGGAGCTGCGCAGAGCTGGAAGGTGCATCGTAGTGGCTCTCGCTCTCACCAAGGCCGCTATCTGCGCTACCTCTCCGCTGGCGTCCATACGACAGTGCGTCGGCAAGGCCAAGGGCGCCGCCGCTGAAGCGATTACCCGCGGCGTACGCATGTGGGACAACACGCTCGGCCTCTCTGGTATCCGGCAGGGCCAGCGGGTTCCGTAGTGGACTCCGCGGGTTGTGCCGTGGACGTAATGACACAGGTGCCTCCGGAAGAGTATGATAAGGTACACTGGGGGGTGCAGGTTGAGCCTCTGGAGCAGGTTGCGAAGGAGCCGCGCTTGGTTGAGCGGAGGAGGATGCATAGGGATGTAATACCGCCTGGGGTGGCAAGCGGTGCCGCGCGGACATGTCACTGGCGAGGACGCTGGCGGAAGCCGTGACTGCGACTGCGGAGGGGTGAGGACCAGCATAATCGGAGCTGGAGCGTGCGTGCGAACGTCGCGGGGAGGAATAGCCCCCCTGCGCGTATGGGTGATCTTGCACCACGTAGATGGGTCTCACAGGCACTGCGACGGCGACCTCCTCCGTTGAAGGCGGTGGGGAGGACAGAGCGATACCCACTGCTGAGCTATCCACCGCCGCTGGCGAGACGGTATCTGAGTTCGGCACATTGTGCTGGCCTTCGATACCCGCACCCTTTCCGCCGCCGTCAAAGCGGGTGATGTCATTCTGCGGACGAGTTTTGTCGTCCGAGATGCAAAGACCTGTCGCAGCGCGTATTGCGGCAATCTTGCTCTTCGACCCGGCACGGGAGTGACCAGACGACAACGTACGCGCGTGGGAGGTGCCAGAGCGTGTCTGTTGGGTCAGCGTACCCTCACTCGACGTAAGCGTCCCGACCGTCGGGGCGACGAGTTGATTACCCAGGAGTGTCTTGGTCGCAAGAAATCCGACGCCTCCCGTGTCCTTCAGCTGCGCACGTGTGCGCCCAACGGACTGAGAGCGGGAGCGGCCAAGCGAGCGAGTCAACTTGGAGCTCTGCAGCGAGCGCTCTGCTTGGGACCTCCATGTGGCACGCTCACGTTCAAAAGATGCGCCCATCTCGAGAACCCTAAAAAACAGCATCATTGAGACTTGGGCACACCAGCGAAGATACCAATTGTTGCGCACTTTACAATTGACGGCTCTGGTGATGGAAGCGCAAGATCATCCTGGGCGAAGCTGCGCGGCCTGCTAAAAGAGGTCCATTCATCCCCTTCGAATGATCCCTTTGGAGCCATTAGCATGGGCTCGGCCCGGGGTGGTCCGTGAGAGGAATTTAAGTTGGACACGTGCAGGTTCACGGCAGAGCGAGACCCACGTAACCATGACCGACCAAGGGGCGTGCGTATGCGTTCCCCACCAGTGTGTGTCAAGGTATGTGCTTTAGGTGATGGTAGGGAAACATTCCGTTGGACCAACGTTTGCGGTGGCTCGCCGTCGATATGCTCCATGAAGCGTGGCCGCGGGAACAGAAGCGCGTCGCACCATGTCTCCGGGGATAACCAACGATACTTCCCACGAGGTGGAGTAGGCTTGGGGATCGGAAGGCCGCGAGAAAGATTACGCAAATTCGGGGCGGAAATGGTTTTTAACAGAGATGTTCGCGAAGTCGGCCTCAGGTGAGGAGGGACCTCGGCAACGTTCAAGGTGTCCGTAGAGGGCGGCTGAGGATACTGGTATGAGCGGTCGACGCCTTTACCCTTGTCCAAGGAGTGTGAATGGGTGAGGGGAGGCGAAATCATTGGTGCGCGTCGGGGGGGACCAGAACGAGAAGAAGAATATGCATATGCATAAGGGTGCGGGGACAGCGGACTATCACGGTGTTGGGAAGCGGTAAACAAATCAAGCGACGAACTTTGCTCTGGCGCTGGTGACATGGAGGTTCCAGCCAGAGTATTCGACCGTTGACGGGGTGTATACTCGGTTGACGGGCCGACGTGCGCCAGGCTGTTGGAGCGTGGTGGTGGCCGTACATCTATCCCCGTTGTACGGTTCGACTGCAGCGGATCGGGCATCGGTGGGCCATCGCGAGAGCGTTTTACAGACGGCCGGTGGGAGTTATGCATTGAGTCTGAACGAGATCTGCGCGTCGAGCCGCCAAAGTTGAGTAAGTTGGCAAGACTCAGGCGGTTCGTGGTGCTCGCTTGGGACGACGTCTGCAGAGGAGATCGCCGCATCGGCGTCGGGGACTCACCCACGCCACCCGTAGTGTCAATATGAGCGAACGCGGTCGAGGACGTGATGATCGGCGTCGGATGGCCACCGCGCGCCCGAGAGGTCGTGGTGGGCAAGCCAGCAGCGTCCTGCGCCGCGCTCGTTCGATAAGGATGGGAAGAATACGCGCCACTAACCGGAAAATGGGACGCGGTCTTCCCGCCCGCCGCATGCGCACCGGATCGTTCGTGTGTCCTGTCCGTAGATGACGTGGCGCCACTGAGGTTGCTCAGGACAGAGCCGAGCAACTGACCCCAGCTATCACGGTTTTGCGAGCGTGGAACAGAAGGGGGCAGTTCGTAGGGCCCGTTGTACGGTATGTACCAGTCGGGGTCGTCTGGGTTTTCTGATGGGTCGGGTGGGAGGCGCGTGCGGGAGGATTTGTGACCGAAACCGAAGCGGAGGCGAGGAAAGGTGGATGGGGTGGTCTGGGTTTTGGTAGCCATGCGGGCGGGGGGCTCAGCGGTGAGATGGGCAGGAAGGGCGCATATACAGTAGCGTGAAGAAGGTAGCAGCGGGGGATAGAAACTAGGCGGGAAAGAGGGGAAGGTATCGCACAAGGTTTGATTTTACAACGGAGTAGGCAAAAGTCGGAAAAGGGATTCTATATTTTTGACTGTGAGACCCGAGTGATAGCGTTTGAACTTGGACTTACGTTTAAGGAAAGAGAAACGGCTAGCAAAACATTGGGGGTACTTGCTCGGCGGTGGACCACGACGTCGTCGATGGTGCTTAAGTTAGTTTAGTCCTGTCCATCTACAATTCCCAGAATGGAATCGTTGCCACGTGCAATCCAAATCTCGGCCCTCTCTCTTCCCGACCTCTTTTTTTTTTTTTTTTTTTCGATTGTGCTGTGCTACACTAGACTGATCTGCGAAGTGAATGGGTCACAAATTTGTGTTTGAGACTGAGACACGCCAAGTGACGCCTTGTCAATGGTCCACAACTTTTTGGCTTGGTCCGCCCCCGGTGATGCCTCTGATGGTCCTTACGGATCCCTGTTATTCAAAATGATGCGACAATCGATGGCACTTGGCAGTGCCTAAGGGCCGTCCAAGTAACGCACTTCTCACTCCCTGTACCTGTCATCTGTCATGTTTGTTACCACGGTCCAGTAAGTTCCCACCTCCTAGCGTACAGCACTTATATTCGTGACCTAGATCAGCAACCGCCTCATCTTCGTACCTCCAGCGCAACACACTTCCCTTATAGCAACCAGATTCTCCACCTTGTCCGATGTTACTCCACGCGCTTCCCAGCCGATGCGCTCAGAGGCCCTCATATACCCCTTTGGTCACTGCCTCTTGTTGGGTGCGATACAGCTTACCAACGCCGGGCGCAGGCACCGCATCCTCGCGACGTCCGTGATAGACGAGCGGTCTCCCGAGGACCTGAGCTGCGCGTGACGCGACGTGCGTCCAAGCCCCCTGGTTACGCGGCTCTTCCTGCACCCAGCGCACCTCGCCGGCACCGCGTAGCACCTCGCGTAGCGCGTCGAATGGGAACGGGCACAACTCTTCCAATCTGACGAGCGCGACCCGCTCCTGGAGCCCTCGTGCCTCCCGTTCTTTCACGAGGTCATAGTACAGCTTTCCTGAGACAAGAACGACGCGCTCGGCGTGCTGCGCTTCGACGAGTGGGTCGCGCAGCACCGGCTGAAACGTCCGTGACTCCTCCAGATCGGACAATGGCGAAGATGCGGCCTGTAGAATCGGATCAATCAACTCTCTCACGCGTGAACCAAAAAACACACACAGGAAGACGCAAAAGGCCTTTCGGCGCACAAACGATCAGCGGCTTCCGGAAGTTGCGCTTGATCTGGCGGCGGAGAAGATGGAAATATTGCGCCGGAGTCGTTGGAAAGGTGACGTGCATGTTCACATTCGCACGCGTATCAGTTACCTCGAAGCGGTCGTCCGTGAGCTATGTGCAAGGGTCAGTTAAACGTGTCACTCTAGCAAGTACCGGACTCGACCTGCAGCATGCGCTCTAATCGCGAAGATGAGTGCTCCGGGCCAGCACCATCAAGGCCGTGAGGAAGAAGTAGGACGATGCCACTCTGTTTCAGCCACTTGGCTTTTTAAGAAACATCAGATTCAAAGACATCAGAGACATAGCAGGGACATACTCTCCGCAGATGAGATGAAAGTGTCGATGACGACCTGTAGTTATAAATACGATTTTTCTCAGGGGGATCTCAATATGCCCCACCTGAGCACCATTAAAAAAGTCCCCAAACTGCAAGCAACGATCAACCCGAGATTAGCGTGTTCCATTTCCAAATCAAGTCATATGTACCTGAGCTTCCCAAATTGGCAACATGTTCGGCTTCTCCCAGCTCAAGCCGTACTCAAACTGGACATTTCCAGTTTTAGAATGTCATGAACCAGTAAACTTGAAGCGAGACTTACGCCGAGAACTGCCAACTCGCTCAGAGAACCTGGATAGGACAGAATCACTTCTCGGTTGATAAGCCACGTATAGAAGGCACATTACTATTTGCGAGCTCGAGTTTCCCTTGTGAACCTAACTCCGTGTTGAGAGGAACGACGACGGACTCGGTCTTCTGGTCAACGAGCATGGCGTGCCTGCGCAGCGCGACAAATCAGCGCTCTTCATAGGTCCCAATCAATCGGACCACAAACCTTTGGCTAAATGTTCCGCGACCTACATCTTGTCCCGAGATCCGGACATCACATCCCTCCAGCATCAAAGATCCAAACGCCATAGCCTGAGAACCGTCGCCCAAGCATCAGCCGGAACGTTCCGAAGAAACTGCTCGTTCCTCACCTCGGCGGTAGCCCAGCCCAAGCCAACGCCCTTCTCAATCGCCTGCAACCGGTGCTTCACGTGCCGTTGCAGTCGTGGGATGGATTTCCTGCCCAGGCAGTCAACAGGCCAAGACCGTCGTAGCAATAAAAGGACGCACAAAGTCGGCAGGAACCTGCGACGCTCGCACGTCCCGGCTTTCTCAAGCACTTCGCGCGTCACACCCGTCGCGGGATTATGTTCGGCTTTTTCGGATGCGGGCCAAACTAGGCCTTTCCATTGGCCCTGCAACATTGTTGTAGTGGGAATGTACGCGTCTGCTTGAGCTAGCTCGGCGTCAAGATGTCCCCGTATCGCGTCACGCACGCCTTGGACACCGGCAGAAGTAAGGACGTCATCTGACTAAACTCGCTCTCTTCAGAGACGAGATCACGAGAGGGAGACAGAAACGTACAATCAGTCTTTCTTCGTACAGCGCAGGGACCGATTTTCTAGATCCTGATCTTCTCGTACATCAACGGCTGGGTGAATGCAGGTTCGTCCAACTCATTGTGCCCCCTGTGGGTGTCGGTATGCTTAGTACGATCCGACGATCAGCTGTAGGAGACGTGCCAGCGACGGTACACGAGAAGGTCAATTATTACATCCTTGCGGAATTGATGCCGATATTGGAACGCAATGTCGATAGCGCGAGCGACATCTGCAAGAGTGGTGAGTAGAAAGAAGCTAAGCAAGATGATCGTCCTGCCTTCCGGATAATCTCCATTGACGTGAAGTACGGGAGCGTTGATCATCTTCCCAACATCAGAGCAGTACAAAGAAGAACGCGCGCTCGAAGCAGGAGTTGTGTATCCGATACTACAGGGACTGATTCAGCAAGATGTCGGCTTAAGTAAAAACAGACTCACTTGTTACTGGACATATAAGAACTACATCAGAAACGAAGCCAAGACAGCACTCACTTGACAACTATGTGAACGCTTCCCCCACTCGTGAAATGGGGAAGATTGCCTGATGTACTTAGTGAATTCAAAGAAATTCAAACTATTTTGTACAAACTCACTCAGACCAAGGGTCTCCATTACCACGCCCTGCCCGGTGAAGCTTGCATCGCCATGCAATTGAACGCACATTGCCTTGTCACCCAGCATGCAGTCCCCTGGAGAAGTGTTGAGGAGCGAGTATTGCTTCGCTCCGCGTTTTCCCGAGCGCAACGGGGCTCACAGCCTCCAAGTGTGAAGGGTTGGGTAACAGAGACTACCTTAATATCGGAGCCTTCATAGGACAACTTCGGCGACGCGGCTGGGGAACTTTCAACAAGCGCGGCAGATGGCAGTAGAATGGTCGTACCTAAGTGACTGACGACATCGCCAGCTACTCCCAACTCTTCAGGGATCTCGTAACCACCCTTGATTTTGTGGAAGAGAGAAGCCGGTGATAGCTGTAGCAAGGCCCGTCAATAAGTTCAGACGACCTCTGTGAGGCATGGCGAGCACGATATGTTCCACACCGGCTGTTACAAAAACTCAGCTGAGCGAAGACGTTCGAATGCTGAAAATAAAAGGCGTCGGACCTCGAGCCGCAACCGAGAACAACGCGTCGAGCGCGGGGACCATCGACTCTCCGCCTTCCAGACCATAGCGCTTCAAGTTGGGAAACTTGAGTTGGAGGAACTGATCGAACGTCTCGCTGTGCACGAGAAGCTCATGGATGCGCTTCTTCTGGCGAATGTCCAGAAGCGGCGGCGTGCGCGCTTCTAGGATATGCGAGAACCAGAGACGCTCGGTCTTGGAAGAGGAGTGCATGTACTCGTATGCGATGCGCCCCACGTACACCGAGTGGAGATGGTTTGTGATGTCGCGCAGGGTCCAGTGCTCCGGAGTTTCGGGCGTCTCGCCAACTCGTTTTGTCCACAATATCCCGTTGACGTCGTACGACTTGGAGCCTGTCAATGAGCCCATACCGCTTGGCGTCGAGCGCGCCAACGTCCTCGCGATGGAGCAGGTCCAAGGGGTCTATGCGCGCAGCACGATGCCCATGCATGCGGAGCGAGTCGACATATCGGAGGAGAGACGCGTTTTTATCACGGTTCTGCAGTTGCGTGGCAGAATCTGGGGAAGAAGGGGATATGGTCAGGCATGTCACCTGGCAGAGAATGCAACGGGATCTAGGACTCCGAAGATGGAGGCATATACATTGTGGGGTCAGTGTGCCAAAACTAACTCACAGTCGGGTAATGTGAACTCGCGTGGCTTTCGAAACCCAAAAGATTCGTCCTGATAGTACCGGCGCGTATCCAACCTCTTTCGAAACTGTCGAACGGATGGACGTTGGATTAGAGAGGGCATGATGACTGCCACACACGCCTGTCTCCTTCTGAGCTGCGAGGTTGAAAGCAAACACCCAGTTACGTCACAGTTGTGTTGTCGGTGCAACTTTCAATAGAAGGAGGACCATCGGGGTCTTGATTGGCCATGGGGCCCATGGGTGATTCGATCGGCCGGAACTTCGCCAAGGCTCTAGAGTCTAGAAGCACTATGTTCTGCCACTAGACCTAGTCCTCCCGGCAACTAGCATGTCACGTTTCACTTTCCCTAGTAACAAACGCAAGTTCGGGCATTGGGCTCCGCTTCGCTTACGCTTGAGGCCCGAGGCACCTTGCACCTGCGAGTTACAATCTAGTTATTCAGCCACCTCAAAAACTTCGATTCGAGTTTATACAATGTGGCCAGTCCTGGTACCTCCAAGCAAGGATATAGTAAATTGGCGACCAGGAGTGCCCTCACTAGTTACTGTAACCAATCAAGCTTGCAATCAAGCAACCGATAACTTGAACCCACTGATGTCACACTACGGCCACGCGCAGGTTCATCGAAGCACAACTTGAACCCGATATCTATGTCTGAGAGACTCTTTGTGCAAGTCAACATGAGTACTAAGTCAAAATTCTGCCGCGGAATTGACTGGAGTATGCTGTACAGCCTGTACTAGGGGTGCCGATCCGTGGCCAGTACCCGACTGGCTGGCTGGTTGGTTGGCCACGGCCATGGACTGAAGGGGATACAGATGCCACTGGCATCAGTACAGCACCGTGCAGCTGCGGCGGCTACTCGGGATCAGCGTGGCATTCCTTACTTCCGAGTTTTCGTTCACGCCCAGACATTCGATATCTGGCCCCAGGTCTAGGGCTTCACTGCTGGTTTAATGTCCTGAGAGAGATGGGAGATGATCTGGGGCACACTACCGTGAAGACAGCATCCATTTGAGCTGGTCGTGCGACTCGTGCCATATGCGAGGTCAAGCGTCACAATTACAAGCTCCGATCTCTATTCGTGGACGGGAGACGCATGGAGCTATAGGACCAGAACACTACTTTTGAAGGAATAGTAGGACAAACGGTTCTCAACGATAGTCATACAACCATAATTCTATCCCACGACCGTGTTTACAGTCTCACTCCTATTAGATGCCCCAACCAGTACGATAAAGCCTCGTCACCGCGCGCTCACCCCGGCCGCCATTATGATAGCAATTGCGTCAGCTTGCAAAACAGGCTCGAGGAAGACTTGGGGCACTTGTCCACGCTGCGTTTCACGGTGGTACTAGAGGCGATGCTTTCAGGAGTGTCGCCTTTGTCTTCACAATCCTGGCGGTCTGGCCGCTCGTTGCGCACCTTGAAGCTCGCGCGCTGTGACACCCAGCTCCGCACCCTGGATATGGCCACACAATGCGACACCTGACTCCACACCTTGGGTATGACCAACCAGAGAACATTGGCGATCACCCATATGCACTGTATCCACAGCATTACGGCCGGTGGCATCCCCACACCATTGCCACTCACAACCGCGATGTTTGAAGGTGCAAACGATGAGAGACTAGAGGTGGTTGGTGAGGGACCAGAAGTGGATGGCGAGGGACCAGAAGTGGGTGGTGGTGAATCATGAGGAGGTGGACCAGGATGGAATGGCGGACCAGGAGGGGGTGGAAAGTCCCAGGGCCCACCAGGGCCCTCCTCGCCCCCGCGCGGGACGAGACTTGGCCTTACACCCATTGCTACATCGCCCGTGACGGTCGAAAACGTGTCCACGACATCGGACGTTATTGTGGTCCCTGCCTGCAGCCCCGTGCCGTCTGTTGCACTGGCGCCACCAGCGACAAGCGAGGCCATTGCCTTGAGCACCACCCAGTCGCAGGATCCCATCGGGGCCAGTACCTCAGCAGGCTGAGGCAGCGCAGATGGCTCTACGATAGCAGGTCCTGGACCTATGCCCATGTCATCGCTGGATGGCATCACATTCGTGTATCCTTCCTCTTCTTGATGCTGCTGTTGCTTGGCCTGTGGTAAGGTGGAAGCGGGTCTTTCGTCCTGCCACATAAGTACACCAGAACGACGTCATGAGTTCCGCAGAAATACATAAGAAGGATCTCACGACGTTACTCACTGTTATCAATTGATCCCTATTGGACGATCGTCGGCCCCGAGCCCGAGCTTCGAGCTGGAAGGTTCGAAGCGCGCTTCTTCATTTAATACACCAGCAGCTGCAGTTCCTACGACATACGTTCGACTAATAAAAATAAGTCGGAATCGTAGGGTAAGGAAGCTCTTACCTTTCTGTAGCTTGAGGCTGATACCGGTGGCACCGGTGATGCACTGGCGCAAGTCCTTGGATTAGACAGCAACTCGAAACGATCAACATAGTCGTTAGTTTGAGCATATACGGAGCCATCTTCATTTTCCTTCGCGAGTGGGAATAACTCAAAAGACTGAAGGGTATCGTGGTACGCTCATCTGAGCACAGATATTTAAGGATTGTCTATCTCTGGGCACTCCCAGAGCCTAGTCAGCCTAATATCGCATCGCGCAGGACTACGACGAGTTGTCGCTGGAGGGATCAGTGCCAGGCCAGTGCCATGCACCAGCAGAATGCAGCCCCGAATCCAACACGTCCGATGTTCGGTGTGTCAAACAAACACTGACAGGGTTGTAGACAGTACCGTGACAAGATTGGTGTTGGTGCCAACCAAAGCGACGCTTATGAAGTCCGTAATATATATGCATGATAGCCACCGAGATGGTCCAGCGGCTTCTGTTGACCGGCTTACTGTTGACCGTATATGGCCATACCCTGTTGTGCGACATTATCTAGAACTCACGACTCACGCAGCAGGTGTGGTTCCAGAGCCAAGGCACGCACCGAGCAAGTCCCTTACTAGTATTGATCGATGAGTATTGGTCCTTGAAAATAGGGGCTTTCAAAGTTTGCCGCAGCGACCGATTCAAACCGACCGATTCGATTTCACCAGCCAAAAAAAGTCGAATCGGTCGGTTTGAATCACTGCTGCGGCAACTTTGAAAGCCTCTAATTAATGACTGGTGGTTCAGCGATATTCAGCCCTGGCTCGGTCCTTGTAAACACCCGACTGGCGTGCCCTACGGAATGCCCATCAGGCGTTGTCACGGTGCCCCAACTCCCCACGTGGGCGCCACGTGTTGCAACCCCGAGATGCCTTGACCCCATCTCTGGTGCCATTTTTTTCCCACTCAACGGGCGAAGGTGGGCCTGGTGCCATGAAATTGAAATTCATACGGTGCCACTGGTAGATGACAAACAAAGAACCCCTAGATTAACAGCGTCTAACACAACACGGTGTGTCACCAGAGAATGAGGCCCATCATTATGAGGGATCACCAAACCAGGTGGTTGGTTCATACCTGTACCTCACTCTCATTTTTGCTCGCTCGTCACTCGGTGACTACTCCGGATATGAACGTATGAACGTATACGAACATTAGTAGTAGGTGGGCTGGCTCACGGTGCCCACGCCGGAGGAGCGCCAACTAGCATGTGTCTGTTGGGCACTACCAGATATAAAATTCCGTGCAGTGTTGGACACCAATGAACAGAAGTTCACAGATGGCGCGATAACGGGTAGGAATTTTCCGAATATTTCTCATCTTGGTAAGGTGAATCAACTACACGCGGGCTGCCTTGCTACATGTCATTTGCGTAGGGGATTGCGTCAGGGAAGTACTGAGATGTAGAGAAACAGGACATGAGTATATGGCGCCATGTAACACCTAAACCGCACTGAGAATGTAGAGTACAAGGCTGATCCGGCATAAGAATTTGCGTCTAGGCAGTCCTGCAAGTTTGAGATCAGCCTTTCCGCGCTGTCCAACGCGTAGGTATAAAAAAGCGAACTTCTTATGTGATGCCTTGATGGCAGCGACCTTTTCCTTCTTCTCTGCAATGCGTTTTGCGATAAGGGCGCTAGAAGAAACGTGCATAGTCAGACGTTATGAGAAGGGGAGGGACGAATACGGCGCACTCGAACTCTGTCTTCTGTTCCTTCTGGTGTTCCAGCCGGCGAATCTTAAGAGCACGAAGGTGACGACGGCGCTGAAGACGCAAGGGAGTGACCAGCCGCTGGATCTTAGGACTGGCAAAAAAAGTAGCGCAAGTCAGCCGTCGCATATTCCTCAGAAGTAGATTACGATGTGTAACTCACGCCTTCTTATAGGGCTTGGCACCCTCCTTCTTTTGGGATGTGACCTCACGCCTGACGACGTACTTGCGCACATCATCCTCCTTGGAGAGGTTGAAGAATTTGCGGATTTTGGTTGCACGCTTGGGGCCGAGACGCTTGGGTAGGACGGTGTCAGTGAGGCCGGGAAGCTCGTCATCACCCTTCTTGACGATGACAAGCGAAAGGACGGCGATATCGGACCCGACGATGCAACCGCGAACGGACTTGCGGCGCCGCTCACCATTGCGCCGCTCGCGATAGCACGAGTGGCCATCAGAAAGGAGGAGGCGGACACGGTGAGGAACGAGAACACCCTGTTTCATGGGGAAACCTTGTTTGTCGTTACCGCCAGAGATGCGGAAGATATAGCCCTTAAACTCGTCGCCAACAGCTTCTCCAGGTACTTCCTGGGACAACTTCTTGTCGTAGAAGACGCGACTGGAAAGGAAAGGTCAAGCCTGTATGCGAACTAAGGAGGCATTTCTCACTATTTCCTCTCATCATCAATATCGATAGTCTTTTGTTGCCCCGTTGCGGGGTCTGTGTTGCAAAGATCAAGTAAACGGAGAGCATAGCAAGTATGAGGACGCACTGGCAATGTTGAGCTTCATGATAGAATAAAGTTAAATTGACCAAAGTATGGTATTCGGCTGGAAGATGGTTGAAAGGCCTTGAGACCGTTGGCGACGACGATGTCAATAATGTCAATCTAGCGGAAAGCCAACTGAGCCAAGGAAAAACAAGGTTTGGAGCTGTACAGCTCACCCAAGCCACAAAGTCACGCGTGACACCCACACCACTCGTCGCGTCTACCAACAATCTCAAGTCGGGTATCACCTCAAGTTCAAGACTTTCGCCTTAAAATACGTGCGTGACTCGCTGCGGCCTTGAGACTCTCTTTCTTATTTGTTTTGTTCCAGTATCGCCATGGGTCGTATGCACGCTCCCGGAAAGGGCATTTGTACGTTTGACTGTGCCCGGAGATCGGTGACACTTTCTAAGCCGACTCATTCTAGCGTCCTCTGCCCTTCCTTACCGCCGATCCCCTCCATCGTGGTTAAAAACAACACCCGATGACGTCGTCGAGAACATCATTAAGCTCGCACGCAAGGGTCTCACACCGTCGCAGATTGGTGTTGCCCTCCGTGACTCGCACGGCATCCCCCAAGTGCGTTTCGTCACGGGTAACAAAATCCTCCGTATCCTCAAGTCGAACGGTGCGCTCCTTTTATCTTCTGCAGAGCCTGTGGCGATATCAGTTCTAACTGAACGCACGGCGGTGGCGCAGGTCTTGCACCCTCAATCCCAGAGGACCTCTGGCACCTTATTAAGAAGGCGGTTGCTGTGCGAAAGCACCTGGAGACGAACCGAAAGGACAAGGACTCGAAGTTCCGCTTGATTTTGATCGAGTCGCGCATTCACCGTCTTGCGCGCTATTATAAGACCAAGCAACAGATCCCACCGACATTCAAATATGATTCGGCCACTGCTTCCACACTGATTGCATGAACTTCCCTAATTTTGAAGTGTTGGAGGTTGCAGGCATTATTATGGCGCTTTCCTCTGTTCGAGTATAACAATTGGAGAGAATATGATGCAGGATGTGCGCAAATTTTGTGATAAGATGCCTTGTCAGCATAAAATATCTACTTATCGCAACGGTAGGGCCGGATATTCTTAGATAGGGGCTCTTGTACACTATGAGCCTCTTTCAATGTCGCATGTAACTGGCACATGCGGCAACAATGGTACAGTACTGAACAAAGTGCCTGTCATCGGCGGGAAACACCCGAGTGGCAAGTTCGCGGTGGCCCCATATTAATACTCCACTTGCTGGACGAGATGTACGCTTGATGCATTGTGGCGCATGCTTACTTGAGTGGGCTCCGTTCGGAGGCGCGCGCCTACTTTCTTTCTTTCAGAGTAAGTTCGAGGACGAATGCTCCTGCCCGTCATCCACGTCGCGGGCCTCGGCCTAGTCCCGGCTGGCTCTTCGGTTGGGGCAGCTACTGCAATCTCTCTTATCTAGGCCTGTCGCGGCTCTGTTTTTTTTTTTCCGGTTGTACGTTGGGATACGATAAACATACCCGCTTGTATCTACGAGGCTGGAGTAATATGCACGTACTTGATCACCGTATAACTGCCCATGCAACACCTATGATGTGTCAAGCGTCGATCATGTCATGATAAAGAAGAAAGGTAAAGTGACTAGGGTGTGAATTGTACGGGGCTATCGTCTGTGTGATCAGTTACCTTGAGAGGATTGGGGTTACTCTTCGATGAACGGCAGGCGACCCGGATTCGCGACACTGAAGCCTCGGAACCTGCACGCGTTTTGACCACAAGACTACACCGCTCCCGCCAATGGTCCACTGACATGGACAAAATCTTGCATGTTGACCAGCTCTGATCTTAAACACTTTGACTCTCTTCGATAGCGTCTCGAGTCGCTTGCCTGATTCCTTGCCTATTCTTCTTGCTTCGAGCCCCTCCCCAAGTGTCACAGTAACAGCTTCAGGAGCACCGACAGCAGTGTCGCGCCGACGTGCCTGCCACAACGCATGTCTAGTAGCTGTCGTCTGAGCCACGGATCTGCAATTTCTGAAATCTGCACCTACTACTCGCACCGAAATATCACCCTGCAGCCGAGGAGACGAGACAACATACGAACTCACGCGTCCATGACACCTCACAGAGGGAGAGGATCCAGTTCACCGCCTCTCTTCCCTGATCCTGCATCGTGCTTAGGGTAAACCCTCGCGTTGCGCTCGTGCGTACCGCGCGATACAGAACATTGTTTAGCCCGCCCATCGCCCATTCTTCTTTTCCCGCAGGTTCAACGCGGGCAACGATTGATCGCGGCGTAACCTGTGGGGTCGTCGTCGTCATCATCTGCCGAGCCACGCGCTCACCCACGAGGTCCAAGTCGGCCGCGCGCGTGTGTCATGGCGCAATATGTCAGGGAAGAGAGCATCGCCATTGACCCCTGCTCGCGAGCCATCTGGTCGTGTTTGGCTTGGCGGATTAGCGAACGTTGCGCACGGACAGGGCTTGTTTGTATGCCTCGCTTTCAATGGAGAGATTGGGGAACGCGCGGATAGGGGTGAGTGCTTTGGTTCTGACTCACCGTGTCGCATGTCCCGTTTCATTTATCGGGCTGGGCCGTGCGAGACAGGACCATTCCAGGCAATGAAGAGAGGAGGCCCGGACCTCTCGGTGCTGCGGTGGGGTTTAATTTCCCTATCGCGATGACGTACAGGCGATCCTGTCCAAGTGAGTTAACCTTTGCGATCTTATCATTCATTCAAGCTTGCTATGTGATGTTCAGCTATGAAGAGTGAGATCAAGAAGAGAACCCATTTCCCATGATGTGGGTCAGAGTCACCATAGGTTGCCGTGTCATTATTATTTCTGTCGATCCGATTCGTAAGCCCTGTTTTAGACTGTACGTCAGATCTGTCTCCGATCCAGTAACAAGGATCCAGTACAGGGACGCAGAAAGAGCAAACCGTCCGTCTCCACCCTGACTCCGCCCTGAAGGCGTTCGAAGAGGGCTGTCCTTCCCTTGTGAATATGGGCGTGCTAATCATAGACTTGACTTTCTGGCCCCGCACGCTGGCCGGCGGCGTCTCCCTTTTCAAATGCCGATCGCGTCTCCCGAAGCACGTCTGACGTCGTATTTCGCCTCGCTCGGCATGCTTCGTGGGGGCGGGGTAAGTTTCTGGAATAGTGGCTGCGACGTTGAAGGCGAGCGTACCGGGGGTCAGGCTCCTAAGGCCGATTTAGGCTTTGAAGTTGCTTGCTCGCTGTCGTTGTGATGATGCGCGGATCCGTGTGATGACGTCTTTCGAGGAAAGAGAGTTATCCTATCTGCCGTTGCTATCTGTGTCATGACACGGGACTACGCGCGGGGTGCTGGCTCTTCCGGGTTCTGGGCTCCAAGGGTTGTTTGTTCTGTGGCCCAGGTCGCGGGCTTTTCGGTTCACTCTTCTATCGTCCTCCAGAACCAACGCCAACCCTTCGCGTTGGGTGGCGTGTGCAAAATGACGTCGATGGAGCCCAGGGACCCTGCCCTGAGCTTTGGTGCCTTGCCTTGCAAGCGCCATTCGCGAGGGACCTCCCTAAGATGTTTTCTTGCCTTTGTTTGGTTCTCACTAGGCACGATCTGGACAACACTTTTGCCCCGCAACTTTAACTGGGTGACTCACATTGGCTGGCCGAGCGATCGTCTCGCCCTAATCAGTCTACCGCTGGCAGTATTACAATAGAACACCGTAACTCACTTTAATGGGTAGTTGTTACTTTGTCCAGTACCTCTTGGCCCACATGCACGCACGTCATATTCAGGACTACACGTTCGGCGTATCTGTGGGGTCAACAGTAGCTCATCACCTTGTAGTTCTCCAGCACACCTTCCGAATCTTTCTGCAATAGTCCCCTCGCGAGGCTTCAGGACTATGTGAAGAACAGCATCCCGAAGCGACAGGGAGCACGAGCCGATGGGCCTTGGGGAATCAAGTCGTCTCGAACATGGGTGCGTGGAAGCAAAGGCATTGCAAAATGTCTAAGCGAGTGCGCTACCACTTTCACCGGCTCGTTCGGTGCGGAAGTGGGGTGAGGTACGCGAACAAGTAATGTCGGTTCCCGATTACCGACCACGCGTGGTTCAAGCAAACTCCTGGAGATTTCGGCCCTGAGAGCGCAACTTCCCAGACTCAATCATCTATTCAACATTACCCAGCACGTCCGGAAAAACGCTTCCGATGCCAGTTGAGCTTCGCTTCTTGAATCGCCTCGTCGAGATGTCATACGGACACTTCGGTCCGTGCACTCTGCACAGCCGCCTTCGATTGGTCGTGTCGAGAGCGCGCAAGATTCTATCTCTATTCGTGCGGGTCCAACCCGAGCAAACCGCACCACGTACCCGGCACCCCTCGGCTATAGATGGGATCTCTTCCCAACCTTCCACCCCTACTGTCCTCTCTGACCTCGGCGCGAGCACCGTTCTTTCTTCAAGGACTAGCATCCTGCAGCGAGTGCTCGAAAAACGACGTTCATCGAGCATCAACTCAGCCCGGGCCGGTGCGTGATGCCTAACAATACATCAATTTCGCACTTCCCATCACCGCCGGCAACTGCGCGCACTTTTGATTTGAGTTGGTTCGGCTTCAAGGGACCGGTGCGGTCCACTGTATCATTAAAGGGAGAGCATGCCCTTCCACTAGCAGACACCGAATCAGCGCGATTCATTGTTCTTTCTCACATCATGATGTCTAGCATTCCTGAACCCAAGTTGACTGACGACAGTTCTTGAGTATTACCGGGTCGCCGCGCCGTACTCACAAGAGCCCTTGCGCCGCTGCCCCGCCTCCTGGCCCCCCAGCGTTGTCAATCAGCGAGCGGTAAGTAAGCTACAGTAAGGACCCTCGGTGCCCGTTCCGGAACGCACTCAACGTTAGCAACCAAACTTGCGGAGATGATGGTGGATCGGAATTCGTCCCGCAACCCCCACGAAGGAACGAGCTTGTCGATCCGTTCCCTCATTCATGTCAGATACACTACGCTGCGGGGGTAACTTCTCTGTCGTGTCTAAAGTGACATGCTGATCACGCAAACAAAGAAACCGGAGCGACTACGGCTTCATTGCCCGACTGTTGCTTGCCCCTTGAACCCCATGGTAATGGAATTTCGGACACGTTGTATCCGGACAGTTTCCTTTTTGCATTGAAAGGTTTCGTATTCCTGCTGCTGGCCTATTATCACATAAATTGTATCCGATAAGGCCGGCAAAAATAGTATGCTCGTAAGATAGGGTGAGGCAGATAACATCAATTTAACGGACGCAGGCTAAGTTTAACCTGCAGAGATCGTGATCTGCGCACCCTACGTGTTTATTTGGGATAGCAACGCCTCCACTTGGCAAAGCGATGCATGAACAACCATATTTGAACTGAGAGGTGGGTCCTCAGAATCGGACGGCATGGGAGCCCGCGTTCGCAGTGCTTAACGAGGCCACTGTAATCATTCTGTCAAGGCGCGAAGGATGGGGTATCAGCAGAGGAACTGCAATTTTTCGCGAGCGCGGGCTCACCGAACGACCGGTATCGTGCCGAATCCATCGTCTCACGTACTCGACGGGGAACGTCGACTTGTGTGATCAGCGAAGTAGCAACGCACTCAAAACTGGGGACGAGGGCCCGCAGTTCCGCAACCGTTTCTTTGCTTAGGGACCCCGGGCCGCAGTAGCATTTGACGCTGACCATTGGGTTCTCGATGCGGGCGCGATGTTGCAGGAAGCGCCTCAAGGCGACGTGCGGCGGCTCGGACCCGTCGTCCGGGCAGCATTCGAGTTCACATACGTCCAGATGGAGGTGACGCAGGTGCGGAAGACGATCCGGTACGTTCGGGATGCGGCCCAGTCTGCAGATGGCGTCCAAGGGGGGCGAAAGCGCCGCTTTACACAGGACGAGCGTCTCCAGGGCCGGAAGGGAAGTGAAGAGCTTTTCCCAGGCGCTGTCACTATCGAGTAAACATTTGTTTTTCGCGCTGTTCCTGAGCGCGGCACTCCACCCGCGCGAGGGCCCCAACGTGAGAGTGTTCACATTCGTCAGCGAGAGCGAGCCCAAGCCCAACGCGCGCGCGCTGGGCACAGAAAACACCACCTCACCGTCGACTACTCCCTTCAAGCGAAGTGGTGCCCTGCTGCCCATGGTGTCTTCTGCGATGGATAGACCGGCGAGAAGCCGAGGGAACATGCTCGTGACGTGTGATGTGAACGCGCCGAAGTCTCCGACTCCCCAACCGAGGATGGCGAGGTACGCCCCTCCTGTCACCAGCCTTGGGAAGGAAAGACGAGATAAGAAGTCTGAGATGCCGTATATACCGACGGATACGCTGTGAACGTAAAGCTCGCGCAGGCAATCCAGTCTGACGGGCAGGTCGGAACTCGGCCCCGGTGTCGATGATGATTCGTTTGGAATGGCGTTGAGCAGCGTGAGCACCTCAACGTTTGCGCATGATTCCAGAATAGATAAAAGGTTGTCGCATGGCCCCAAATCATTCGAATTGATGAGGGTTAACGATGTGATTGACAAGGAAAGGCAGTTGGGCCATGGAAGACACCTCTCAAGGACTAATTCCCGCAGTGACGGCATGCCACCGCCGAAAAGCATGCCAAGTGTTCGTGGAGTCGACATTGCGCTGTGAGGTGGGATTGTGACGTAAAGACGTTCTAGTGCTGGCGCAACAGCATACGTCAGACGGGTAAATGGTTCGTGAACCCTTGCACAAAAGTCGACCTCAAAAGAGACGACGCGGTGCATAACGGTCTCTAGGTGCGGCAGGCAGTCTAGGAATTCTCTATCACCATGGCTCGCCACTACACCACAGACCCGCAACGGCGAATCCAGCGACCTTTGAAGGAAGAGGGGAACCAAACGCGCACACGCCCCAATTACGGACCACAAGGTGGGCGAGGATAATGCGACAGCCCGCCACCTACGGCATACTTGCGCCAGAGGGAGAATAGCAGGCCCGGAGCCCACGAAATCGAACACTTGGAACAGAAGTTCAGGAGGAAACCTGTTCATAGGCCGGGACGCATTCACGAGTTCAGCCCGTCTGGGCACCGCATGGGACAATGCGGTCTCTACGTGTCGGGACTGAGGACCGGACCTGTTCAATGATTTGAAACCTAGACTGGCTGGTGTGCTCACGTTTTCCATCAGCTCGTTCTCAACAGTTCCAGCCGTTCTACATAGGAAACCATGTTGCGTAACGCCGACGGCCCGGAGCCGCTCTCTCGTCAACGTCTGCATCGGGCCGTCGAAGGAGTCAGGGACGGGAAGTATCACTACTTGAGAAGTCTCGAGAGATTTCATGTTCTTGGAATCAAAAGATATGGAAATGAAAAGGGTAGTATGTCCAAATGGTGGGCGACGTGGCAGACAGAGAGAAAAGGCGATAAATGACATATTAATAATGCGAGCGGCGAATGCGCGTCAGCGCTCACCTGGCAATTCAAACCGGAGGTCAAACTCGGCAATTACATGTATTGATCAGTCCAGCGTAGGCACTCCAAGTTGTAGTCAACTGAGAGCAATTCATCGGCGCTGATAAGTCCCTTCGCCGTATTCAAGCATTATGAATATATGAAGACCAGAAGAATTCTGTGGGGGTCGGGAGAAGATAAACATGCCCTGGACCCGGACCGTGAAAAGAGAGTGCGAGGTAATCGGATCCATGACAATCATTGCGTGTACAATATGTGGCGGTTATATTGAAACGTGGTCCACAAAGGCAAGCGCCAAGGTCCAAAGTGGTAAACGATGCCCGAAAGAGGAACAAGGCGGACGCTCCTTACTTGACATCAGATTATTTGGACAAACGACGCGGCGCATTGCAGAAGCCTAGTGGAGAGTATCCGGCTCGTAGTACCAAGCTAGGTGAGACATACAGTAGTTAATATCGACGGCTGATACCAGATTTGCGATTGGCCAGATCCAGCAAGTGTCATCAACTGCCAAGTCGACAGCCCTCCATCCAGGTCGATCCCGCCTTGTAAACTATACATTTCGAATGATCAGTGCTGCGGAACTTAGGATGGAAGGTCAAAGGTCCAGTCACCATGGTGGCATACCGTGAGGATATTGCACAACTCTCTGCCATCGGTAGCACGTCCGATGGCCTCACAAGACCTGTCTTAGAACACGACCCGAAAATGCGGGCTTTTTGTTGCATAAGGACTTCCGAGTCGGCAAGGAATGTGCGCATGAGTTAACCACACTTGTTCATTCACCAATAACCTTTTTCTTAGGATCTATGGTCAAAGGCCCAGTCACCACGACGACACACCGTGGAGGATACTGCACAACTCCCACAAGTGACGCATCATGCTTCACGACTCGACCTGTCTTAGAGCACGACCCGAAAATGCGGGCTTTTCGTTGCATAAGGACTTCCGAGTCGGCAAGGAATGTGCGCATGAGTTAACCCACTTGTTCGTTCACCAATAACCTTTTTCTTAGGACATGGTCAAAGGCCCAGTCACCACGACGACACACCGTGGAGGATACTGCACAACTCCCACAAGTGACGCATCGTGATTGGTAGCACGTCCGATGGCCTCACAAGACTTGTCTTAGAGCACGATCCGAACGTGCAACCATAAGAAGAACTTCCGAATCGGAATGAGTTAAGCTTACATAAGGGGTGCCCCTCTACTGGATGCTCGTTCACCAATAACTTTTTTCTTAGGACCCATTAGGACCCCCAGAAGTGAAACTTCGGCAAGAGGGCCGAAGATGGCGAAAGACATGATTGACCCGGGCCAACCACGATGAAACTCACATGTTTTGGGTCACCGGTCACCGACGACCGGAGCGACATTGGTATGTTGCCTTGTATGTTGCAACCTTTAAAATCTGCCAAACTCAGAATGACCATGGTATTACTATAAAGATAACGAGATAAGGATAAGTTCATCATGGTTAGAGCGCCTGGCTCGGCGAACTTCCCGGAGTCATTCCGCTCGATCTTGACCGTTCTCCCACGAGGTATGCTCGTTGTTACACTTAACTTCCACCTCGGTTCATCCGACCATCAAAAACATCTTATTCCTTAGAATATCGTAATATGGCTACGACCACCTGAATTACGCCACCATAAGGGGATGCGGCACCTTATGCTTTCTCATTTGATGCTCGGGCACATCGTGTCAGTGCAAATGATCTGGATGCTTCAGGTTATTAAGCATCGTTGATACCGCGTGTCGCGACTGTTCGGCATATTTTCGGCAATCCCTCCCTTTCTTGCACGTGTAAGTGTAACGCTGCGAAGTTGACGAACAGGAATTCCCTCAGGTTTTCGGCTCGGGCTCTCCCAGCTACCAAGCTATATCGTGTGAGTGTAAGGCACGTACTATAATTATATTGCAACGGGCTCCGCCCCGTCAATCCGGGCTGCGGTCGGGTTGAACGCTCGAAGATCTCCAAGTGGAAAAGATCGGCTCGAGTCAGCTGTCGGAGGGCCTCAACATGAGCCCGTGGCCCCATGCGTGTCAATCTGTATGATTTGGTGCGATTCCGCTGGATTGCTGGACCAACTTCATCACCGTTGTTCGCGGGTGTCATCGAATTGATTCGCACTGTTCTTTGAGTGATGCGGGAATACCACTGCAGCCGCCTTCCTTTCGAAATTGCGGGCCATCCGAGTCCAAGCTACTACAGGCGAAAACCTCCGATGTACCGATCGGCTTGAGGCTATTTCACCGAACGAGACATACTGACCCTCAGTGCCTCGTGCCGATCGCACTCCTTCGATCGCGCTCGTTCCGTCCCACGCTGTCAGCCACCCCAACCCGCGCCTAATGTGTCGCTCCTCGTCCCGGAGCGTAGCCTAGCGAATACGGCGGTGATTAACTGCCAGTATACAAACGCTGAATTTCACGGACATTCAAGCGGCGTGATGGGTACCACCGGCATCGTGGGAAAGCCTGAGACGAACTGGAGCGCACTGGCAGGTGTGAGGCTTCGTTAACGTCACGGTCAATGTGGAACTTGAACTTCTTGAAAAAATGAGAACTCTACACTCGTAATGCTGACAACAGGACATGCAGTAAAGTGGGCGAAGTAATTATAATGCATCACATAGCTTCGCTTGCCAGTGATTGAAATCGAACTGCCTCTGAACGCAGCTGGAGGCATTTCTTGGGCATTTCGTTATTGCTGAACACCCCTCGGTTTCACACGGACGTAATGCGTGGGCATTGCACCAAAATGTATGTCCCGAACCGGAATGTGCATCAGGGCACAATCTGATTAGCTGGGTTTTCAGATTGGGGAAACTAAGATGGGGACCTCAATCCGGGTATCCTCGCTTGACCTTTGGTCTGCCGCTGCTGGTTCTTGGTGTCACCCCCAAAAGGAAGTTCGGTTTGTCGACTCCTTGATCCTGATCCTGATCTAGTTTCCAGTTTATTCTATCGCACACTTGTCATTTACCCATTAGCTTTGTGAAACTCAAGGGGCTTCTGAGTCTCCATTTATGGGGCAAGCTGCGCTGGGACGACGGTACGCGTGTACTTGCACCGCTTCTCCGAGAGTTTCCGCTCTGGTGAAGATCTTCTCGCCTTCTCCCTGGGACTGCCCTATTGAGGGCGCGTTCCTCCTTGTGCATCCAAGACGGTTTGTTGTTTCTCCACCAGGTGCTTACCCCTACTGTTGCCGCACTCCATCGACGATCTCGCGTGTAGACGCCAGTGCCCCGCTTCATTCAAAAGGGCACCATCTCGCACCGAATTTTCAGCACAACTACAGCCCTCTGTTGAGTTACTCAGACTTCCACGACCAACCAAAACCAAACTCTTCTCTTCTCTACAATGCCCGCCCTTACCAACACCACCAACGCCACCCAGGTCGCCACCAAGAAGCGTGACGGTCGTGAATTCGACGAGATCTCCGACGCTGTCGATGATGGTTGGTGTAGCGCATTGACACTCTTGACCGAGAGGTCTGACACTGCCAACAGTGAACGTCCAAATGCTGAAGCTTTGGGACGATGAGTCCGAGTTCGACGCCGAGAAGGACAAGGCACGGTTCCGTCAATACGACGATGCTTGCGATCGTGTCAAAAACTTCTATAAGGAGCAACATGGTATGATCCCGTGCCTGATTTTTTGCGGCGCCGCCATCTCACCAGTTCACGTGGCAACTACCACAGAAAAACAGACTGTTGCTTTCAACATCCAAGCCAGAGTCAACTTCAAGAGCCGCTGTCGTGCCCGCATGGGCATCTGGGAGGCCATGGAGATGCTCAACACCCTTGTGGACGAGTCCGACCCAGATGTGAGCCTCTGCGACATCGATCGCAGGTGAACACCGCCACTGACGCCACTTTGTTCCTCGCCGCACAGACCAGCTTGTCACAGATCGAACATCTGCTCCAAACCGCGGAGGCCATTCGTCGCGATGGCAAACCCGACTGGATGCAAGTGACTGGGCTCGTCCACGATCTCGGGAAGTTGCTCTTCCTCTTTGAGTCGGAAGGCCAATGGGACGTTGTCGGGGTACGTGCGCATCTCAATTGGCGCGGGGTCGCATAGCTGACGCCGAACCTTTCCAGGACACGTTCGTTGTCGGCTGCCAGTTTTCAGACAAAATCATATACCCCGAGACCTTTGAGGAGAACCCGGATTCGCACGATAGGATCTACTCGACAGAGAATGGCATCTACCAGCCGCATTGCGGTCTCGATAATGTCATGCTCTCCTGGGGCCACGATGAGGCAAGTGTTTAGGTTTCCGACTTCCCCGAGCAAGCCACTGACGCAGTGTGGGTACAGTATCTCTATCATGTCCTGAAGGGACAGTCCTCCCTGCCTGAAGAGGCCCTCGCGATGATCCGCTACCATAGCTTTTACCCGTAAGTACCCCATATTTTCTCACACATTCGGGGTCACTGACCACTCAATCGCCGTACAGATGGCACCGAGAGGGCGCATACTCGCACCTCGCAAACGAAAAGGACAAGCGCGCCCTTGCTGCGGTACGCGCATTCAACCCCTACGACTTGTATAGCAAGAGCGACGATCCCGTTAACGCTGAGGCCCTCCGCCCATACTATGAGCGGCTCATCGCCAAGTTCTTCCCCCCGGTCCTCGATTGGTAGAGGGCACCTACATATCATATCTCCATGCATTCTTCCGCCCACAGCATCTACGCTTTCTGATGAACATTGCTATCTCTCATCCCCATCCGAGCGCATTCTACCCGGATTGGTTATCTATATTTTCTTATCGCATGTTTTTGACATACTTCTTATGGCTCGCTTTGGCTTACTAGCTAGATTTAGACGCCCCATAATCATCATAGCGGTCTAGACCTTTCATTAAACTTGCACATACTCGTGCTCTGTACTTTACTCTGTAACCTATCTGTGGCGTACTATACCAATATATCTATTTGCCACTCTCATCCTGCTGCGCTCTAGATAGACGCAACTTGAAGTCGCGCTGAGTTGCTCCACGAGTCGTTCCCCATGCACATTCACCGCGCATCATAGATTTCCATCAACCCATTCTACGGCGCTTCTGGCACATATTTAACGCATGATTTCGTTTCCTTTCTCAGGGTTGGTGACGCATGTGGCTGAGGCGCTTATAATCGCGACCACGATCTGGCGGTAGCCATCAGTGCGTCGTCAAACCGAACGTGAAACGAGCGTTGATATGTCTTGATCCTTTAAGAACAGCATCACCACGGGGCGAATGTGATTACGCCGAGCAAGACATTCTCGAAGAAGAAAAAAGATGCGACTACTGTAAACAATTCCTATATTTCATCCTACACAAGTACAGTACTTGCTTTCCAGTTTACTGGGTTTGAAAAGTCCAATGCGATGGCCTTACAGTACAGTACTTTGTAAACCTAATTGTAATAAGGTTCATGCCCGTCCAATACCAAACCACTCCTCGGGCGTCTTGGCGCCTTCTACGATCGAGCGCACCACAAGGAGTGCCCTGGAAAAGTCTGGGAACAGAACATGCGGGATGTTCTCCCTCGTGCAGTACGTTGCGAGGTCATTCTCTCCATCCGACTTCTCCTTCACGAAGAGCACGTCGGCATGTTTCGCTGCCGACAGGTCTAAAGACGCGCATGGCAATTAGAGTATGGTGGATCCGGTTCAATCACGAGATTGCAAAGGTAGAAAGAAGATGCGCACCAGAAACGCCATCCCCGAAGTAAAAGAGTAGAGGACGGTTTGTCAAGTTCCGGTATGGGAGGATTGCTTGGGACTTGTCATGCCCATATCCACTGCGGAGATAGAAGATCTAGAACGTGGCATGCTAACTGGGGTAAAAATGTGCATTACCTAGAGGGATGACGATATTTGATGTTCCACGAGCCGTCCTTGTGAACTTCAACCGAATTGGATATGATTTCGATATCGTTCGCATCGTCACCGACGAGGTTGGAGAGAATGGCGCGGATGAGAGGCTCCATCCCACTGTGACGGATGCACAACTCGCCGGATCAGCATTTCAGGGGCTCGCGTGATTGATCGCCGTTTCAGCACACCTCGAGACGATGATCACGGGGATATCCTGTGACTTGCAATATTGAAAGAACTCTTTGAAGCCAGAATCGAGCTTGATGTCTGCGCGAGGCAGCCGATTGCATATGGGCAGATGCTCGAGGTCAGGGGACAGACGCACTATCTTTGAGCACCTGCTTGCATTCTTCGAAGCTATGTCCGTTCTTGCTAACGCTCTCCAGCATCTCCCGAAAGGCGTCGCTGCGGCATTACGTGAGTTCTGGTGCGCAGCTCCCTCCGCGATACGTCGGCACATACCGGAACGTTACGCGACCGGCGAGGATCTCCAAGTTTCCCTCTCGTCTCTTTTCTTTACCGTACCCGAGAAAATCGGTCATATCTATCAATCGTTTCGTCACTCGAGAAGTTCCGAGGGTAAGGGTGCGGACAGCCCACAGTCGTTCGAATCATATGTGGTAATGGTCCCATCCCTGTGGATCGGCGGAGGTTGGTAGATAGTCAAGCGATGGCTATGAGCAATAAAACGAGGTATTCGAGGCGTACCAGTCAGATAAGACCACAAACTTCTTATCCTCGTGGATGGGTGGGTAAGGAAGAGTGCTTTCGGGTGCGTTGTCTGGCGACATGATTTCCAACGAGCTATCCGACTATTTGGAAGAGAATTTATTGCAAGTTGCTTGTTCGCTATGCGGTCTAGGGGACTCTAGGATCAATACAGTAGAGCTAGAACCTGAGGCAGAGTGGTGTCCAAAGTCCGACACTCGGAGCGTCAATGACGCAATTACCGTAATTTTAAATTTTTACAAAATAGTGAATCGACACGACAGTCTTAATATTCACGAGACCAGACCTTGAAAGGCTGGCCCAGGCCATCGAAAGTATTACTGTATAAACCAACGAGGCATGGACCGGTGCCTCCCGGATATTAACTGTCATATTTTCTGGGAAAAAGACCCCAACCAAGCCAACGAGAACGATGGTGCCTGTGGGCCGTGCAGTATATTCACATTCACATGCACTGGCACAAGTGGATGTGGTTCGTTGGTGGGGAACCTCGTCCGTGTCATTGATCCCCCTTTGGTTAGACGGCACGTTCGACACGAGGCCAACTATGTGTTCATTATCGATCTCGCTCACGATCTAGGGGCGCGTCCTGTGTACTACTATACACCAGGAGAGATGCCGCGAGAATGCAGGCAAGCAGATTCGGACAGTTCGGGCCGAACTTTTGGCCAAAGCGGCGTAGTTTGAAGGGTTGGTTGCGGGAGGTGTTACTGTAAGATCGGTAAGAAACCGTCCCTTGAGTCCATCACAGACAGGTTCAGAATCCAGTCTCGACAGCTCTGGTACCCCGTCGAACTCGTATCATGAAAAATCAGTTTGTATGAGCATGATCGGTCCGCTGAGGCGAGACTGGCCGTATATATGGGAGCCATTCGCCCCCCTGTTCGCAGCGCCTACGACACTCGTTCACTTCCGTCGAAGGTCTCCGGTTCAGAGGATCCGGCCTTGGAGCCGCAACACGCCTGAGCGGTGCCTCAAGTAATATGACAGCTTCCTCGACTTCCGCCACCGGGTTGTGCAACCGATTTTTTCACATTTATTCGTGATCGGTCCGATGCAGGCGATACTTGTTATAGTAGAATCTCGTGAAGCGGTCAAAACATGATGGTGCTGAACTCTTCATGGAACTCTTCTTTTCTTGCGATGGAATTCAGTGACCTGTGAAAATCAGTCAATTTTTAAGAATTCCAAGGGGTGAATGTATGAGGGAACGCACACACGTCATGACTAACAGAATGCCGCAATGGCCATGTACCATTCACCGCACTCATCACTTTTGGAAAGAGGTCGTGACTCACCCGATGATAGCTTTTGTATTAGTGATCGATAGCAGCAAGCCACCAGGTCAAGTCGAGTAACTTCTGCGTTGACGAATATTTGATGAATATCACTAGCACGGTGACAGAAGCCTCTGTAGTCTTTACGGCAAACGGTGGCATCAGGCCTCAAATGATCACTAGATCACTCACTGGCACGATTCTTATTGACACTCGATTGTCATGCAGAATATTGCATTCATGCTAGACTGGGGTTTTCTCGAATCCCTAGGTCAGGCCTGGTCACGATCAAGGAGAACTTTGGAAACTTTGGTAATAGGACAACTTGAACAAGAGACGGCTGTTCCAGCGTGGGTAATTCCAATGACTAACTTGAACTTGAACACACACCGGGGTCCAACTTGAAATCCTAGCGTAAACACCCCAACCATAGTGTTGGATCCACCGCCATCGATCCAGGGTCGACGAGGGCCTAATGTGGAGAGATCCACCGCCACGCCGAGTTTGCTGTAGTTGTTAACATGCATCGGCAGTGGTTTCAAGTTTCAACGATTTCGGCTAATCTTCGGCCTCAAGCGAACCCCAACCATCTAATCTGTTATGTACTACAGGTGTGTCCTCCCCCATGACGAGTGTCCAGTCCGAATACCGTGACACATCGTGCTCCCACTGGCAACGCTGCCTTTGCCAGTTCCGGCGGTTCGCGGATGGTGAGGCGAGGACCGCATCCGTTTCCCACAACGCCCAACGACCACCGTCGACTCGTGGCTGGTTGTCCGCTTGGATTTAGGCGCCGGCCTTTCTCCCCCGAAAAATAATTCAATGACAACAGCAAACGACATTATGGGCAGGATTTTACAAGGAATTGTGGTTAATTGTCATATACTTCTGCCAGTGCGCGGTGCTGCGGAGAACTCCTGCTTTCAGTGACAGCCTCCCCCCAACAGCGCACACATTGAATACGATGCTGCGCGCTCCGCGGACATGCACCGGGTCGGGCGTTCATTAAGATGGCCACAGTGGCCGGGGCACATGGCGCACGTTCCCCCATCAATGATTTTAGAACAAATGTTAACGACATGGAACGTAGGCGTCGTCGTACTCGTAGAACATCTCTGCGGAAGCATCTGTAACTCGACGCTTTTTGGATTATCGCCGCTGGTCAACCACTTGTGGGACCGCGATTTTACTTTATTCTTAATGTTTTCTTTTCTCGCAAAGAAGCTGCATTTTCGTTCACCGTTTGCCAAATTTGTTTGGCATCCAGCTGTTCTCTCGTCACTTCGCCGCCACGGATTCGCTGGAGAAGGCGGGTCGCTCGCGGAGCCGTAGACCGCGGAGGCGTCCAGGTGCGTTTACTGCGGTCTCTCATCATGCTTATCCCGCAGACGGCGGGTTGTCACTAGAGCTCAATGAAGCCCCATAGACTCCGTGAAACTCTCGACACGTGGTGGTTGGTGCTCCTTACTGCACTCGGGCGAAGTGGGTGCGACGGGTTGGTGTGAGGTGGCTGGCGATTAGAGTCCTGTTGGTGCGTCATGCAAGCTCAGGCTCACTCCAATTATCCACTGTGTAGTAAAAGACAACACAATTACCGCCACATGGTTGATCCTAGGGTCGACGGCCCCTGCCAACGTTGTTCGACTTGCATGGTCAAAATTTGGAATCCGTACGCCGCCAGCCTGGATAGTACCAACACGCTGCTGTCTTCTCCACCACAATTCCAGCCTGTTTTGAGTGTTCGAACCACAGAACGTGTACACCGCTGCCCAGCTTGAACGGGGATCCTGATCTGTCGACCACATCAATCACGGGTCGCCACGGCTCCGCGATGTGAGTCATGTGAGCAAGGGTAGGTGCAAGGAAGGGGCTTTTCCCGTATGACATCAGAACAGGTCATCCATCAACGGGTCATATGCATCATTGCAGGGACGAACGAATTCGATGCATCCGCTCCCACTAAGCAAAGTGGAGTAATTCACGTCCTAAAACTGGTTCCTTTGTTTTCGTCCTTTGATACATTGATATTCCGGAGCACGTAGCTAGTACGGTTTCTTGAACTGGTTTGGCATCTGTGATTTGAGGAACGAATTCTCTCTCAGAAGAGCAATTGAGATTCCTTACTACGAAGTGGTGGTCCGAGTCCGCCCTACACTTGGTCCCCCCGCATAAGCCGCACTAGGGCATTTTGATACGTACGGCAGGCAGTACCACAAATAGAGTACACATTCTCTTGCTCATTCTTGCCTTCATTTTTTTGGGGCGCAACTCCATACACCTTGTTCATCCACAGGCGCAACTGAAACTCTGATACGCTGGGAATACCGGGCAGGGAGTAGGTGTTTTGTCACAGTGTCTCAAAGACCCCGTTCAAATTAGATGCTGGCAATGAAAACGCTTCCGATGTTTGTGTCCGCGTGTGGAAAACCCACATCGTGGTTTCCCGATGGCCCAAAACCCAGATGTCGTGCTCCAGGTGCGTCGCTTACTACTCGATGAAACACGGAGCCAGCGTGGAGAGTTTTGCACATAGACGTTGAAGGGAAGACACAGGGCTACCCCGTTGGGCTTTAAGTATTGTCAGTTTTTGCCTGGAAGTAGTAAACCCGCTAGACTTTGTGGAACCTGTACTTCTTGATATTTATGTGACACGTCTCGTTGAGCAACGTTGTCAGCCAATTCTAATGCTCTGCAGCTGTATATCAAGCGGCGGTGGCTACGAAACCGTTACCTCGGGAAAGGAAGAGTTGTACCTGAACGGGGAGCTCTCCCTTTTTTGTTCTTTATTGACCAGACTTCTGGTGACGCCCAGTCGGAAAACTGCGGTATCGCCGCCGTGTTTCGCAAAGATGTGCTCCAGCAAGTACGTACCGGGCTGCTGGAAACGGTAGGAGAAGATAGAGGGTACTTCCCAGAGACCTGGGACAGCGTGCACCTTGATACCCGGGCAATATCATCCCTGCGGTCTTGATGGCGCGATGGACAGACTCGGGGTGAAAGTGGCCATAAAGTCCCCGGATCTGATGCGAACAGTGGCGGCGCAGCGTATACAGATACGATAGTGACTAAGCGCTTTCCTGTCGCAAAGACCACCCGGCACATGGCGGCAGATAGACTCGGAACCTTCGTGAGCATGCATAAGCCTCTGACAGTCGGGTACTCGGGTTCTGTGATGGAGTGGTATCCATTGAATAAATTAAATCGGTGGTGCTCTTCTTTTATTTTATTTTTTCGGTCGTATCGTGAACGACGGAACTTCACTTGGTCATCAAGATGACACTGGCGATGTCAAAAAAGTCGGGAGAGTCCATGGTCTGCACTTGAATACGTCTTCTAACCCCCCAACGCCGGTCTACGCCTGTATCACAGGCTGCGGTAGCCCAGTGACTCCCTCCGCGTACCCATCCGCCCAACTAGTGGACGGCGGGAGAACGAATAATACTTCTATCGTCGACAGATCGCTGTTGTCAATAAATATTCGAGTCGGGTTGAGCAAACGAACCAGAAAGAATGGACGAGTAGTAGGAGCGGGGTTGCTACTTCCTTCGTCTCACCCTCACACCTCCTCGAGATACCCCTGCACGATGAGGTGCTCGATATCAGCACGGCGGACCATGAACCTCTGCCCCTTCCTAAAATCAATCGTGCCCAGCTCGGTCTGTATCACACCACAGTCGCGCACGACGCGCACCAGCGCATGCAGGTCGCGCGGCGGGTGGGTAACAGACGCGGCGACGTCGAGCTCCGCCGAAAAGTCGCCGCGGAAGTCCATGACGGACGCATTATACTCGCGCAGAAAGTCGACCTCGTGCGGGGACAGGCGCGCGCGCAGGTCGCCGTCCGCGAGCAGCGCGGGGAGCGCGGCGCCGAGCGCCCAGTACATGTCCTTGAGGCGGTCGAGGCGGTGCGCGTGGTACGCGAGCAGACAGCGTTTGTTGCGCAGGACGGCGGTCTGGTAGAGCAGGAGCGCGGGCGCGTCCCCCGTGAAGGCGGCGTTGTCGGCTTGCGCGGCGATGGCGTTGTCGATGAGCTCTTCGAGGTTGCGCTGCTCGCGGATGACGGTGCGCACGAGGGTGTCGTTGTACTTGAGGAGGGTATCCGTGAGCGTCGACCTGCGAGATTCTTGTACCAGCTGCGTTGCTAGGTCGCCGAACTGGCGCGAGTCTGCAGAGGCCATGCGACCGTGCCCGAGTCACGGTGGACTTTGGTCTTGGCTTTGGTCAAGCCTACGATCGTGGGAATTGCCTCCAGCTCATCGTTGTACTCAGGCTCAGGCTCCTACTCCGGCTACTACCTACTGGATCTGTCGTGGTCTCAATCATAAACACTCTGGGGCATCGTAAAAATTCTGGAATGGGTCCCCTCTATCCTGAGGAGAGTCTTTCACCTACAGTAACGACCCGGAGAGGCCCCTCATTGACACTGGCAGGAGGTTTACTCTGGCAACTGCTAGCACTTGTCCGAATGATCGCATACGGTGGGTCGGGCCTATTCACGTTCCTAGCAAGTCACCTGGACTCCATGGTGTTAGCCAATCTCACGGAGATGCCCTCCATTTGTTTATTGGATATTCTCCCTAGGCCTATGTATGATACTTTGGAATTTTCTGAGCGTCTGACGATTCCGTCTTATTGGCACCAATGACCTAGAAAGCCTTACGACGTCCTTCTTTTGCGGCTCATGTCCCCGTGCTGCGCTGCCTAGCCTGAGTTTATGTCTTTCCAAATCCTGTTAGCTGTATCTTCTTGGCACGCAGACCCGGGCTGTTTGCTGGCGGTAAGCTGGTTGGACCTACAGTAGTACCTCGGGCATCTATTCCCTAGTACCTGCGACCACTCTCATGCTCTCACGGATGGAACTAGCGACCGTTACCCATTCAAGTCAAAGACTACCATTCGTCCACGCGTAACAACGACAGATCCTTTCCCCTTCAGTACAACTGATGCGCCACTCCGAGTATACATCATGTGTTCGCAGAACCGAACCGACTCATTCATCCTCGCGGAACAGGCAGGGATTGAATAACTTAGCATATCGAACCGTCGCCCATTTGACCAAATTTACCGAGGTCATGTCTCCAAGTTCGCGCCGCCGATCTGGCCATGGTCGAACGTTTCGTCGTTTCCTTATATCCGCACCTCGTTCGCCTGGACGTCCCGTTACTGTAATTTGTAAAAAAAGGTGGGGATAGACAGCTCGCCACCGCCTCGGCGTCCGTCACATGCGAGATGGGCGCGCCGTTCTTCATATCATCATCTTTGCGCTCCTTCATCGAACTCAGTTGGACTCTACTTGTACTGTACGTCTATACAGTCGCCGTTTAATTACTGCCACAGGCCCGGCGGGACTGGCGTCAGTAGCAGCAGCATATTCACGCGCTTCCAGACTAGTCTTTCTTGTCCATATTGGCGCACACACGGTGATCGGAGCGACCGACGTGACAGCGACGACGCCGACGCCACGCCACGCCACTGTAAGAGGTCTTTGAACGGACGCTACATCCGCGCGTACCTCCCCAGATCTTATAATGAAAAAGGAGACTGGGTCTACGTTCTATAGTTTTTATTTCTCTATCTTTTCCCCTAAGAATTGATTATTGTGCGCCTGAGGTTGTATCATAGCCCCAACGTGGTTCACATCACACCACCGATGCTTTTGTTATGCGGGAAGCTTCCAGAGATTCACATCAGACGTATGCACAACAACAAATATTGATACACTGTGAATATATACACAAGAAGGCACTTGCCCGCACACATAGGCACTAGTGACGAGTAGCTGGGGCCAGTTGGCTATAATGCGAGAGGTAGGGGGTATGATTACGACCAAGATGGGCCAGAACACGTACTTCGTGGGTGACCAAGCAGTATATAGAGTCAGTTAGAAGCTACAAAGTTGGGGGAATTCCGAGACGAGATAAGAACATAAGAAAAAAGAGGGGGGAGGACGATCGACATCGATAGTAAGGCTACACAGTTAGGAGAGGAAATATGTACCGAGACGAGAGTTTTTGTTTTCGTTTTTTTTCTATGTAGATGAAAAGGATACAAGTTGGGGGGATGGGGAATTAGGTTTTGGCACCGTCGATTGCTTGAAGATCCTGTTTGATCAGAGATGAAGACTTCATGCGAAAGCAAAGGAGAAAATGGTAGCAAGAAATAGAAGCTCCGACGGGTAGATATGTATAGATATGCGTAGTGTAGGGGGATTGCAGGGGAACTCATTGCGTTCAGGAATCATTAATGACGTCGTTGAAGTTGAATCCAGGATCGACTGGCATCGCGATAGGAGCCACGATCGGCATTTGCTGCTGCTGTGCCTGTTGTTGATGCTGTTGGTGTTCTTGGATCGCATCGGCGAAAAGCTGCTCGGAAATGTCGAATGACAGCGGGGGCATCTCCGGCACGACGTAGGACAAGCCCATGTCAAGAGGGATGCCGAAACTCGCAAGGCCCTGCGAGTATGCGGACATGTCCACGTCGAGGTTGACCATGTTGCCCTTTGCGTTCGACATCTGCGTGCTTTGCGAATGGGACGCGTCAAAGGCCCGCTGCGGCTTCGGCGCTTGGACAGGCAGCGAGAAGTCCGAAGGTGCCGGGGAGCCAGAGTACGTCGACGGGGGAGTCGCGCTGTGTAGGTGCGTGAACGCATCCAGGAACGCTGCGACCGATGAATTCTGCGAGTCGCACGAGTTGGACATGCTGTCCAACGGCGAGATGAACAACTCCTGTTGCGAATTGACACCTCCAGGGAGCGAACTGAACATCGAACCAAAGTCCTGTGTCGGGTCAGTGATGCACGGATGCGCGAACAGAGGGCCAAAAACTCACGAAGGACGCATCCAGCTGCGTTCCAGAGCCTGGGAATGCGTTGTCGAGGTATGAGCCATTGAACAGGGACGCGTTGATCTCGGGCATCGGGGATGGCTCGCGAGGGATGCTGAAGGGTTCGTTCCAGGAGCGGTAGAGCGAGGGAGCAGCGCTAGAGGGACGGCGGGGGAGGGTATAACGTGGGGGGATCATGTACTGAGGAGACGAAGGCCGCGAGGGCTCCACGAAAGGCAAAGCAGGGATAGAAATGGGAAAGGCGTGGGGAAGGGGAACCGAGGAGGGACGACGAGGAAGATGAAGAGGAGTGTCGGAACGGATGCGATCGAGACGCTTGACGGCGGCGGCAAGCTCTTCACCCTTCATTCCCTCGAGAAGGAGTTGGGCAACATCTTCACAGCGTTTCTCGTCTTCGGCAGGGATAAGTGCCTTTGGCTTCCTCTCCTTGTTCTTGTTGTGCACGGGGCGGAAGCGGTAGTTGGGGTACATCTGCTTATGCTCCGCTTTGGCGTGCTTTGCCTTGACCTCCCAGACACGCTTCTCTTCCAGAGGTAGAGCGCGCCAGCAGTTGCCTAGATGGAGTGATGTATATGAGAACGGTGAAACAGAAGATCTGATGAATGAGGAACTGACCAATGATCTTTGAGAGGGAACCGTGATTCGTTTCGATGGAGCCGGGAACGTGCTTTTGGCGGACGAAATCAGCACGGAAGAGCATGAACGCATTTGGGGGTCGTGGGATGTAGCCCTGAGAGCGACGCTTTCCTGGTGGGCAGCGTTTGCGAGAGGGAGGTGCGGGTGTGGCGACGGGAGGAAAGAGAGCAGAGGTTGGAGAATCCGGATCCGAATCGAGACAGTCATTTTCTGGTTCAACGAACGTGACTGGGGTGACGTTGGGAGCAAAGGTAACGCCTTTGGGCGACGCCTGGCCGATACCGTGATTACCATGCTTGAGAGTGTTCATAGAGACTAGAATAATTGGTTAAGAGAGTGTTATCGATCGATCAGATAAGAATAGCTCACGGAGAGCGAGAGAGGACCGCCTGCGACGGGATGATGTACGAAGAGCAGGCATGAGGTGTCGTGAATGATACCGGATTGAGCGAAACAAAAAGGCAGACGAGGATAGTGTTGGGTGTGTGAGGGGAAAGGGAAGGGAGAGGATACCGGAAACAATATCCCTATTGTTCTCCTTCCTTATATTGGCGGTACAACGCTCGCTCCTTTACGTACCTTTTGCCCGATAGGCGTCTTCCTTTCCCTCTCAGCCGTTCCCTCTCCCTCCCTCTTCCCCTCCCTCGTCTGTCTCCTCATCCCTCTCAACCTCTCTTCAATCCTCTGTGTCATATCTCCTCAAATCCTCCATGTGTGATGTCTCATAGAACTTGCACACAGGGAATACTCACCAGTCCGGAAATCCCGTTGTGCCTTTTTCAGTTTCCTGATTTGGCCGTTAGTTTGTCCAGCTGTCCATAGATGGGGTTCCTTTGTACGACCTCTTCTGTGCCTTCCATCAGAACAATGCCCCCCTTTTTCGTACTTCCACTCCTTCGCTGCGCTCATCCTCTCTATTCAGCTTACAGGTAGATCTTGCTATGCAAATGTCCGCGGAAATCAGTCGAACAACTCTGTATCGTTTCATTAGATCACCACCTTAGACTGCCCCAATAATCACACATCATGGCGATATTCTGACCGAGGCGCCCTAGCGTTCCATTCATCGAGTGAACGTCCTCTATACAGTAATACTCGACTCGACCTGACACTACTATCCCCGAACCCCGTCGCTTCTGCCTTTTTTTTAATCTTAATTTTTCCATTCGACATTCTCCCGATTGGTCGCTGGTCTCGTGGCACCATGTACAGACTCAATGTCACTGACCCCGCGATTGGAGGTCCGAGGCATCTCAGAAACTTGGCAATAGACAAGCGACAGGCGGTGATTGGGCGAATAGCCCCCTCTTACTGTTTCCCACGGATCTCCACCGCGTGTCGTCTTATCAAGGGACTTACACTGCAACATTAACCAGTGCAGGGGACGAACAAGACATCTTGGACACTTATCATACTCACTCACACTCCTCCCCAGTGATCAATGCGCCACTTACACTGCCTTCGTGTAACTTCACCAGGCTCGTCACGCTACCGCCCGTGAGGAGGCTTTGTACTCTCCATTCCATCCTCGCTTCTAGATACCTTGTTCTCAATGCAGGCCCCGCGAACTTTAACCCCAAAAATCGCGTTTACTTCCCCTTCCCTTCAAGTTTGGCGCAGGTGTCTCCTCCCTCGCTACGAGCCAATCTTCAATCCCCTCTCCAAGGTTACCTTCTCTAAAATATAAAGCACTATTTTCTTCTAACTTGGGTCGGGCGCCCGTTCCTAGTGCCATATGTTGCCCTGGACTCTCGGAATTTACTCCCTGCTTCTCATCTCACCTCGGGACTTTCTCACACCGTATCTTTCTTGAGCTTCCCTATTGGCGTGGAAAATTAAATGTTGGCGGAGGTAGACCCCCGATAGATTTGTCAACGTCTGGCTTCCGAATTTTCATAGCGATTTTCAAACAAGATTAGGCAAGCATTGACTGACCATGCAGAGAACGGCTGCATCTCACCGGCGTCCCAATTTCCCGAGCGTGTGCATCGTATTTCCATTAGCTTCGCAAACACACCCTCGTTCTTTACGACTTGGGCTTGGCTGACTGGTCCGACCCTTAAGGCGCGAAGCGAATCACCCGTTGGTTTTTCGAGATCAAGGTGTGAACTGGCCGAGTAACACCTGTCGAACTGCCAAACAAGCAAACTTACGTGCAGACATTCAAGCATGGCGTCCCGTCTAGAATCCAGGGCAACAACCGTCGTACGCAAGACGTTACGTCCTCTCGTTCGAGAGAAGACCGCGTCACCATGATGTCTACCGTACTTTTTTTGGCCCCATACCATGAGGGGCGATGCGTGCGGATGCCGACTATGTACCAAGCGCCACCTCTCCCACGTCGAACTTGGGTCTCGGGTAACTTAGCTGCAGAGCCATTTGTAAATTATAACGCCGTGAAGCTACGTCACCTGACGCATCCGAGTCAAAAACCGGAATCGCCGTGCTATGCCCGGGCGATTTAATGTCCCACAGCCGACGCGTCTAAAGTTCCGTACCCCAACGCGCGCATTCGTTGATTTTTTTTTTCATGCTGTGTTGTTGTGCAAGGTCCTGTGTAGAACCTAGACTGCTACAGCTCTCAACGTAAGCCCTCTTAAGTCAGTCACGTTTTGGTACCCCAGATTGGTAAGGGAGGTCTTTTGCACTGTCACGGTACTCGCTTTTCCTGTGGTGGTGTCTCAATGTCTTGCCGCTGCCGTACTGGAACCTAAGCATGTGGCCCCAAAACAGAAAGCACCCAGTTTTGACGTGACCAAGAATCATCGCCCCTTTGCGGAGGTCAAGCCACCATTTTCTCAGGCTTCCACTTCCCGCCCACTACAGCATCCAGTTCGCGTTGGAGTCAGGGGAGCAGCAAGATGGGGTATTGACTAAGAAGAGAGTCAAGCGCGGCTTTTATGATAGCCTGAGTATGGACGTGACTGACGACCCAGCTGGCCTGACAAGCTCGACGCAGCGGGGTGTGATGCGCCCTTCTATGGTGCAGTGCGGCAAAAGGCCGCTACTTTTGTACAACCAAGATTGCTCCTGGAGAAAAAGTCGGACTGCTTATTCCTTTAGCCAAAGTGCTTGTTTTGATGAGAGGAACAAATCCCTAAAACAGTCTGTCGAAATACTCAAAACTGAGGGAGTTGTATTTTTTTGATGGGTCAATTCCGCCACCTGTGACCAAATAAGGTAACTATGTGTCAAAATGGGCTGCAACCCGCTTACAGAAGTTAGTAATATAGTAGACTTCCCCTTCAGATCTCGGACTTTTGAGCCCAGTAAGGCTCATCCCTTGTGTTCCCCAGTGCGGCGCACGAGTGCGCGGCCTTAGCGACTCGAACCTGACGCGTTCCCGACCTCAGCGGCCACCTCTGCGAAGTTTCGCGCCACGCGCAAGCGTGCGCGACCGTTTCCGATCACTTCTGACCACTCGACCCTCAGGCCTCAGGGTCCGTGTAGCCTCTCCTGACCTCGCCGCACTCGCGCGCGGCCTTAGCCCTTCGACACCGACGCGTCCACGATCGCTGCGGACACACCTACGACATCTTGCGCCCCGCGGAGGCCTGCATGACCGCTAGCGACGCTTCACACCCCCAAAATCCTGCGCGCTCTCAGACTTTCTGGGTTAGTTTAGGGTTGGTAGCACACAGACCCTTTTATGTGATGTGTAGCGCAGGTTAGACGACATTAGAGACACCATAAAACATGTTTTTCGATCATATAATTACTACCTGACTCCTCGTTGCGCACCACCGAACCCATGAGGAATCTGAATTTTTCGCCGGCCGATTCCGCCGCTGTTCAAAAGTAGCGGTCTTTTACCGCACTGCACCATAGATCCGTTGGAACATAATCGTTGCCCACCGTATCCCCCGTGTTACAGTAAGCGCCACCTGTTCTGCTGAAACACTGCCGGCATGTGCAGCACTGGTCTCTCTCTTTGCCCGCTGTGTAGAACGGTTGTGATTCCTGGCGCGGACAGCCCGATACCAGATTAGGGCGTGCTCGCGGAAAGTAGGTATGAATGGCCTTCGGGTGGTTGATGTCTCGGAGTGCATCGTCTTTGGCAGTGCTTGTAGATCCTCACTACCATTCTTCCCCGAGTAAGGCCGGAGCAACAGCCGAGGAGGTACCGGTCGGACTGGGGATGCAGGCACTAGTGCTGGCGGTTGCGCTGGGGCTGCCGCATTGTTACCGTGGTTCTGCAATATCGTTGTCGTATGGTTCTCAGCCACCGACACGCGTTGGTGGATTACATGCAGGGGTGGGATGTCCTGTCGTTGCGACAACTTGAAGAGGGGAGAGAGACGGATCCCCGCCGTCCCCAGTCGGAGACCGACCGGGACCTTTTCGGCTGTTGCTCCAGCCCTAGCCTAGTACTCGGGGAAGAACAAGGTGAACCTACAAGCGTGGATCAACACTGCCGAAGATGCGCTCCGAGACATCAATCACCTGAAGGATCGCTGGACAGTGGAAATCGCATCTAGTTTCCGGTGAGATTATGGCCCGCGGTAATGTGATAGAGTAGCGAATAGTGTGTTATTCGAGCGCGCGCAGCGACGAGAGGTGTGAAATGAAAGAAAAACACATGGAAATACAACGCGCGCATACGATAACAAATAATAAGCGTACCGATACACATTCGGAGATTCGGAGACCGAGAACAGACTTTAATTCACCAGCCGCCCTGATCCAGTCGTGATCCATGAGCCCGCTCCAGATCACATTTTTTCTATATCCGAGTGCTAATGTACAATCATCTCTTTGTCTCCTGCCTTCACCCCTGGATTCATCCCGTGCCCAACGGTCTAGAGCCCCCTGAGCGGCCTCGCCCCACAAACGTGCGTGCGCCGTGATGTTCGAGCAGGCATTTCGAGAACGCTGAGCTCGACAACGAGACCCGAAAGAAATCATCTGATCATCGTGACCGCGCAGCGATTCTACATCATGGGAAGTGTACACGCCGGCCGTCCGCGCATGCATTCGAGCAATGCTTCGACCATAAGTGCCAAAAAAAGAAAAGAAAAAGTATCAGAAGAAAAAGTTCTCGTCGCTTGTATAGTCGGTTGATTTGAGGCGGGGGAGCGCGCGTTCGTGGCCGTTTTACCCTCTCCTCCCCCCCTCCCTATCTTTCCCTATCGCAACAACGAAAAAGAAAAAAACATGAACGCGAAAAGAGATGAGTGAAACCAAATTTGGATAACGAAGGCGTGAAAGAGAGTGCGAATGAAAGGAGTGAACTAGTCAAATGGTACCCCGCAAGTCGGACATGTGCGATTCCCACGGTCAAGCCAGCTACCTGCGCACCGTTCATGAAAACTGCACCGTCAAAGTTTCCATTAGCAAGTGACACACACGCATGGACGGACAGGAAAGACTCACGCGTGCTGGCAGCGCGGGCCCAACGCGGCGCTCTCACGGTCGCGAAACTGCGTCGCGCACATCACGCACCGGTCCACGGTCGCGCCAAGCAGTACCAGCTTGAGTTTCACGCGCCCACTGCGCGTCACCCGTCGCCGCACCACCTCGACGCGTCCCAGCTGCGCTCCATTCACGCTGTACTGCGCACCCGCCACCGGCGTCGTCGTCCCCGTCGTACTGGTCATACTGGTCGTCGCAGCCATCGTCGTAGCTGCAGTCCTGGGAGGCGTCGTCGGCACCGCGCGCGCGGCGAACTTGGCTCCCTGCGCGAGAAACACGTTCTGCGGGGGCGGGGGAGCGGCGGTCAGCGACGCGGTACGGCGGCAGAGTAACGGAGAGCTGGCGCGCCTCGCGGTAGTGTCTGCCCATCGTGGTAGTCGCCTCGTTTCCGTCGTCTTCGTTGGGGCCGCTTGCGAATTCGCGCAGCGTCGAGGACGGCGTGGACGGCGGCATCTCGTACGTACTGCCTGGCGAGGAGGGCTCCGACGCGTCCTCGTCGAAGACAGGAAACAGCTCGGGCGGTGCGCAGCGCGGTGGGGTGCGTGGCCCGGGCTGGTTTACGAGCGGAGAAGGTGGGAGACAGGGGGCATTAGAAACCGGCTTGGTTCGCGAGAACGGCAGGGTATGCCAAAGTCCCTGCCTCTCGAGTTCCACCTCCTCGTACGGAGGAAGGCCGCCAGGGATGTTGCCCGCAAGGAACGTGTCGAGTAAAACCGGTCGCACTGGGCCAGACTGCGAAGCACCCGGAGGGTGAGGAAGCGGACGGCCGGGATAATGATACTGCTTGGGGTCACCGCTGCTCCCCGGCATCCACTCATCAAACTCGCTGTCGGTGGAAGCGGCAGGCGCTACGGAGTCGGCTATCAGAGGGGTGGAAGCTGGCCCGGCAGATTGCACGTAAAGGTCGATGAGAGACTCCGTGTCGCCGACAGACATGACAGTATCTCGTCTCGGGAGTGTGGGCGAGGGCGGGGCGGGTGGGATCAAAGCCTGCCTTTCGAACGACTGATTCGCAAGTGGGCTAGGATTCGGCGGTGCGAACGCGTGCAGCGCGTTGACAGAGGGCCGGGGTGTTATCGTCGGCGTGCGCACGGTTCGTGCGTGTGCCTCAGAACGCGCGGGACTCACCGAGGGCACAGGGCCATCGTCGCGGAGGGTGACCCCTATCCAACCCTCGTGACGCACCGGGGACGTATGCCTGCTGCTGCTGATGGTAGGGACCGGAAGTGTCAAGAGGCTGCGAACGGGGCTGCCCGGTGGTGTCACGAAATTCTCCTCTTCTTCTTCCTGCACGAGCGACGGGGGCAAAGCGCCAAGGATGGCTTCCTGGTCATGACTGACCAGAGTTGCAGGAGTAACCGCATTGTAGTCGACATTGGTGACGCCCGACTGCAGCGAGGCCGAAGATGGGGAAGTGGGCGTTGTAGTGGAACGAGTGGGTGACGGAACAGGCGAATAATGTTTACGAGGGCTCCAAATCATCGAGGCAGTGGCCCGCAAGGAACGACCTCGTGTGGGGCTATCGATGGCCGTATGGGGCTGTAGAGGCACCTGCGTTGACTGCACCGGCAGCCTCTGGGAAGGCGAGGAAGGTGAAGGCACCGCCGCACTAGCCGAGGCAGTAGCTGAGACTGCAAACATCGTCGGCTGCCGTTGGAGGGACGCGAGGACGGCGGCCGCGCGGAGGTCCATGTGCGTGTGCGAACGCTGAGTTGCTGTCGGAGTAAGCGGTGATGTCGGAGGCGGGACTGGGTGATTTAGCATAGAGTGGTGTTTGGGGCGTGTACCTTCACGACGCAGACCAGGTGACTCGGACTGCCTAGGCGTGCTGGGAAAATGCTCGGAAGCCGGGGAGACAGGAGGCATAGGGTAGCCGGAACCAGAAGCAGGAGGAGTTTCGCGCTCAACATCGCTAAGCATATCCCATGTGTCGAGAGGCTCAGGTGGCCCCCCGATCTGGGGTTCGGTGTTTCTATCCTTTCCTTTATGCCCGAATAGCTTGCGTGAGATGAGACCTTCCCCACGATGGGATTTGCTGGGGCTTCCCGGGCGATTAAGGAAATGGATTGGGAGCGAAAGCTGGGATGCAGCAGCGTGCGTAGGAGTAGAAGGCGCAGAAGCAGGATGATCCCTTGACTTAAGGAGGCCTGAAAGAAGATGAAGACGCCGTCTGGGTGGTACAGGGGATGTAATCGAGTTGTGTGGTTCAACCGTGTGATCATCACCCTGGGAATCGGTTGAAGGACTGTAAGCAGTTATGTCATCCCTATCGTCCTGAGGTGATTCGCTAAGGTGTGGCGTTAATGTCAACTGAGATGGCGACGAGCGCACGGTGCGCGCAGATGTCGGCGCTGTCCCGACCTCAAGGTGTGCCCTTTCAGGAAAAATCCGTATATGGCTGTCTTGCTCCCATGTGCCTACGGATGAAGTTGCTTCGCTGGTAGATATAACCTCTAGGTCTTCATCTGAGCCTGAGTCGTCATACTCAGCCTGTGTACTATATCGCAATGACTCGGACGACTCGGGATCGGGAAGTGTGTGGGCAACCACGGGTTGATTCAGGGAACGGGGTAGGGGGGGTATGAGGATGGGGGTTGACTGGTAGCTATCCGCAAAGGACGAGTGGTTAGTGGTGGAGTCAGTCGGTGAAAGTGGTGGGGCATTCCTAGCCGCAGCTGCAGCAGCGGCAACGGCTTCGTCGAAGGACGGGGGAGGATAGTCAGGGATGGAGCCTAAAAAATAATTTTTAAAAAGAGTCAATGGCTACCGCTGACTAAAGGCGGGTACCTGCATCTGATACGTCTGGTCGCCTGTTGGGGCGGGAGCGGGCACCAGGAGAGCCGGGTTGGATCCTTCGTGGTGTTCTGGGAGCGCCGACGTTGAAGTGAGGTTCTTCGGGGGGTCTTTGCTGTCTCTCTTGTCTGGGGCGCTTCTCACGTCTGGGTTTTCTGGAGCGGCTAGTGGTTTCTTGAGGCATGAGAGCTAGCTGGCCGTGCTGGCGAATGACGTGAGTAAGATACGGCGCAAGGCGCGCTGCGTCCGTGATGCGTTGATCTGTGGGCGAGCGGGTAGAGACCTGCATGGTGGTGAAAGTCGGGAGAAAACGCTGGTACCCATGCCCTCACAACGAGGCTCAGATGATACCGTTCTCCGAGCCCTTCCTTTGGGTTCCTTTTCCAGGCAACCCTCATCTGTGGGTGATCATCTGGCACAAATGAAAGCACGCATGAAAAGCGTGGACGGGTGGTGTTTGGCTTCCATAGATAGGGGGTTAGATTACAGTGGTCACGTGGTTTTCACGAGTCGAGGGTCATCCACGTGATCAATGCGGGGCTGGCAACTACAACCGTGACCGCGACTGCGACCCGCGACCCAAATGCCTGCTCGAACACCTGCGCCAATACTAGAAACAATCACTTCTACCATACCAAAGGCATTCGAACAGGCACAAAACTCATCTGCAAACCACCAGAAGAACTTTGTCGCCCTCCACAAGCTTCACTTTGAGGCAGCTGCAAAGACAGAGACAGTTCGCGGGGGTGATGGCATCAAACTCGTAGGGGAACGCGCATTTGAAGATTGCTTCGTCGACATGGTGAATCGCGTCCTTGTAGTAAAGAAGGGGACGGGGGTCGCGGACAGGGCCGTCAAGTTTGTGGCAGGTTACATCAAATTCCTCAACGCGAAGGGTGCGTGTTGATCTCTCATTAACGCGCCCTACATCTCATCTGATGCCCTCAAGCCACGGAAGAGAGATTGAAACAAGAGGAAGGAGAAGACAATGATGATGAAACTACTGCGACGCGCTTTACTTATCGTTTGCTCAAACACTTTCTCAAAGGCTTCGAGGCAAAAGACAAAAACGTGCGCTACCGCGTTGTATGCTTCGTTGCGGAGGTAATTTCACATCTTGGTGAACTCGAGTACGTGTTCTTCCTCTTTCGTCGCGTTTTCATCTCATTTCTCGTCAGCGAGGACATATACAACACCCTCCGGACCGCACTCTTGGAGCGTGTACGTGATAAAGAATCATTCATTCGCGTCCAGGCAGTTGCAGCACTTGCCAAAATTTGTGGTTCCGAGGACCTTGGGGAGCTTGCCGAGGACGAACAAACCGCTACAGAAGTGCTTGAGGACCTCCTCGCACACGACCCTTCCGCGTGTGTCCCTTTAGCGCTATATACACATTTCTCAGTCCATACTAACGATCTCTACTTAGCGATGTGCGCCGCGCCGCACTCCTTAACGTCCCTATCACCGTAGACACACTCCCTACTGTCCTCGCTCGCACGCGTGACATCGATACGACAGTACGCAGATTGGTCTATGGCAACATCCTCCTCGCCCATGCGGAACCCCCGGATGGCGCTCTACCCGGCGCAGCACACCCTCGCGCGCTAACGATTGCGCAGCGCGAGCTGATTGTGCGCAACGGGCTTGGCGATCGTGAACCTGCTGTGCGTGCTGCGGCCGGAAAGCTCGTCGGCGCTTGGGTCGACGCAGTGGGCGTAGGGACAAAGAAAGGCGCTGTTCTTGAAGACGTTCTTGCCTTCCTAGGTACCTTTGACCTCCGGGAAAGCGCAGTAGTGGAGGATGCACTGCTTAGCGTGTTCGTCACACGCGTGGATGTATTCGATGCCCTTGAGTTCGATGGTGCGTTCATTCCGCTTTGTTTTTTCGCCGTGCAGCTCTGAGTACTGCGTACACAGAGGATTTTTGGCGCGGGTTGACGCCAGAGAAAGCGTTTCTCGTGCGCGTGTTCGTTGACCACTGCGTACTGACAAAGGAGACCGCTCGCCTCGAAAAGGTACTTCCTGTCGTTACTGCCCACGCGTTCCGTATCCAGGAAGCGTACAACACCCTTCTTGACGTTCTGGACGGAGCGGAGGGGACCGATGACGAAGCAATTGATGAACACGAGTTCGTACTCGCGGAACTTCTGCGCCTTGCGTTGAACCTCGACTATGCCGATGAAATTGGGCGACGGCGACTGGAGCAATTTGTCCGTACGTATAACATTTATTCATGTGTGGAAAACTAGTCAACAGGTGATGCGCAGGACATATGATATCGCAGGAAGCTCTTCCTTCGGGGCTCGTCACACGGTGCCTCGATGTTCTACGCACTCTGTCTTCAAGCGAGCGAGATCTTATACGCATCGTCGTCGAAGTTGTGCATGAACTGCGCGATGCAAACGATGACGATGAAGTCATCGTCCGTCTGCGCAATTCCCCCGATCCTTCCGCCTATCTAACTAAATGCACGCATCGGCGTTTACGCAGAACGAGCTCATTAACGATGACGATGAAACAACGATCGACGGCCCGACGACTGCCGCACCCCGTGCCCCACGAGGTCCCAAGTCTCACGCAGAGATGACAGCCGTGGAACGGGAACGCGCGGATGCGATGGACGTGCGCTGTCTCGATCTCTGCATCGGGATGCTTGAACGGGTCAACGGGGTAGGCCGCCATGCCCTTCTCACTGGTCTATTAACCGATCATTTCGACCACGCAGACATTTGAGGAAAACTCGACACTGGAAGGTATCCTCGGCGAGTTGATCGTGCCAGCGGTGAAACGCAAAGAACTCGTGCTGCGTGAGAAGGGGCTCGTGTGTCTCGGCCTGTGTTGCCTCATTACACGACGCATGGCCCTCAACTCGTTCCAGCTATTCTTGAGCCAAGTCCAGACCGCTCCAGAAATACTCAAGCTGCGCGTGTTGCAAGTCGTGTTCGACGTGCTTATGGTACACGAGGGGGACTTCCTTGCCAACGCGAGTGTCGGCGTGCGTCTATCCCCACTTGTTTTCCCTCCTTATTATGTGCTAAGTCCACGATAACGGTGACAGGGTGGGCGAGTGATTGAGTTCTTGCTGCAGGTGCTCGGAAATGAAGAATCGGACAAGGTTCAGGCGCTTATTTGCACCGGATTTGCGAAGCTGATGCTATCGGGAATGATTTCAGACGAGCGGGTATGCTTTCACTCAAGCTATAATCGTCCCCGTTGACCAGGTTTTCCGACCGGTCCCTAGGTTCTTTCCAGCCTAGCATTGATATACCTCTCGCCTGATACAGCGGAAAACCAAGAGCTGCGTCAATGCTTGTCTTACTTTTTCCCAGCTTTCAGCTATTCGTCCCCCACGCACCAACGCCTTATGCAAGAGGTGCGCAGACCGTTGGTGTATCACTTACCAAAACCTTGACACCCACTCACCAGATATTCCTACCCGTGTTCGATCAACTAAGCAAGGGACGTAGGGGGTTAGATGAAGGCCAAGAGATGGTATCGTCCGCGCAGGTCTGCGCGATGTTTGTGGATTGGACAGACCCGCAAAAAGCCGTATGCATGTGAGCAAGCGGTTCTGCTATGTGTGCGCTCGGCTTAACTCCACCTCCCAGCGAAGCCCTTGGTCAGACTGCAGACCAGATGGTCCATATGGACATGGCCGCGGCAATCCTCCGCGCGCTCTTCAGCAAGGATATCCCTAGTGAGCCATGCCCTCGCCCCCGAATTTATGAATACGTCCCTCTTACGAGCACGCCCGCACCTAGGAGACGATAAGAAAGTGCTCTGCCAAGCCCTCGCCAAGCTCTACCTCCCGTCCGAGACCGCCGACGACGACAAGGTGCGCACCCTCAAGCTCCTCGTAGACAACCTGCGCACGCGCCGCCCGCCGCGGGAGGCCTCGGCGCTAGCCGCACTCTCCAAGTTCGATACCGCGCTCTCGAAGCGATTCGAGAAGCAGCTCGAGGACTTTGATGAGGCCGAGTACCGCCAGCTTGAGTCGCTTCGGGAGCTCTTCGAGTTTCTGGATGACATCGTGCCGCTGGATGAAGACGAGGACGAGGAAGATGAGGCGCCGTCGACGAAGAAGCGCGGTGCGAGGAAGCGCAGGTCGGAGAGCGTCACGACGAACCCTACGAGTGCGGACGAAGAAGCGCGGACGCCTCCGCGGGGCAAGGGCGGCAAGGCGCGGTCTAAGTACGGCTCTACACTCTAACGAGGAATACGCTTATATATATGTACAGACGACGTCGTACATCGCAATCCGATGAGGATGACGAGCTCGACGAGGAGGCCTCCCCCCCTCCTTCTGTGGTTCCCACGCGCACCATGCCGCGTAGAGCCGCGTAAGTAAATGCTAGCTGGTCAGTGAAAGAGATATTGAACTTTGCCGCAGGACCAAGAAGGTCGATATGACGCCGATCAGGCTCGAGGGCGATGACGATGAAGATGGGGAAAACGATGTCGACCAAAACAATGACGATGACGATGACGAGTCCACGCCCGTTCCTCGTTCCAAGCGCCGTGCTGCTGCGTACGTGTCCCCTTCTTGCTGCCTACTTTTTGGAGCTACATTATCCTTACCCTGCGTTCCTTCCCATTTTTATCAGTGAACCTGTCAAAAACGGCATGAAGTCGCGGTCTAGCCGACAAGAGGAAGAGAAAAATGACGATGATGATGATGGCGACGAGGCATCAGAGCCAGCCGATTCAATTCTGGGTTCTGAAACGGATGGGGAGGAGACTAATGAGGTGGATGGACTGTTGGACGAGTAATCAGAGGTGTGCGATCTATTGTTGTAACCGTTTTTGGCGTGTAATTTTTCCTGTGATCATCTACCATCTACCATCCAAATTAATTTTTTCCATGCGCGCATACGTGTCCCAGCCCGGACTTACGTTCACCTGGGCTCTAACACGGGTCTGGCAGGCGCCCTGGGCTGTTCCATGTTGCCGTGTATAACTCTATACTCCGTAGCCGTAAGGCGCAACCAGAGGGTCGAGCTTCTTCTATACTTGTTGTCAAGGCTCTATTTATTCGGTCCCCCTCTGGGTTCGCGTTCAGACCGGCGCAAGCAGCCAGCCGCGGGGCTCTTATCACAGACTTGCTATTCACGTCCCATTTTTACTCAAGCTAGCTACTCGTCTCGCCTCGCGACCCTTCGTTTGTTCTCACAATCCCCTTGACTGCCCGGAGCGGCACCTCCTGACCTAGCTACTCGTCTCGTCTCATACCCTTCGTTTGTTCTCACAGTCCCCTTGACTGCCCGGAGCGGCACCTCCTGACCTATTGGATATAAGAGGTCAAAGTGAACGGCCATTCGTTCGATACCCTCAGCTCACCGCAGAGTAACTCCTCGCCCTGCCATGGCTAGTAAACTCCCCACCCGCAGAGTAGGCACTGCGCAAGTTTCGGCGATCGGATATGGTGCCATGGGCATATCTAGTTTCTACGGCGCGGCCCAGCCCGACGAGGAGCGATTCAAGGTAACTTCCGCTTCTGCCATACGTTGTAGAAGAATCTTTTCTTACAACGCCCGTCTTCTCTCAGCTGCTCGATGCCGTCTACGAGGCAGGTTGCACAAACTGGGATACTGCAGATGCGTACGGCGATTCTGAAGAGCTCATCGGTAAATGGTAAACGCTCTCATCGTCGCGTTGTTCGCACACTTGTCCGCTGACGCGCGAACGCACAGGTTCCAGCGCACCGGGAAGCGCAGCGAGATATTTTTAGCGACCAAGTTTGGCGCCGGTTCACCGTCGGGGAAGGTGGTCGACTGTTCGCCCACCTAGTCAGGGAGGCCCTGAACAAGTCTCTCGAAAAACTCGGCGTCGACTACATTGACCTGTATTATGCACATAGGTACGACTTATTTCCCGTGGACCGCGTGGAGATCTGATGCGGCCATTGATGAGGGCGGATCCTACTGTCCCCATTGAACACACTGTGGGAGCGTTGGCGGAGCTTGTAAAGTAAGAGAACCCCTTCAAGTTTCCCTTGTGTTACGACTCATCTATGACAGGGAAGGCAAGATCAAGTTCATCGGCATCTGCGAATGTAATGGCGAGACCCTGAGACGCGCGAACAAGGTCCACCCGATCTCAGCGATCCAGGTCGAATACTCACCTTTCACTCTGGATGCTGGGGACCCCAAGATTGGGGCTCTGCAAGCCGCGCGCGAACTCGGCGTAACCGTGTTCGCATATTCGCCGCTTGGGATAGGACTTCTGACCGGCAAATACGTATGCACAATATGCTTGTTCTTGAGAAAAGTGAAGACCTGAGGAATCGTGCCGTCATTTCACAGACGAGTCCTGACGACTTCGAAGAAAGCGATCTCCCGCGCATTATTCCGCGGTATTCGAAAGAGAACTTCCCGAACGTGCTAAAGGTCGTGGAAGAAATCAAGCAGATTGGAGTGAAGCACAATGCGTCTGCGGGACAGGTTACGCTCGCTTGGCTCCTCACACAGGGACCGGACATCATCCCCATCCCTGGTACGCGTAGTGTCAAGGTACGAAAAACAGAAAAAAGAAAAAAAAAAGTAGCGCTGACACCGCTTCTCTAGTATTTGAACGAGAATCTTGGCTAGCTGAATGTCAAGCTCAGTCCGGAGGAGGTGCAAGAAGTGCGCAATATTGCCGAGCGTGCAGACTCAGTCCTGGGAGATCGTTACCCTGCCGGGTGGTCGGAGACGGTCTACGTGAACACGCTTCCGCTCTGAGTCCCGATCCTTGTGGGAAGGGATGTGGATGACGTCAACGGACGCATCTTGTCAAGAATTGAATGTACCGAAAGAGTGGAAGAAAATCGCTGGCAATTAAGTTACAGTACGAGTTGAGTACGATACTGGCGGCAAAACATAGCGCATGACACGAGCTGGGCGAGTAAGACCGTCTGAGAGAGCGCACTTTATCCGAGGCAATGAAACTGATTGTGTCAAGAGTAGTCACGGTGTGCGCAAGCGTAATGGCCATCCAATATTGGGTTGTGGTTTACGGTCAGATGGACATAGACCCACGCCAAAAGCCATTGTTATCGTGCACTTATCGTGGACATCACCAGTGTTAAACCTCATTCGGAAGCTTCGCGTTCGGTTCCTCTATCTTCGGGCATTCGAAACACCCGCCGTTTGTCTCCAACTCATTGTTCTTGTCCGCAGATGCGATCGGGGAGCGGCGAGGGAGCGGCCACAAGAAGCACTAGAATGATACATGCAGATTGCAGATTCAATTTTTCTTGTTCATAGTGACCCGTGTATGAGATGGTGTTCCGTTTGACCGGATCTCTGACGCGAAAGAGAACGGGGTACGCACAAAGCTTGTACAAAGCCACTAGCTGACCACCAAGGACTTCTTTTGACATAGAGACCACTTGAATATTGTTGTGCCTTTCAGAGCATCGACGAGCGTGCTTGAAATAGATCAGCCTGAGCGAGTCCCACAGTGGAAGATGTTCCTGACGTGCCGGAAGGAACCGCTGTGGCGCAGGCTTCCTGGTGATGTGCGTGTTTCACCTGAGGAAAACACGAGGCTAATCGCTGGGAAATCAAAAGCACGATCATGGCGCACAAATTACATCAAAGCTACATGCGCACGACGAATGTAGTCTAGTGGGGAGATGTGCTGCAGTCTCGCCCAGTGGGCTGAGAACGCGATCACGTGATGGATTGTGACGCGGGTGGTGGTGCTTATCTAATAAACACGCCGTGGCAGCGTGTTGGACTTGTTCGAGTTTTACTTTAACTTGAACTTGCTCAACAGCACGCAAGGCGTTCGACCAGCAAGTCGCAGATTCTTCTTTCTAGTTGTCTCTGGTGTTAGGCCTCTGTGACAAATGAAC
>JAKEYF010000649.1:0-22001 GCA_021527775.1 Lactarius sanguifluus | reverse complement strand
CCATCAAGACGAGGACTACCTCCCCCATGGATAGACGCACACCGACTGAAAAAGATCGAAGGCACCTGGTACAAAGACGGGAGACGAGTGGTGACAGGCGGACTATATGACAAGAGAAGTATCATCTCCGCTCACCATACACCACCAGTTTACGGACACCCAGGTATTAACAAAACCTCGCAACTGGTGGATGCTATTACTGGTGGCCAAATCTCACCCAAGACGTCCTAAACTATGTCAAAGGATGCGCCGAGTGTCAGAGGCACAAGGCCAACAACCGACCAACCTGGGCACCACTGTCCCCGATCTACCCAACCCCGAAGCACTTCCCTTCGAAACTATCGCCCTTGACTTCATCACCAAGTTGCCCCAGTCACAGGGGTTTGACTTGATCCTCACCATTACAGATCATGACTGCACCAAAGTGGCCATCTTCATCCCCTGTCAAGAGGAAATCACGGCAGAAGGGACCACCACCCTATATGCTAAGCATGTCTTCCTACGATTCGGACTCCCCTCCAAGGTCATCAGCGACAGAGACCCACGCTTCGCATCCAAGTTCACACGAGAATTGTGCAAGATCCTGGGAATCTCACAAAACGTCTCCACTGCCTATCACCCTCGGACAGACGGACAATCGGAGCGGACCTAACCAATGGCTCGAACAGTATCTCCGCTTTTTGGACCAACGAGAGGCAAGACAAACTGGGCGACTTATCTCCCCATAGCGGAATTCACGCATAACAACTGGCCCCACGAGCCCACGAGGAAGTCCCCTTCTACCTCCTAATGGGATACAATCCACACGCTGATTGGATCGATAGGCCATCACCCATACCTCAGGTAGCGCTGAGAATCGACCAGTTCCAGGAGGCTAGAGCACAGGCCAAAGCCCTCCTTATCAAGGCACAGAAGTCATGGGTCAAACACAAAGATACGCCCAAATACAAGGAAGGAGACCTCATGTGGCTAGAAGGACGCCACCTGCGAACCAATCAGCCAACCACAAAGCTTGCGCCCAAGAGGCATGGCCCCTTTAAGGTCGTACAGGTGATGTCCCCCGTCAACTATCGCCTCGAACTTCCCACGCAGTGGAGCATCCACCCGGTGTTCCACACCGATCTTCTCACCAGATATCATGAGACCGCGACACATGGGCCTAACTATCAACGCCCACCTCCAGATCTAGTAGAGGGCGAGGAAGAATACAAAGTTGAGAAGATTCTAGACTCGAGAAGATTCGGAAGAACCTGGAAGCTGCAATACCTCGTGAAATGGAAGGGATACCCCGACTTGGAGAATCAGTGGGTCGACCGGAGCGAGGTATTCGCCGACCAAGCCATTCGGGACTTCAAAGCGCTAAACCCCACAAGAGAAACACATATAAGAGGAACATGCCACGAGCTAAGTCCCTCAGCAACTCCTGCTACAAATCTTCACCCTGTCTACCTTCACACCATGTCTTCCTGCTCGCTCCCATCCCAGTCCACCATCGACACCGTCACCCAGGCCCTGGTCACCACCCACGGACCCGTCACCTGGGAGGACGCCATCACCATCCTCCAAGCCTTCCCAGATCCCGCCATTGGGGGGAACGCCGACTCCCCAGTACGCAGCCTCTTGCCTGCGAGGTGGTCACTGAAGAAGAAGAGCATGCCCTATTGAGGGCCAGGCTGCAAATAGCCTCATTCCACACCTTGATGGACACGGTGACCGTGAACCTGTCCAAGTACCACACCGAATTCGGGCCCGTGTGGCCATGGAGGGAGGTGGTGAAGGAATGGAGGGACAAGCAGCTGTGGAGGGCACAGCTGAGACAGCAGGAGCTGAAGCGCTGACGCCTGATGCTCCGGAATGGGGCTTGGGCGAGGACGTCCCCAACGACTACCCAGCTACGCACCCCCTCATTCACTCAACCACAGACACTGATGACCCCCACGAGACCCCCTACTCGCTCAACACCGACGGAACCCCCATGTACAAGCGGGACCTCAGGCCCTCGCACCCACCAACCCCTCGTCACCATCAACACACAAGTCCCCAGTGGCTTCAAAGCCAATACTGGTATGGACTTCATTCCCTTTCGCATCGTCTCCCCCGACGGGGTTGAGCGTGAGGCTCGCTACCACCAAGTGATTCTGGGGCTGGACCCCATGGTGGTGGGCATCATCGACGAGTCGGACAAGGTCTACGCCCGCCCCCTCTACACCACCCCTCACTACATTTACGGCGGCAAGCCCATGTACCCTGCAGCAGACATGGCCCTCTTCACTGAGGCCTTCAAAGACTGGGCGTGCGTCGACCGCTGCCTCGACTCCATCCACGACCTCTCCCTCACAGCAGAGGTCCATTGCTTCTGCGCCGCTGACAGAGAGCGCGTGCGCCTTAACCAGCGCATCGATGACCTTATCGCCGCCCTAGGGGAGATTCAAGGTAAGGTGACGGGTAGTCAGCGTCAGTTGGAGATAGCCAACGCGATGGAGCATATCGAGGATGAGGCGGGCACCATGGTGGACTATGAGCTAACGAAGAAGAAGACTCGCCGGGGCAGGAGGAACGCCCAGCAGCCACAGCGTATGCAGATTCGTTACGAGGAGGAGGGTTTTGGAGCGTCGGGGCGTCGCACCTAGAAAGGGGGTGATGTTGCGATTGGACTCTTTGGTACGGACTGCGGCCTCACGGGGTTCTGACTACCCTAGTATTAGTCAGGGACAGTCGTCTCAGTCAGCTTGTTGTGGTTATCACATGTCTCGTAGTACGGACTTGACTCATACCTAGGACAGCCGTAGTAGGGTTTGAGCTATTATGGCTACTGGGTACTTTACGTTCAGGAGGAGCTTCAAAGCTCCTCATCAATTGTATATCTAGTGGATAGTGGGAAGACCGAGCTCCTCAGCTTGGTCTTCTTGAATCCTAACTCAATTCTGCCTTCTCCTCTCCTTCTCTGCATTCTCCTCGCCTCCTGTCTAGTGTTGCGTCTCGCCTTAGTATGGGAGATCGCCCAGCAATGCATACGCCTGGTGGATCTCGCCCCAGTGCTCGTAGCAGTCACATTCCTCCTGAGGACGTGTACTTGTATTTGCTAAGTCGCCCCTTGTGCATTGAGCCACTCTGTCCTTGCTCAAGTCAAGCATCGTTAAGCGGACCTAACGCAACACCGTTTGGCAACCACTGACCACTTTGACCACCTAGCCTGTTTGAGACCGGTCGTCAAACACCCCAATTTGGGCAAGCCTGTCAGCCCAACCCATATTCGGTGACAGGCACATTCTCAATACGGACATCACCTCCGTGTAGCTTTTCTATTTGAATTTAGATTCACCTGTCATAAAAAATAAGGAAATAAATTTATTGTAAACAACAAACAGCTATCTAGAAATTCTACCCTAGTCTGAGTTGTACCAAAAGCGCGAGGGTTTTGGGGCGGTAGTGGCGCCGTTAACCTCTTTGTCACTGTCACTGTCAATGTGTCATCGTTGTTGGGGCACACGTGATTTGGGGCGGCTGCAGTGAGGTTGCTGTCATCGTAAGGGGTGCACGTAGCAGGACCACGCGAGTGTGAGGAGCCGCCCCATCCCCGTTTCCACGCAGCGGCAGCGCCCCCTCCTCCTGGTTCGTGCACAAGGGCAGCACGCAAACGAGGGCCCGGGCAGGGATGGGAACCGGTGCATCCCCCTCACCCTTTGCGCACCGCCCCCATGTCGTCATCGTCGTCAAGGGTGCGCATGGCAGAAAGGTGGGTGGTCCATGGTGGAGTACTCTCCATCACAGCCCATGTCATCGTTGTTGTTGGTGTGTGCACGGCAAGGGACCATTGCCAGTGATGTCACCATTGTCATTGGCGATTCATATGGGACAGGGGTGCGGGGTGTATCGCAGCCAGTGTCGTCGTCGTCAGGCGCGGCAGGGAACTGCGTGGACAGGTGGTCCCATCACTGTCAACAATGTAGTTGTTGTGCTGGCACAGGGAGGAGTGAGTGACAGAAAGAAAGGTGGGAGGGAAGGGAAGAGGGGTCGATTGTGAGCGGAAAAGAAAAACGCACCAATTGCACTCGAACTCGGAACAGATGGCGCAAGAGCAGGCGTGCCAGGGGTCGTAGCGAACAACTCAATTGCACTCATTCTCGAGAATGCGTGACTTGATGTAGCGTCTGTGTGAGCAACTCAGAAAGGCGACGACCAGGTCTGTTGGCAGTGGGCACGCACAGCTTGGGGCAGCGGAGGACGTCGTGTAGATGGAAGTGGGTGTAGTGGTAGCCCTGCAGGTTGATGTCAGTGTTATAAGATCACTATACTCACCAAAATTGTTTTTTCTTCGTGGCTTGAGGGACGGGACAGTAACCACTGGAAGATCAACTTAACAAAAAAAAAAGAGGGAAAATATTTCTTCCCACACCCGGAACAAACAAACAAACAACGGAAAACAACTCGTCCACCTCGTACTCTAGCAAGACTATGTCCACACCCCATTCTAATGCACTCAGACCTGGTCCATTTCCCTTTGTCCCCAGCACTCTTGCCACCACTGTGGCCATCTCCATACCCATCCCCACTGAGGGCTACCACTACCCAAAAGCGCCGTTTCCAGGACTCAGGGTCTCCAGGCACACCTCATCACTGCCACCCTCCTCCCATGTTTCACTCCAGTCAGAACCTTTGTCGCTCCTTCCACCTTACCCAATTGCAGCGTAGTTCCTTGCACCTTGAGAAGCGCTTGATCAAGCAGAAGATTGAAGAGCACAAAATATCCCTTCAAGTGCTCGAAGAGTGGTTGGTTGATGTTGAGAACAGCATAGCGAGCACCACCCATGCGGTTGGCAGCTTGCACTGTTATATGGATCAAGTTGGTGTTCCCATCCCTGATATGGCGGAGCATGTAGCTGCCTCAATTATGTTTTCAGAGGTCAGTCTTAAGTCATCAGTATTTGTACGGGTTGCTTGATGGGGGTTGTACCACCTGGTACAACCCATAAAGTTAGCAATTTGGCATGTCCACAAGCCATGTCTGATTCTTCAAAAAGTTTCTTACTGAGTGATGACCAGCAAGTCAGGACAAGTTCAGAAAGTCAAGAAAGTCATACAAGTCCAAGTATTAGGCATATCATCTAAGTTATATATTTGTCATATATTTGTTTTGATATTTGTTATGTCATATTTGTCATATTAATTTTTAGTCATATGATAGTGAAGTCACAGGAGGTCACCATCACATTAGGTGTGTAGCATAAAATAATATTTTATTCAGAATCAAAGAAATACATAAAGCTACTACTAGTGCTACAGTAGGGGTAACAAGTGGTGGGACCGGGGCCGGTGTTGTGACATGGCACAGCAGGGCTGGCCGTGTTGCGGTGGCTTGGCAGTCTTGGGTACGTGCACCGTGTAGCGTGGAAGCGGTGGGCCGGCGTGGTGGAGTGATGTGTAGCGCAATTGGGGCCGCGGCATGGCATCGCGACAGGGTCATGGGCAGCCACAGGCTTGAATGCAGCGGCGAGACGGAGGCGGTGGTGTGGGATCGAACCTTGTCTGTGAGGTTGCACGATGGGGCTTTCCGTGGTGCGGTGGTGTCTGGTGTTGGCGGTGACAGGGCCTTGTGCGCTATGTAGCAGCGGCGTCACGGTGGGGCTTGTGCGCAGCTGTCCGGTGTCGTGGTGGCATGGCGCGGTTGGAGTGGCATGGGCTGGCATAGTGGTGGCAACGTGACGACGTGGCAGGGCCTGGATCGCAATGTGACATGGTGGGTTTGCCCAGGCTTGTGGGGGTGGGCTGGCATAGTAGTGAAGGGTACAACAATGAGTAAATGAAGGAAAAAAAAAAAAAAAACTTAACGAAGGGTGGCGACGTGTCAGTGTAGGCGGGCGGAAATGCTTGCGTCCACGAAGGGATGGCATGTTGCCCCGTCATCCTGCAACAATTCAGGATAGAGCGGAAGAGAAAGAAAAAACACACAACTGACTTATGTCACAAGGCGTGTGGGCGGGCTTGCATATGTTGGAGAGGAGGGGGGAAAAGGCTCTGCATCACTAGTGAGAAGCCGAGCAAAACAAAAGAAAAAAAAATGTACCTTTTGCACAAGACCAAAAGCTCAGATCATAGTCGGCCCCGTCTTCACGTCTGCAGAAGGGATTCAGTTGTCCCTCTTGCATAGGACGTGGTCCGCGGGAGCAGGTATGGGCGGTAGGTCCCTAAAGAGATCCATTAAAGAAAAGGAAAAAAGAAAAAAAAAACCCTCGTAGAGGAGCGTAGAAAGAAGTGGTGACGCGGTGACATGTGGGTACAGTACAAAACCATGTAACTGACCCACTTCCCACGCCACAGATTAAGTCCCCGCCCACTTGACACGTCAACACATCGCCTCCTTGCCACCCCTGCCACCCCTCAGCCGCACCGCCCTCATCACTGCTCCAACGTTGCAACCCCAACCGCCAACCGCCATGGTCCCAACAGCAGGCCCCATCCCACTGCCACTCCATTAGCAGGCATGTAAGCATCATGACCACAACGACATCACTTGTGATATGAAGATGAGTATGTTTTTTTTTCTTGTTATTGCGTCTCCTCAAGCCTTGCAGTCCCCACCACCGCCATTCGCCGCACGCAAGCCTGTAGCCACCAACTCCAGCCTCCGCCATGCGGATGTCTGCTGCCACCGCTGCCATGCCACGGCATGCATGTTCCTTTACAGCACCATCTGCCATGTGAAAACCCTGCCACGACGCCATGAATTCACGGCACGCAAATCCCTTCACACACCACCCCGACACGGCACAGGAACCCTGCAATACAACGGGGACCAACATCCAGATTTATTTTTTTTTTTTTTGTTTGTTTCATTCGTTCTCACCCACATTGCAGAGCCATTACGTTACACCTCAAGCATGTCAAAGTCCCCGCCATTGCCGCCCGCTACCTACAAGCCCATGGCCGCCACCACCACCACAACCGCCTCAACCAGACCACTCACTGTGACACAGGCCTGCTGCTGCAGGAGCCTGTAATACAGTGTGGGCCAACATCTAGATACATTTTTTTTTGTTTTTTGTTTCATTCATTCTCACCAGGTATCACTGCCACTGCCTGCTATACACAAGTGTTGCGGCGCAGCCGGAACGGGACCTGCGAAGCGACCAGAAGTACGCGCAAGACGACCCACAGTGGGATCGAGAGGTCCGCGGAGCCACAGCAGTGCTCGAAGACCTGCTGGAGAAGTGGAAGAAGGAGCCATACACGCAAGATCACGTGTGAGCTGGACGCGCGGTGAGCACACATGACCCTTACCCGCCATCACGTGACTATCAGGAGGCGTGGGAATAGGTCGGAATTATTGGCCGTCACGTGACCCCGGCACGTGACCTGCCTCGAACGATCCGGAAGAGCCTAGATGAGCTTGCGCCTAGGCTGAGGCTGGAATGTGAGTCTGGATGAGCTTGAGCCCGGACGCGGTCTAGATGGTGGCCCCATGACTGTATGGCTGACTGATGCGAATCGAGAGCGAGTTATGCTATTGGATAGGTGTATTAGGGTTTCGGATTTGGGCTGAGCTTGAAAGCTCCCCTCTGTAGTATAAGTAGAGGGCTGAGGACGCGTTATAGTCCTTAGCTTTGATATCTTGTGTCAATCCTTCCAACTGTGGAGATTGTATAAAGCTAGATTGCCTCATTGACCATCCCTTCCTTTGTCATCTGTGCTAGTGTGCCGATTATCGCCACTAAGCGTTCCGCTTGCCGTCGAGCTTAGTCATCGCCGACGCCTCGTATCTTATCATTATCGCCTTCATCATTTTCATTGCCTTGGTTGGCCATGCCCTGCGTATCGCCCTAGCCGTTGCCTACGGGATACTGAAGACGTTCGAACGTGTGCAGCAGCAGCAAACAGGCATTTAGAGGAAACGTCCGAAGGAACGTAACACAAGCCTATGGCCGCCACTACCTCAACCAGGCCACTCACCGTGATGCCAGCTGCTGCTTTAAGTCCCACTGTGACACTATTGCAACACAGTTCCCACTACCGCACCCCGTCACCACGCTCAAGCCCTGTCACAACACCTCCGCAGCACGGCATGTCCTGCAACTCCAGCCCTACAACTGTGACCGTGACTCGCCACGCCAGCCAACACAGGGTGCAGGACCCTGCAACACCACCTCAACACAGTAGGCCCATGCCACGCCACAACCGCAACCCATTGCACACAAGCCAATACAACGCACAAGGCCCCCTCGACTGCAAACCTGCTGCGACACCGCAACACGGCAAGCCCCGCCATGCCACAACTCCAGCCCCAGACCGCTACCCAACCCACCAACCCAACCGCAAACTCGTCGTGACACCCCCACGCACAAGTCCTGAACAAGCCCCGCGACACCACCACTGGCAACAGTGACAACGATGAGGCAGCAGGGTCTGGAATGGGACGGGGAGGCAATAGATTAATTAGACTGTACATGTTTTATTATGCAATAAATGGATTCTTTTTATTTTATTTTGTGTGTCCAAAGTTGTAAACAGCAATAATAATAATAAAATAGATTAGATATTTAATCATTTTAATCAAATAAATATATGTTATTTATATTTATATTAAATAACTGACTTGTGAACTTGTGCAACTTGCACTGCTTTCCTGCTGGCACACCAGTTAGAAAGTTGGAAGTTGCCTGTATTCTTACTGATGAACCAGCTTAACCTCTTGCGAATCTACGTCACTTAACACGCGTTGACAGGATGATGATAGCAACTCCGAGTCACAGGATGGTGATGATGATGATGCAAGGGGGCAAATGAGCGCTGGTGTTGATGTGTACTGGGCGAATGAGTGCCAGCATTGACCCGCACGGAGAACAAGCACTGGCATTGTTTCAGGCAAAATCGACTTGCAGGCTCGCATTTCCACGCATGGGCAGCAGCCAGAACTTGAGGGGGATTGAGGACTCGAGAGTTTTTTTCACACCATTCCACCGCCACTCTGCTAACTTCATACTGTATATATTATTGTTGCTACAATACACTGTGTCAAGTCCGAGTCATTTACAAAAATCGGTGGCACATGCACCGCCAGCCTTGAACGCGCCAGCCCCGCCGACTTCGTACCTACATAGGATACAGATACTACATTAAATATTAACTAATGATATTGCACAACCATTGACAAATGAGGACTCTGAATTTAAAAAGACCTAATTTATATTTTTTTTATTCCTGTCTGGTGGCCTGGCAAGGTGGCACAACTGGGAACATGATCCGAATCTCGATTTAGCACGGAAATTAATTACTTGATCATTTGGGAAGCATTCAGAGCAGTCAGAGTAGTGTCAGAGTGTCAAAACCATTTGGGCTCGCTTAGGCCACACTCACATTTTACAGATGCAGGTCTCAGCCACATCGGCCCAAGACTGCAGCTACCTGGTACTATGAGTCCATGACTGATATACAACTTACTACAGGAGTCATCACCATATGTAAGCGTCCACTTCGAGCATCGTGACATATATCATTGCTCATCCATTGGATGCAAGCTATGATGTGCAATAGGGGCTGAGTCATAGCAGACAAGCTTTCTCGTGCCTGGTCAATGTTCCTCGTGCTTTGGACTGCCTAGATGCCAATGTCATCCAGTAGTACTGGATGCCTGTGTCATCAGGTGTCCTCGTTCAGGAAGTTTCAACTTTAGATGTGTATTTGCGCGAGATAGGGGCTAAGATGTATGCCCATAGATATGATGTGGGAAAAGGAAATGTATTAGATGTACATGTTCACCTGGCTATGCCAGGGCCCATAACCTATAGAGATTTATGGAGGCGAGCAGCCAGATAGGTGAACGATGTATGAGTGTGGAGGTCCAGAGGAGAGCATATTACTCCTCTGCTTATGAATATTATTTGTTGATAACCGTTTAACTATGATAATGCTATGATTATCTAATATGTCGGTCTAGCCTCAGTTTGCTGGACTGTGTCCGTTCCGGGCTGCATCCCAACACCATTGTATAAGACTCTGTTCATCAGAGTCATCACACGGAGTCTGAATTTCGACCACTGGACTATCATACGACCATCAGCCCACTCTACCTGGTTGACCTGGGGCCGACGCAGAACCTACCAACATGGCTGTGTTATGAGGGACCCAGACTTCACCGTGACAAGCATGCATCTTGCCCTCAGGGAATCTGGAACTAGAAACCAGAAACCGTGGTATAGAATCGAAGTGACGAGTTGATTATGTAACGCGTCACTCGGAAGTGCATGCGTGGGAAGAAATTGAGAGTGAACGAGTCGAGTTTAAAGCAGCAAGGCGCAAGTGGGAGGGCACACGGACAGATTCGAGGATAATTAGATAATCAATTCAAGTCCATGCAGGGTACATTTTATACTACTGCAATGTCCATAACTTGTAAATAGAAGATGCACGGTAATCACAAGATATCAGAAGGTATACAAGTGCGTCGTCAAGATGTGGGGTCATATGGCATAGATCGAGGCGTAGGGATGTAACAATGAGTCAGGGAAATAGTATATTAGAAAGACCGAAGCCGAAACCAAGCGTGATGAGGAGTGGTTGGGGTGGTGAGGTGTGGTGCATGTGGCTCGTCGTTCTCATGATGTGGTGCTCGGCAAGCTTGCGCTTGATCTGCAAATGAGTCCTGGAGATGATGGTAATGGGATCGTATAGTAGTCGAGGCAAGGAGGGAAACAAGAATAGACTGCGAGGGCCCAAGGGCCAAGTCCAAAGATTAGAGCGAGAGGCCGCTTGCGCTGAGGCGAGATGGATCCTCTGGGCCACCAGCCCGATCCGGTCCTGTCGGGATCCCAGTGCTGGCGGCTCCCCCGCAAGTCGGGCTCACAGCGCGGTTCAACATGGTATTCACTGGGCCACTCATCTCAGGCTGGCACATTTTTTAGCTTATGTCATCCACGATCCTCACTCATCAGACAAGCACGATTCAGGCTGTATGTCATGTCTTTTAAAAACCAAAAGACTCTAAGTTAGATTTTTATTTTAGGGAAACTGATCCAAAAAAAAAAAGAAACCAAAAATTGTAAGTCATGCTAGTCATGTCTTTTTATTCATAGTGAGACCGTGACGCTGCTGCTATCGTCACTATTTACAATGACACTTGATGACATATGTGCAGAGGAATGCCGACTTTACGATAGCGAATGATTTGCTGCCTTCAATTTACCATTTGCATTCACTGAGCCGCCATCCTCTGGGTTGCGATGAGCTGGTGAATCTTCCCCAGGAGTCTCCCCGACAACGCCCACCCCACGCAAAAATATAACACACAAGATCGTGCCTAGGAAAGCGTGGTGAATAAAGAAACTAAGGTTTAGATGTCTGGGGAACACGCACAAAGTAAGCCAAAAGTAAATCCGGTCCACATCGCAGCCTTGTACGCTTTGAGCTGCGCCGGCAGAGGGACGTTATCACCCTCTGCGTCCGCTACTACACCAAGCCGCCTCGACTGCGTCCTCAGCACACTGTTGAACACGATTGTGGACACGCCGACCCCGATCGCGGACCCGAGCTGCGTCATCGCCTGGAACAACGCCCCAGCGACGCTCTGCTCGTGCGGCAGGGACACCTTGGCGATGAACAGCGTGCCGGAGGCGAACGTGAAGTCCACGCCGAGCACGATGAGGCAGGCCGCGGGAAAGCCGAACGCCCAGTACGGTGCGCTCGGGTCGATCACGGCGAACAGGACGTCCGCACACCCTGTCAAGAACGTGCCAGTGGCGACGATGTACATGACGTCAATGCGCCCAATCGTGAGCACAATAAGGATGTTCGCGACGGTTCCCGAGGCGAACATCGGCAGCAGACGCAGCATCGTGTGGATCGGGCTTAGGTTCAGGTATGTCTGGTAGTACAGCTCCACCCACACTATCCAAATCGTGAATGCCGCCCAGTTAACGCACGCGATCGTTTGCATGACCGCGAAGCGACCGTGAGCACGCGTCCACATCGATGGTTTCATGAGCGGCGGTGCCGTCCAACGTGTGCGTGGAAGATCCGGGTTCTCAAGTCGTCGCTCCAAATAGTACTGCCAAGCGATGAAGAGAAGGACGAGCAGGACGCCAACAACGAATAGGGCGATGATGTCTGCGCACGCCATTAAGCCGGGGCGAATATGAAAAAGCGTAGACGCTCTTGGAGAAAAGCTCACGTGGGTTCCTCCAGCCTTTGCGCGCGGTCGGCGAGTCGCTCAGAACGAACACGATCAAAATACGGCCGGCAGTGATCAGGGCCGCGCCGATCCAGTCCACGCGCGTGTCTTCCTCCGTTGATGGCTCGTCTTCTTCGAAAACAAAGAATCCCAAAATCGTGAATGCGAGAGCGACCCCCGACAGTAAAAATATAGGTGTCCGCCAGGTAGCCCTGTGGCGAACAACGAGCTCGTTAAAATTTCAAATGGTGCGCCGTGCGGGCGTACTTGGTTACTTGTGTAAGGACGCCACCGAGAACAATCGCAAAGATTGCTCCGATCGGGGCACCTGCAGAGAAAGCGGTAAACGCGATGGAACGTGACGGCCCAGGCGGGAACGCCTTGGCTAGAATTCCGAGCTGATGGAAGTCCACCAAATGTCAGGGTGTATCGACAGACGACAAATAAAAATCTTTACGGAGGCTGGGATGATAGCTGCGGAGCCTATGCCTTGCATCCCCCGGAGTGTATCGAGCACCTTCTCGGCTGTATTATCGACGTGTGAGAACGACAAATCCTGCACCAAACTCGGGACAGAACGTACATTGAGCGAAGCCAGAACCGATACCGAACACCACAAAAATCAAGTATCCAATAAGCCATACTCGTTTGCGACCGTAGAGGTCTGCCAATCGCCCGCAGGGAAGAAGGAAACATGCCTGTACGCGGAGCAAAGGTGAGTTCTTTATACTGATGCCGTTGCATGCACTTAAAACTATTCACTGAGCTGATGGAATACGCGTTGAGGATCCACTGCAAGTTCTCCTTTTGAATGTGCAAATCCTTGCCGGCGTAGGGAACCGAAATAGCATAGGCAGGACCGAGACCGATACTGGTCAATTGGGCACTGGTACATGCTGCGACGATGCATATCGATGCGAAGGTGCTGCGCGTCGACGCTGGTGGTGCCGGAGAGGGACTTGGCGAACGGCGATCTACCTCCGCCTTCCCGTTCCACACTGCGGGATTCTTGGTACTCTGTGATACCGAGTGAGTCTTCTCATATAGGATGGCTGCAGGCGACAAGTCTGACGGTGTGGTCATGAAGGGTGGTCGTGATGGGTGTTGTCTGGGAGTCGGGCCAAGTGGACACGAAGAAATAGACGTGGTGCAGGGTTGTCCGGCTCAGGCCACAGTATAAGAACGGTTCAGATTCACCAACAACACCTAGTCACTGACTAAGGGCAATTACAGATGACGAACATAAGTGGTCGTGCGGGACCCAGCAAGCCGATGAGACGCGTTGGGTGTTGCAATCAGCTTTCTATATTCTTGCCACTATGGGACTTGTCTACTGTATATAGAATGTCATGTCATGCCGTGCCGAACTCAGAAGCCGCCAAGATCGGGGAGAGTACACGTTACCTGACGCTTTGCCGCTTCGTAAGCCAACGCGTTGGTCTAGCATGCTCTCGCTTGAAGTCCTCGATTACAGGAAATGTGAGATGTTCCGTAACAATGTTAGGCTTCCGGTCTTGTACGGTCTCCTGAAGGAGCTGGACGGGACGGTCGTGGGAGGCGTCATGATAATTAATGCAATGAGGCTGACAGAAACGGACATGCAACCCACATTTAGTGGCTTGAATGTTTGTCCTCTGACGGGTGTGCATGCATCACAACGGGGATTTCGCCTAAGTTAGGTTGGTTCCGAAAAGTGACGAACATGTTCGGGTCTCGGGCGAGTTTCTGCGGCAACAGAGACACGCGGAGCTGCGAATGAGCTGCGTCTGTCATTTATCTATCCCAAACGGGCCCCATTCACTGCTACACCTATCACCCAAGGCCAGCATTGATTGCCATTGAAGCAAACGTCAAAGAATCCTGATTGGTTGGTCAGCAGCTAGGACTCAGATTTGATTTTTCGAAATAGTTACTGTACTGTACTATGCTGACGCATTTTAGTAGGCGTCTCACAGAAACTATAGAGCGCTAGTTTCGCATCGGCTGATCAAGAGGAACGGGGCGCCAGGGGGGTGAGGGAATTGTTGACGGAGAAACGCGGAGACAATGAGAATTTTCCATGGCAAAGACGGGTAGAGTCCCACTGTGTCCGGATTTGGAAAAAAAAGATAGCCAAGGGTGATCGAGTTGACCGAGTTGACCGAACTGACCGAATTGACCGAATGGCACGTGACCGAACAAGACCGACTCGGTAAGACTGAGTTGACCGAGTGTACAGGTGCGGGGTGGATGTTCTGCGCGAAGGGGGAGCCCGTCATCGTAGAGGCCAATTAACTATTATTGAGGTAGCGAATAGGAGTGTAGGTGACAGGAAAAAAAATGAGAAAAGACCCAAAAAAAAACGAGAAGAAACCTAGTCGTCGGTATCACGCAGGCCTTCGCGGGGCAGGAGCTGTCGAATATGAGTCCGCGGCGATTGTGGACACGTCGGAATTGAGGGGTTAGAGCCGCGCGCAAGTGCGGCGAGGTCGGGATTGGAAACGGGATCGGTTGGTCGCAGGTGGTCGGGTCGCGCAGTGGTCGCGCACGCTTCGGCACGGCGCGAAACTTCGTATAGGTGGCTGCCGGGGTCAGGAACGTGTCGTGCTGGAGTTGCTAATGCCGCGTGCAAGTGCGGCACACTGGAGAACGCAAGGGAAGAACTACACTGAGCCCTGAAGCCTGAGAAGAGAAGTCTATTTTAATCTGGGGTGTTAAGGTGGTAACTACATGGGCCAGTATACCAGGGAAAGTGGGTAAAAGGGTGAATTAGATAACAGGGAAAGGGTAATGCTAAAACGCAAAGGGAAGAGTCCAGAGTGAGAGGAAAACCCTTCCCCGACCCCGAGGAGGTCGGTTTTGGACACTTGAAACCCCTTGGAATGACCGATTTTTCATCCAACTTGAAGCCCCGCACTAAGTTACATTGCCAGGCCAGACAAGATTTACTTGCAAGATACTGCGATAACGCCATTCTATGATGTAGAGATTTACAGAAGATTATCCCGAGTTAGGGATGTGAGGGTGGTGGTAGAGATGAGAGCGGACGCTCCTATTTCGCTGCCCGTCCATACTCGTATGGTGCAGTGCGGTAAAAGACCGCTACTTTTGAACAGCGGCGGAATCGGCCGGCGAAAAATTCAGATTCCTCATGGGTTCGGTGGTGCGCAACGAGGAGTCAGGTAGTAATTATATGATCGAAAAACATGTTTTTGGTGTCTCTAATGTCGTCTAACCTGCGCTACACATCACATAAAAGGATCTGTGTGCTACCAACCCTAAACTAACCCAGAAAGTCTGAGAGCGCGCAGGATTTTGGGGGGTGTGAAGCGTCGCTAGCGGTCATGCAGGCCTCCGCGGGGCGCAAGATGTCGTAGGTGTGTCCGCAGCGATCGTGGACGTGTCGGTGTCGAAGGGCTAAGGCCGCGCGCGAGTGCGGCGAGGTCAGGAGAGGCTACACGGACCCTGAGGCCTGAGGGTCGAGTGGTCAGAAGTGATCGGAAACGGTCGCGCACGCTTGCGCGTGGCGCGAAACTTCGCAGAGGTGGCCGCTGAGGTCGGGAACGCGTCAGGTTCGAGTCGCTAAGGCCGCGCACTCGTGCGCCGCACTGGGGAACACAAGGGATGAGCCTTACTGGGCTCAACAGTCCGAGATCTGAAGGGGAAGTCTACTATATTACTTAACTTCTGTAAGCGGGTTGCAGCCCATTTTGACACATAGTTACCTTATTTGGTCACAGGTGGCGGAATTGACCCATCAAAAAAATACAACTCCCTCAGTTTTGAGTATTTCGACAAACTGTTTTAGGGATTTGTTCCTCTCATCAAAACAAGCACTTTGGCTAAAGGAATAAGCAGTCCGACTTTTTCTCCAGGAGCAATCTTGGTTGTACAAAAGTAGTGGCCTTTTGCCACACTGCACCATACATGCGCACGTCCGTAGCTTACTAATACATATGCTCGGTCTCTTGTTGCCGGTCCGATCCCCGGGTTCGGTTAGTCCTGGGATGTACCTCAACACTCCCCTTCATACCGGGGCTAATCCCATTTCCGCAGTATGTCGCTTATGCTTGGGACACGCTAGAGGCTTAGTCAATATATCTGCTGTTTGTTCTGGATCTCGGCAACTTTCAATTCTCATGCTTCCTTTTTCGACTTGTTCGCGTATCCAATGCCATCGGGTCTCAATATGTTTGGACCGCTTATGAAACATAGGATTCCGCGCCATCGCTATCGAGCCATCATTATTGCCTTCTATCAGGCTGGGGCTGAGCTGGCTGTATCCTAACTGCTCAAATAGGTTTCTTAGCCAGCACACCTCTCAGCCTGCTTCTGACAGTGTGACGTATTCTGCCTCTGTCAACGATAGAGCGATTGTGCTCTGCTTTTTGGACATCCAGGTGATCGCGCCTCCTCCACACATGAAGACGTACCCCATAGTTGATTTATGGTCTTTGGAGTTCCCATAGGCGGCGTCCGAGAAACTACTAAAGAGGTTCATGTCCCCACTCCGGTTCGGCACTGCTGAGTATGTTATCCCGTACGATTTTGTTCCAGCTAGGTACCTCAAGATTCGCTTCAGCATACCCATGTGCTGTAAGCTCGGATTGGCCATGTATGATGCCAACTGATTAACAGCGAACGCTATGTCTGGCTGCGTGGCGTTTGCGAGATATTGGAGCTCCCCGAGTAAGCGTGCATATGGGTTACTCCTATTCCCATCGCCCTTCTCAGAGTTTGCTTCCAACTTCACGTTAGGGTCCAATGGCGTCACAACTGGGTTGGCTCAGTCCATACCCTCCCCTTTTAAGATCGACTCTATATATCGCTCCTGGGATATCGTGATCGAATGGTTCCACCTGGTGACCTCGATGCCTACGATTTTGGCGGGCTCACCCAGATTGGTAACCTCCCATTCAGAACGTAAGTCCTTTTTAATTGTCGCCATTGAATCCTCTGATGTTGCAAATAACATTAGGTCGTCAACCCAGACTGTGATGACTTCCAAGTCGTCTGTCTTTCTTCTCACATATGCACACGGGTCCGCAATTAGTCGTTCAAAGTTGTGAGTTTTTAGTTTGTTGTCGAGCTCCTTATTCCACTCGCGCCCTGACTGTTTTAGTCCATATAGGGTCTTTACGAGCAGACAAACTCTCCCAGTTCCATCTTCGTACCCTTCAGGCTGACGCATATATACCTTCTCGTTTAGGGTCCCGTTTAGGTATGCTCCCTTGACATCCATTTGCTGGATTATCGAGTTTTTTATCGCCCCGACAGCAAGGATCGCTCTTAGCGTCTCAAGTCTGACTACGGGTGAGAAGGTTTCCTGGTAATCATGTCCAGGTCTTTGCACGCATCCCTTCGCTACTAACCTCGCTTTATATTTTAGGAGGTCGCCGAGCTTGTTGTACTTCTTAACGAATACCCATTTATTTGATATCAGGACTGCGTCAGCGGGCTTGTAATGTCCAAGTTCCCATGTCTCGGAGTTGGTCCATTTCGGCCTGCACCGCGCGTTCCCATTCGGGCCATTCAGGAGATCGAATTGCCTCGTCAAGGGTCTTAGGTTCGTCTCCTCCGAATGTTTGCTCAGCATTAGCAGCATTTACCTCATTTTCCTCTTCGGGAAAAGGGTCATTCAGGTAACGGTAATCCACGCGTTTACCACGTGTTCTCCGGGTGTTTGTAGCCTCACTCTCCTCGTCTCGCTTTCTCTTCAAACTATCACTGCCTGACTCGCTCTTTGACGCTTCCGCACCACTTTCTTCCTGGCTCTTTGGCTCATGACTCTTTGGCTCAGGGTTTTGTGGGTACGTTCGGTCATTTGGCTCATCTGGCCGTCCGCCTGTAGGCAGCGTGTTTCCCTCTGACTCCCCTTCACATGGTGTATCAGGTGCGACCTGTATACCCTCATGAGGTGTCTCCTCTTTAGGAAGGGTTAGAAAGTGGAAGTTTCGTGAGGTGAGTACTTGTCTCGATTCTTCTTTATAATATTTTACAGTGTTTGCACCTTCGTCATACCCGACGTATAATCGGTGTTTTGACTTGGCTTGTATTTTCCGCTGCTCGTGTGATCCCTGGAGTAATACCCATACGGGCGCGCCGAACTCCCGAAGGTGCGCCACATTCGGCCTTTTTCCAGCCCATTTTTTGTATGGTGTGTAATCTCCTAGGGTTCTTGTATATGATCTATTTCACAGATATGAAGCGTGACAGACAGCATATTCCCATAAGAATTCTGGTACGTTGATACCCTAAACTGTCCCTGAACGCTAGGAAACAGTCTAAGATGAGCGCAGGGTCTAGGGGGTGTGAAGCGTCGTGAGCGGTCGCGCAGGCCTCCGCGGGACGCGAGGTTTAGTATATGGGTCCGCAGCGATTGCGGACACGTCTGTGTCGAAGGGCTTGTGCCGCGCGCAAGTGCGGCGAGGTTGAGAGAGGGAACGGGGTCGGCTGGTCGTAGGTCGTCGGAAACGGTCGCGCACGCTTCGGCGCGGCGCGAAACTTTGTATAGGTGGCCGCTGGGATCGAGAACGCGTCGGGTTCGAGTCGCTAAGGCCGCGCACGAGTGCGGCACGCTGGGGAACGCGAGGGAGCGAGCTACACTGAGCTCAAAAGTCCGAAATCTGTGAGGGAAAGTCTCTGCTATAACCTGAGGTGTAAAGTTGTAATTACATGGGCTATATACTAAGGAAAGTAAGCTAAAGAATGGGGTGCATTAGATAAACAGGGGAAAGCTAAAACGCAAAGGGAAGAGTCCGGAGTGAGAGGAGAGCCGAGCGCACAGAGAGCACGGGAAAGCACAGAAGCGCGCGGGAAAGCGTAGAGAACGCGAATAGTAGAAAGTGCAAAAATAGCCCTTTTCAGGGCCCAGGGAGAGCGTGGTCGTATCAACGTGCTGTGCTCACATCATGGCTCGTGCCAACTCAACTAAAGTTCAGTTCGCTCGTTCAGCGATACCGTTTTGGGGAGGTGAGTATGGTGCGGTCATTTGTAACTCTACGCCGTGCTCATGGCACCATTTTCGTAGGTTTTCATTCACGAATTCATTCACGAATTCTTTCCCGTGGTCGACTCGTATCGCTTGTGGGTTCCTCCCTTGCGTGATCAGGCGCATTAGGTAATTCTTCACCATCTGCGCAGCCTCATCTTTACGCTTTAGGAGGTCGATCATAAGGTAACGTGTATCATCATCTATCATCAAAACATAATACTGATGTCCGTGTATAGAGACAACGTCATACTTTCCCCATACATCTATGTGGGTAAGTTGACCAGGTTCTGTATGCCTGTTCGTCTTCTTATTAAACGGTTCAACAGCATCAGGAAAACCTAAAAGTACTTAAATGCTCTTAATCAGGCCTTAAAATGCTCCTAAGGCAATTTTAAGGTCATTTTTTCCTAAGGCAATTTAAGCAAGGTCGCCTTCTTAACCTGCCTTAATGGCCATGACTTAATTCCCTTGATGACTTAGAGTGGTTCTGAATCAGTACTTAATGGACTTAAGGGGATTAAGTTGAGCCCATGGTCAGGTTAGGATATCAGTACAATTTAAGTCAACTAAGACCTGAATAAGACAGTATTCAAACTTTATCTTACATTTAAATGATTTGTTTTTTTCACACAGGGATTGGACAGAACAGGATTTATGCAAATATATATTATGATAGGACTACAAGTAGCTATTAATAATACAGGTGGGGTGGGGATAGGTGCACCGGCGAGGTGGCAGTGGCGGCCATGCGGGTGTGGCGGGTTGAGTGGGGTGGTGTCGAAATGGCGCTGTGGGGTGGTGTCAGGTGAACAACGGCAGTGCCAGTGTCACGGTGCCAGTGGTATGCCATGTCAAAACGGCACCGATGAGGGGTCGAGTTAACGAGGTGGGTGGCGATGACAGTGCCAGGGTCGAGGTGGTGGTGGAGGCTGTGTCGAGACGGCGCCGGTGCAGCAGGGTCGAGGTGGGCGGCGCTGGTGGAAGCGTCGCAGCGAGGTGGCACCGGCGTGGTGGGGTCTTGGTGGTGCCGGGTCAGTGGAGCCGAGGGGGTGTCGCGGCCACATTGAGGTGGCAGGGCCAGGGTTGAGGGGTAGCAGGTGCAGGTGTGAGGTTGCGGCGAAGTTGCGGGAGTGGGAGATCGAGTAAGAAAAAAATAAAAAGTGAAAAAAATGAACTCATCTGAGTGGGTGTTACGATCACCCGGATCGTCTGTGAGTACTCAGCTGGATTTCGCGCTTAGTGGGCCGGTCTGGGCGCTGCCGGTGCTTAGCTAAGCTTGAAAGCGGACTTGACTTTGACCTTTCACTCTGTAGAACAAGCTAGTTGGGCTATATTCTTAAGAGACTCAGATGGAGAATACAAGCTAAACTACCCTTCTACTTATACTGTACTGTCTAGTATTTTCTATACATTTTCTGAGGGATGCACAAGTGCCAGCAGAGTGCCAGCAAATCAGTCTTTGCTGGCAATAAGTGCCAGCACATCTAAACAGGCCTAGAAGGGTCCAGAACGCAGAAGGAGTCAGGGATGAAACATAGAACAATACCACAGAAAGATCAGATAAGCTGATCTCTCTGGAGTCTGGAATCTGAATCTGGAACTGAAACCTAAACAGGAAATGCTTTCGTGGGAAATGTCACGTGATCGTGACAGTGGGGCCCAAGCGCCGCGAGATGGCAACAATTGAGACGGCGGCAGCGATGTGGCCTGCGTACACACATGTGAGCGGCACGCCGGGCGGGCTGGGTGCTTGCATGCCGCGAGGTGTGAAGGGGGTGGGAGGAGGCCGCGATGACAAGGGTGACACTGTCCTGGCCTGCACCGGTTAGAGACGAACGAGAAAAAAGAAAAGAAAAAAAAAAACGTAGCTTCGTATTTGCGTGAGGGGAAAAAGGGAGAAAGTGGGGTGTTCGAATTCAGTCGTGACGCGTGACGTGGCACGCCTTTCCCACCACAAATTAAATTTCTGCCCGGAAGTCGCCCGAGTCTTGAACACCATCTTTTGTCTAAGTCAATTTGAGTATGTGTCTGCACAAAATCACACATTTTCCTTAAATCATTCTGCTTCAAAAAATCACAGAGTGTATAGGAGTGAAAAATAATTACCAATTGTTACTACAACAATACCAAAAAACAAGGAATTTGATTTAAATAGTATTGCTGCCAGTGCTAGCCTGCTAGGCTAGGTGGCCTATGTTGCAGCAGCTCAGAGCTGGTGTTTTCTATCTTCTGGAATAAAATTCGGAAAAATATGAAAATATTGGAGCAGCTGGCTTTTGAAGAAAGCTGAGGGGTCCTCTGCCAAGTCTAAGCAATCCAAGCAACATTTCAGGAGTTATTTGACGTTAGCTGAAGTGTTACAATCACCCGGATCGTTACTCGAGGGGTTTCAAGGGAGATCAGTAAGTCGGGCTGGAATGGTCACCGACGCTTACTAATCCACTTCGTGGGAACTTGGACCGGGGTTGACTCTTCACTCTAGAGAACTAGCTGATTGGGCTATATTCAGAAGAGACTCGAATACCGTTACAAGCTCGTACTACTGCCATACTTATACTCTAGTGACTTATGATTTTCTACTATTTTCTACAAGCCGCGTAAGTGGGAAACGAGGATGCGCAAGTGCCAGCACGTCTCTGTGCTGTCACTGCTGAGCTGGCAGCTCTGTGAGTCAATCCAAGTCGTACATCCAAGAATAGATCCACTGCTGGCATTGCTGCACAGTCGCGTGGTCTGTGAGTCACGAGTCTGGGCCGAGTCTGGAACTGAGAAACTAGAAAGAAACTGGGAAACACTTTTTTCGTGGGAAATGTCATGTGATCGTGACATGAAGGGTATTAGCTGACACCCTTCAGCTAGTGTCAAATA
>JAKEYF010000648.1:0-22046 GCA_021527775.1 Lactarius sanguifluus | reverse complement strand
CTTGAGGGCTCCTGAGCATCGGGCACATCGGTGAAGCGTGAACTAAGATCCCCTTCACCGATCGTTGTAAAGTATTCCGGGGAGGTAGTTGATCTCACTCTCGATGATTAATTAGTTTGGGCGACATACGATGGTTTGGGTTTCCATACAAATTCTTTAGGGCTATTGGGAGATGCACCTTAATCTTAATTTCGAAGACTACTGTACCTAACACTAAAAAAATCCTATTACAGCACTCGCTCTGCTGAAACACGGAGCAAGGCACCTTGCTCTGCCTTGAAGATATTACGCTTCTGTGCGGTGCTCCTAGACTAGGTTTTTGAGGTGCATTTGTGCACTATCTAGCGGTCCTATGGGATCGGAATTCGGTTGAGGTAACGGTGATAGGGGTTGAAAGAGCCATTGCTCCAGCCCCCAGCTGCCGCCGACTAGCGTGTCAGTAGACTGTCGGTAGCAGTGATCTCGACAGTGTGTTCAAGTGATGATCGCGAACTGTCACGCTTAGTCAAAGCGTGACAGATACACCAAATATATATATTATGTCGCGCGTCGTAGCCAAAGCGCGTTCGGGGACACCTTTCGTAGTCGCGTGCAAACTATTTCTCCCACCCTGGCGAAAGAGGTCGCTCCCCGCAGACCCCACTCCCTCTTCGCTCCTGGACGGGCTCTAAGCTTTAGCACGCACCGTTACCGTGCGAGCCCGCCTACGTCTGAACCATGCCATTAAGTTTGCCGTCAATGAGTGTTGCTATTATATGCAACGGCGAGGAGTTGGAAACGTACGACATGAAGCAAGAGGGTATGTCGTCGTTGACAGCATTCATCGCAAGCGAGGCTGGAAAGGTGAGAGCGTTTCCCCCTCATCATTACGAACTGCCGCGGAGCCAATCATTTCGCGGCTCAGCAATTCAAAATCACGTACTCGAACAATTTGGCGAACTTTGACCTCGTCGTCTACCTGTACATCGATGGGCAACTGTATTCGTACACGGCATGTAGCGCGAGCTCCAGGGTCGAGCGACGAATATTAGGGCCGTATAAACAGCGCGCGGCGTCCGGGTCCTTCCCCTTTAAGTTCCAGAAATACAGCTCCGTCGGTACGTTTCAGCCGATCTTTCCATTCGTTGGAGCATCTCCTTGACGGCTGCGTCGAAAGGATCCCGAGACCTGGAAGATTGTACCCGGGGCCCGCCCCCGAAATGGGGGACGATAGACTACAAAGCCTATCGCTGTCACTTATCTACACCAGTCACAAAGGCACCATCAACAATTTCTCACGAAAGGTCTTTCACGAGGGACGCCGTCTCAGAGCTCAGCAGAGAAAGTGGGGGTGGCATCATGTCGCTGTATGTCCCTCTGGTCGGGTATGTACTTCCAAGTTTTTTCCCTGTGGCCACTGCTAAGCGTGCTATTTATCAATCCTTCTAGTACTGGAGACGAGATACTCGTCAAACGCCCCCAATAGAGCTACACGTAGACTAATCTTGACCTCGTGGACGGGTCCACCGTATGCGTCTATCTAAGATATCTTATCGCCCCAGAGGTAAGTCCGTCGTTATTTCCCGAATCACTTACCCATACTTTGTGCAGAGCTATTGAGAGCGCAAGGCATAATCCCTGGGAATGATGAGAGCAGGCAGGGATCCCCAATCAACCATAAGAAGCGTGCTAGAGAGGATGGATCGCCTGGTCCATCCAGAGGTCATCCGAATATCAAGATCAAGAGAGAAGACCTCTCTGGAGACGCGCGCACAGAGCGAATGCGAGCTCTTCAGGTCAGTCTAGGTGGTTGTATGCTTTCTCAGAGTCGCGCCTGATGGGTCTTTCATGCAGGCCGAGCTGGATGCCTTGAAGGCTGCTGAGCAATCGGACACATCCGTCAAGCGTGAACTGAGATCCCCTTCACCGATCGTTGTAAAGTATTCCGGGGAGGTAGTTGACCTCACCCTTGATTAATTACAGTAATACGTGGCTTTATTCTGAGGTTTGGACTTTGATGCAGATTCTTTAGGACTACTGAGGACGCACCTTAATTCCGAATACTACTGTACCTAGCACTTAAAAATACCCTATTACAGCATTCGCTCTACTTACTGAAATACACGGAACGAGATCGCCCAGATGAGCCACAATACAAGTGGCTTGGTTTGAATTGTCTTTGTACAGGTGCAGTTGCAGTGCTCGACCTATACGATGGAAGAACGCTTTCCCAGCGACAAGGGAAAACATGCCCGATGCCAGATTTCCGTGCAATAATAGGGCATAACTCTCGTCAAATTGGACACAACACCATGCGTGGGCCCGATCCAGGCCAAGAAATCCGGAAGAGGCAACGGTGATGGGGCATTGCTCGGGATAATCGATGGTCCCTTCCTTATTCAACCATTCAGCCTTGGCCGAAGTGTCAGGATTGCAGGCAAACAGGTAGTACGATAGTTGAGAATGCGAGACGACACCAATACAACAGGGTACTTGACCGAGCAAACTCTGAGTTAATACATCTCGAGACTCATCCCATCGTGGATCTCGTAGTCGGACAGTGTTATGTGGTCCTTATATATGTTGTACCTGTTTGTTTTTTCAGCACGACGTGCGACAGAGGCAGATGGGCATGTACACACCATTTCTTGAGCTGGATCTTGCGCCAATCCGTACCGGTTTGTGCGGCGATGAGCTTCTTGAGGTCGCCCACAGTGTCATCTGGGCTGCACTTGACGCGTACTGGATGGACGACCACATCAGTACGATGGGGATAGCAGCGAGATGATCAAGACGACGGACCTTTGCGCCCCAAGCGATCGTTAGCAATCACCTGTGTGAATAGTCAGAATATCTTTGATGGGCGTCGGTCGAAACGCACTTCAATAAGAGCCATGACTCTTGGGCTGTGTTGCTAGAACAGAAACAAGAGACGAGCAATGATGTAATCTGTTACATGTTACATGTTACATGTTACGTGACAGTAAATACACCGCTTTGCGACCAACATTCATTAAATCGTTATGAAGCCTAGCAGGGTCCAGTCCCTTCTTGACTATATCATTAACAAGTGGCTTCTCAAAGAGCGCAAGGTCCGCCCGCTCGTGCAGCAGCTTGCCCAGACTCTATCGCTTCTCACAAACACGGCGTAGTGGTGCCAGCATAGACCTCAAAATTGAAGAACATCCACGTCTGCCCCCACCGGGCGGGCCGTCCTCACAGATTTTTGCGCGCGCCACGACGTTCTCGGGTCCACTCACGGGGCGCACCAGTGTACAGTACAGCCCTGCACCAGAACTGCTACTGCCGTTTCTCACCCCTGCGTCAAAAACAGACGCCGTACGCCGCCGCACACCGGTCGACGTCCGGGGTCTCGGCGTCGTGCTGCACATACTCGCATGTCATGCCGCACCATTTGACGAGCCGACAGTCGCTGCGATGCACGAGGCGTCTCGACGCTCGCTGGAGGGACTTCGATTTCCTGCGTGAGTCCGTGTGTGTTTGTTGTCCTGTTTATCGAACGTCTTGAAACCTCGTTTGCTGTCTGCGTACGCGTGCGTTGTAAGACTGTAGGGACCTCATTCGACTCATGGTTGAGGAGTGGCGCGCGTCCTTGGAGAGGTGCTCGCTCACTGGTGGATGAACCCGACGCCCTCCTCGGCGCTTACAAAGCCGCCAATGTAACAACCCACGCGGCTCTGAGAATGACTGAGATGTCCAGAAAAGGTCGACCACGTCCTCTTCCGTGCACCCGCAGACGACGCATGGAGAAAGTAAAACCTTGCTGACATTTTGGAGCTAGTTGCACGACTCTGCGAGGCACCGAATACTAGGCGGCCGACCTGGGTGCCCGACCTCACTTGGATACCATTTGTTCCCAAGCTCCGCAGCCATGCCGCGCTGCACTGGACCTTCCGCGCTTTGACGGGGCAGCGCCAAACTGAGTCTAGATGATGCCGGACTCCAGCACCGCAGTATTCCCACTCGCGTCGCGATGGTCGTGGCAGGACCACCACTCAGCGCTCCGTCTTCGGCAAGGGAAATGAATTCAATAAAACGATTCTGTTAGCTCTGCACAGAGTTTACAAGGTACACAAATATTCACAGACAAATTGTATATTATATGTAGGAATCATGCCAGCGTTTCTCGTATATCGTAACTGAATTCGTCATGTCGTAGGGTATTCGTACAGTCGTAATCGAACACAGTCGTGGGGTATCCGCTTTCGTTTCACTCAACGTTGTCCTTCCTGTAGCACCCGTTATCACATCAGTCACGTGCAACGATAACGAGGGAATAGCGATTACCTTCCAAATCCACAACAGCGACAGACGCGTGCGGCAAGTAGCACCATCGCGATCCAGGTGAAGAGCGCACTCACGAGTACCATCCACACGCCGTTCCCAAAGTCGATCGAGACGTTGAGGGTCGGGTGATCCTTGACCCGCTGCCTTGCGGCGATAATGAGGGCGAGGTCTGCAGCACACACGACGGTCGACGCGATTGCGGTCGGGACGGACAGCACGAGGGAGATGATCCAGGGTAGCTTGTGGTACATGAAACACGAGGCGGTGATGGGGATGAGCGTGAGCAACGCGAGGCCTGCGGCAATTGGGTGCAGTATGAGCAGAACGGTGAGACCCTTGAGGATGAGGTCCGCCAGGTCCTCTTCGTCTGTCACGACGGCGATGGTCTGTGGGTTAATTGTGTAACCCAGTTGTGGGCCGATGCACTTGCCCGCGCTGTCGCTCAGCGCACTGCAATATCATTTCGCCTTATCAGTTCCCCCCCTCTCTTCGAAAAGAAAAGAGGAGACACGGACCTCGTAGCACAGAACCCCCAGACACCGAATCGGAGCCGGGTGGCAACGCTCGTCTTTGGCTCCGTTGACGAGGTAATTCCGTTGAGTTGGAGTAGATAGATCGACTTGATGATTGGAAGTGAGAGAGCGACGAAAAGGAAGAGCAAGAACGCGGCGAAGAGAAAGAAACCAGTGAATGTAGCATGGCGTTGGTTGCGTCGATGGTTAAGGTAGTGGTATCCGTCGTAATCCTCAAAGCGTCCACGACGTCTCCAGCAGGCCATAACGAGCGTCCCAGGAGGAGAGGACCCAGAGGGAGAGTACCCGTTAAGTTATAGTGTGCCTGATCTCATGACGCCCAGGAAGCTGCCGGGTGCATTAGTTGCATTGCCAGGGCCCAGGGGTCAATGCAATATTTTCATTCTGATGGAGATGGGATCCCACCTTCCCCAGAAAAATCATGGCTGCAAGCCTGACAAGCGAGTGCGATCATAGCGTTCAGCTCGGAAGTGTCGCACCAGTCAGGGCCACGCACGCCACGGTCTCGGATATACATACAAACATATATGGTATATTTCTTCCCCAAAACGACACAGTACAGAAACAAAGCAGATAAATAAATTATGGTAGTCGGTCAAGAAACAAAAATCCAAACAAATTACGGATCCCCAAGAATCGAACATCCTTCAATCATTATCGTAGCCAAGTCAACACGTCCACGTGTCATATGTCACTTCGAAACCCGAATCGATTCAAGAAAGTCAAACCATCCTTTGTGCGCGCGTGGCCGCCTCGAACGAGTTCGCCACCGCCACTGCCGCCACCACCACCTAAAGCGAAACGGTCACGACTCCCTGCCCACTAGGAGCTTGAGCTTCTCAACTCCGTTCTCGGGCTCGAGCCATGTGAAGCCCTTGAACCACGTATTCTTGAGCAAGAAGTCGACGCGCTTCACGCCCTGCGCCTGCTGCTCGCGCTCGGCATAGGGTGTTCCGCACGCCTTGAACCGGCGCGTGTACGCGCGCGCGACCTCCGTCTCCTCCGCGGTGCTCAGCCGGCCCCACTCCTCATGCGAGATCTTGCGGTGGAGGGACGCGTATACGGCGTCCACGACGTCCTCGAGGGTCAGGTACGGTAGCGCGGCGCGCCCTCGGCGGTGGGGCGACAGCGACGTGCCGATCACCCGGATGTCGATGGGCCACTGCGGAATCGCGTCGCACACGATGCGCACGCGCGTCATCTGTGGGTTCGTCGCGGGCTGCTCGAGCTCGTATCCGCTGAGCGCCCCGACATGACCGGCGCTTGGTCCGGTGCGCCGCTTGATCACCAGGTCGGAGACCGAAAAATTGACGTGAAGGTGCTGAGAGATGATTTCGCCGTTGATCAGGTTGTGCAGCTGCGGGCGTGGTAGCTCCAGCGGCGCAAGCCCCCACCCTGGGGAGTAGGTGTAGTAGGGAGCAGGTACGGCGGGCCAGGGTGTGACCGCCACCGTGGGCCGCACGGGGGCAAAGGAAGCGTCAAACGAATGGCTCCGAGGCCGAGTCTGGGGATAAGTCGGGTGGAGAAATCCAGGTTGATAAACTTGTGCTGCTACGGGCGCAGGGCCAGGGTTGACGGGAAGAAGGGTAGGTAAGACCGGAGGTGATGCGTAGGGGCTGCCTTGCCACGACCTCGAGGGCCGATGTCCTGAGCCAGCCGCAGGGGTTGATGGGGGAAACTGGAAGTACGGGTGTTGCTGGGGAAGGTAGTAAGGCCAGACGTATGGAGTAGTCATTGCTCTGTGAGTGGATGATGTGGTTGGGGGATTCTGAAGGAAGGGACAGAGCAGGTTCTGAAGCGGATTTTAAAGGAATCTTAAGAATACACTCGCTCCCGATTGAAGGAGTCAATACCAGTCGATTGGCTCTTAAAAAAGCTGTGTCAGGACAGTGTAGCTGCGGTGGCGGAATTGCAAACACGTGGAACGGTCCAGCAATAGGCTACTCTACCTCTCTTGTGTCAGTGCACAATGGCTGAAGGCGGTGCGCTGGCCGACAGTGACAGGGCGTGCGCCGAGGCACTGAAAGCCTCGCGACGAAAGGCCGAATTTAGTAATGAGGCTGTGAAATCAAAAGGATCAAAGATTTGCATTGGTCCGATAACCAAATTGAGATCCACCTAAATTCGGCGCTCTTATTCCCATCAACAAATGGGGTCAATTTCACCGGGCTCATCGCTTTGCACTCTCGACTACAATCAGTTCACGAGACCAGAGTGCTCTGAGAAACGAGATTTCCTGCCAATTCAATATTCTTCGTCGTCTCCTAGACCACCTCCGTCATCACCAGAGAGCTCATGCTTCTCGCCATAATTGTCACGCATGGTCCACAGGTCGTCCCGTAATTCCCGTGCGTCGTCCTCGTCCATACCAAGCGTCACCCAATCGACCTTCCGTCGTAAGCAGTCACGGAGAAACTCTGCATACTGTGTGAGCAGAAATGGCGATGCCCATCCCGATCCCAGTGTTGATACCATCGGAGTCGATCGCGCTCGCGTTAATATGCCGCGGGGTGTACGAAGTAGATCGGCATTCAAGTGCTGTGCTCTGAAGAAGGAAGGGAAGGAAGAGGGCAGTGGGTACTCGATCTGTGTATGGAGGCTGTGGGCCGACGCACTGCCAATCCGGTCAGTCCCGAATGTGCCGAGAGCGCCCCTTCCATACCTAATGGCCGGTACGGCGTCTAAGTCTTCAAATCGACGCCTCGTAAGCTCCGTCCAGCCTCGAGTGACGTTTCGTCGGTGAAGCGGTGGGCTCCACTGGTGAATACCGACCAAGTTGGGCAGTGTAGAAACTGAATCAACGGTGGAGTGCATAGGTACATACCCTGTCTTCACGTACGGCTTGAATTCTTGTGAAACCGTACGTCGTAGAGTTCAGCACCTCGGCAGAGGACGCCGGGAAAGCCCCGCTCAGCTCTGCGAATGGTGTATTGCCATACACATTCAATTGGTTACAAAACCCATACAGGAGTTCACGGTTTTCTTTCAACCTGAGTCATTCGTTGTGAATTCACAAAGGGCCGCGCGAAGAGACAGGGTCTACCGGAGGGGCAGTGTTACGGTCTCGACATGGGCCGACAGAATCGCAGAGGTGTCGTAGTGGTTTCGAAGCTGACCAACCAATGGTGACCGAATTGGAATAAGATGAAACGCAAAAAAGGAGTCAGCTCACGTCTGTTGTAAGTGCTGCGGACCAGGCGCCAGGCAGCCATGTATTTGGAGACTGCAAAGGGACGCTCATCGTGGATAGCTCATTTAGCCCATGTAAGCATGATGCGTCGTTCAGTGCTTTTTGAATCCCACGTATCTGAGTGTTTGTCAGGCAACGCGAATGTGAATGGCTGATGGTCGACGTACATCATCGACGTCTATGTCCCCTGGCACAGCGTCAGACAAAACCGCAAACGTTAACGTGGGCTGTTTCGGGAACTCATCCCGAAACACAGTGAGTAAGGAGTTACAGAAGGAACCAAAGGAGGCATTGTCGGCACAAAGCTGAAGACCCTGCCAATACCCATATCGTTCATACAGGTCACCTAACGGAGAGTGGACTGACCTGGAAGGTATCGCATTCTTCTACAAAAAGGCGGAATGAGTCATCCATGACACTATTGTCCTGAAGGCACAAAACAACTACATCAGTTATCTGTCGTCACCATCACTGGCGTAGCTCACCAGGTCATACCTCAAAAACGCTTCTTTCCCGGCCCTCCAGTCCCCTTCCGCAGCTTCCCAGTCTGCCAGATCAGGGAGCTTGTGTATGGATCGCGGAAGGTAGTAAACGCGATCGTAGTCTGACCAATACCGGACATCAGACGCACAAAGGGGAGAGACTACGGTGCTCCGTTGGGGTTCTGGTGGTGCCACTGCCACATCCTCCTCTATTTCCTCGTCCAACTGAGTTTGATAAGGGCCATCTGATATGTGATCTTGATATATCTCATCCACTCCGCCATCCCTGGCACAATTGCCATCAATCAAAGGTGCCACAATTTGGCAGCCAATATTTACTGACCAGAGGGATGAAGGGGGGGGTTCGCCCGCCGAGTCCACCGCATATAGACCCGTGGCGCTGGACAGGGATCCAAAATTCGCTAAGGAAATTGATGGGCTGCACAGTGGAAAATGAGTCTGAAAATATTACCCTTTCGATCAAATTGGAGTAGTCGTGGGCAGTATGTCGGTTCTCCCTGTTGCATCGTCTGAATCCGGAACTCGGAGGGGTACGTCTAGTGAATGACCAACCCTAGGGGAGACGCCCTCCCTAAATGAGACGTCGTTGTCGACGAGCACTTCTTCGCCATCTTTGTACGTGAAGTAGCTCTGCTGGGTATTCCAGAAATGTGTCCCAATATGATTGGATACATTGCCGGCTTGTATGTATATGATCTCTTTCATGGTTAGCGCGGCCTTGGAGCTGAGTTCAGTGAGGCTACTTGGCAGACGATCGTCTAGATGTGTGTCAAAATAGTAGATGCTCCGTTAGGTGGCGAGAAGAAAGCCAACCCCGGGCCGCTGGAGTGCTGTCGAATTGAAGACTCATCCAAGAAGCATCGACATCGAGTTGAAGATCATGGCGTGGCGGTCCCTCGGTCCGTCAAACACGTGATTAGAGTGACGGGATATAGCTACAAAATTCTACTTATAGGCATAGACAGTTGGTATCAGATATCGCATGATGTGACGTTCCTTAACTGACACGTCGGTCACGGAAGCACTAAGATGGGCCCGATGCCCCCAGTATCGATGGTGCCTAGGGCATCTTCTGCAGCCGCACCATCAACCACTTCGATGGCGACTTTCTCGCTCCTGCGTAGGGCAATGACAGGCACCGGCACGCCTTCGTCTTCTACCGCTGGTGGCTGTTCAGTTGGCGATGCCGACCCAGCCTTGCGCTTGTCTGTGACGCGAATTTTCGGAACTCGAACAAACCCGCACTCGATAGGCACGAGAGACCATGCGAGCTGTACTTCTGCACCAGGAAGGAGTGTGGGAACGCGTGCGTTGCGCTGGCCCGCGACGAGGAACGCGTCGGCGGCATCCGGCTCGAGCTGCACGGTGAGGCTCGCAGTCCGCGTGGGGTGATGGTTGCGTATTGTCAGGTGTGCGTGGATTGGTTCGTGCAGCTTCGCAGACGGGGGGAGCTCAAGTAGGGCAACGATTCCAGGGCGAGGCGGTAGCAGGTCGGGGAGTGGGAACCGACTTGTATTGAGCGGACCATGGTCGCCATTTGGCAGTAATCTAAGAAGCGGTGGGGTGATAAATATATAACGACCAGACAGATAAATGTGTTGCGCACCTTCGCCACGACAATACGAATTCCCCTGGTCCTGAAACGGCGTCGTTCTCGCCAGGCTCGTCTTCCAGGGAAAGGTCGACGCGACACACGGCGGCGAACTCGTCTCCAGGAAGCCAGTCTAACAGCCATCAGCAACGTCCGGGGGACATGAAGGCCCTGAAGTACCAGAAGTAACGTCATCTTCGTCTTCATCCAGAGAGCATTCAAGCACTTTGGCGTGAGGCCCATTCTACGACGCGTCGTCAGATGACCATGTCACCCGATAATAAGTGATAGCCTGACCTTCCTGGAAAGTCTTACAGTCTCCACACTCAACCCCCAGGGTCCTGTGCATGTCATCCGCGCATTGATGAGCGCTTCTCCGCCTTCTCCATCGTCCCAATAATCGCTCTCGTACGTGCGGAGGTCGGTCAACCCAGGAAGTGGCCTGGGGCTGTGCACATATTTCACCCCATACTCGACCGACATCGGCGCAACCGTCGGTACGGAAAGCGTACGAAGTACTTCGCTCGTATCCCATGAGACGGGCGAGCGAGACTGAATCGAAATGTCCAACACGCGGTCTCCCGCGCCACCAGTGCTCGTCAGATAGAGTGTTTTAAGCGTAGTCGCACCAGGTGCAATAGCTCCAATGGTGATGCCTTTGACGAGGTTCTGCGAATGCTCGTCGTCAACGCGAATGTCATTAACTGTGTCACAAGTCACAAATAAGGCGGATTGGTCGGCGTCAATACACAGATTTTGCGTACCGGCCTCGTCTATTTCGCTTGGCTGAAGAAGAATATCAAGAATCACATCGAGTGCGCGATCGTCTTCGTTGGTAATGCTGATCACGATCGGATATTCTTCGTCGAGGTACGCAGGGACCTGATATATCAGAGACACGTTCAGTTTATGGGGACGGTAGGATACGCTGAGACCACGGTCAGAATCAATGCAGGAGTAACAAAAAGACGATGACCTACGTGACGTCAGCAGCACTTCCACAACGTAGCGGCACAAACTGGACAGGGTCTGTGGAGATAAGCCATCTCGGTGTAAGGGCAGGTCCGTCACGCGCGGCAGACAGGTCGATGGGTATTTCGACGGTCCAGTTGCCTTCCCGTAGAGTGAGTACGGCGCGATCTATCTACACTGTAAGGTCAGAGGCTGGAAAACCCGCCAGGAGGGATGCGAACACACGGCCAATATCACCGGGACGTCTGATGAGACACTGCCCACGAAAACGATTGTCGCAGCCTTCTCCCAACTCAGAAACCCTTGGGCCGTTGTAGCAATTTCAAGGGGTAAGTCGCCAAGGTCCACGCGCTGGATTTTTGCACCATCCACGGCGCCCGCGTTGTGATGTACTATAACGGGTTCTTCCTTGTGGGAGAAATAAATTGCAAGCGACGAGAAGGGAAGAGCAGATATGGAAACGTCGCCGGGAGCCGTTAGAGACAGCTGGAACGCAACACATTCGCCGACGAACGCTGCACTCGACCAGAATACAACGCTCGCATTGACTTGATGCGCGTTGGTCAGCACGAATAATGGATTTAAGGGAGTACACGTACATATTGGATCCGAGTCGGATAAGTCGATGGTAAGAGGCACATCGTGAGATGAAGGAACAGTACTCTGCGCTATATAAAAGACGTGTTCACAACAGATAGTAATCAGTCCTACCTTGAGCACGACAAGGAGGTCATCTTGTAATGCCCCTGCATCCCCTTCATGTTCACTTACACCTGAACCTTATCTTACTGTCGGCAAGGGTAGTCAAGTACGCGGAGTAAGTGCATACCGTGTGCCAGCATCTCTACTAAAATTTTCACGCTCAACTCCACGTCGCCGAGTCGTTGCGCGCATTTATACCAAGTAGCGAGTAGCGGGCGCAGCGTCGCGCCCCATCGCTCCCGTCTGTATGTCTTGGCAATCCGTTCGAAGAAGCGCACAGCCATGTCGAACTTGCCCGCGGCGTAATACGTCCCTGCAATTCGACCCGCAATGCGCAGCGTCAGTCTACCCTGGCCATTCCCATTGGACAATGGCGAGTGCTTCTTGAAAAGTTCGTACGCCTTGGTGTACAGCTACATTCCGCTCCGCGCTCAGGACCGAATACATACAGACCTGAGAAAGCGCACCTCGAGCACAATCCCGAAGTGATCCACCCTTTTTTCATTGGCGAACCCAGGAATATTCGCGCTGTTCCCTTCAAGGCTCTCCACAATGGCGAGGAATTGTGCGTGACGTCGCTCAGTCGCTTGCGCGGCCATATAATAGTAGAAGCCCGGGTGCTGGAGCGCGTTCGCAGGGTTGAAGCCTAGCACGCGTAGAGCATCCAGTTCAGCCAGTGCCGACGACGCTGGGCCGGGAACAGCCACAGCTGGTTGATGGGTAGGGAGGATCAAGGTTGACTTCGTGCCCTGCTCAATTAACTCGGCAAAGGCACGATGTCTGTGGGAATTAGAGTGATGTAATAAAACGCGAAGAGAAAAACAGTAACTGACTGTCTCGCGATCCAGCTCCAAAACTCAAACGTTTCCTCGCCGATTCCCCAGCCACGCGAGAAGTCGCTGAATCTCCTTGTGTGGATGGCGTGTTGGGAGAGAGCAAGTGCGTGCTCGTTGTTGTACAGATAGAGTTTGCAAATCTGCAGATTTAGAAATCAGGGAGGATATAACAGAAGAAAGAGCAAATCGCCATACCTTGAGATTGATACAATCTGCCAATACTTTAGCTTCCGCCCAACGCTTCGTGCGTGGAGGGAGAATGGCAGTCGAGCCAAACATCGTAAGCAAACTCGAATATGCATCCTGATAGTGCCTTGCTTCCCATCACCTTTTCCAAATAATACGAGACGGAGATAACGACTTACTTCAAGGCAACCTCGTATTCTCCACGAAACTCCGCGAAACACGCCATTTTGTACTCGTAACGCACTGTCCAACCTTCCGGGCGCAGTGGGCGGGCAGGGGCTGTCGCTCCAAGGGGTGGTAGAGGTGGAACGTACGATGAGGCAGCTTGAGCATGGCGATTACGCTTGCGTCTGACGCGCTTAGAGTGTGACGTGTAATACTCGACCGCAGGTTCGTATAGCGCCTGCTGAAGGCTGTAAGAGCTTGAGTGCTCGATTTGGGAATACAAAGACGATTAATAGCAAGGAACCTCTTAACAAACTCGCTCAGCTCGCTAGGGCTCACCGGGCTGAGCACAAAGAGCGCTGCTCGGTAGTCCAATCCGCTCTGTCTTCGAATGAACGTGAGACGTGCGTCCAATGCAGGGTCGTCTGTCGATAGTCTCAAGGGATGCCAGAATGGTTATCAGTGGGACACACCAAGCATCTTCCGGCTGGCCATGAGTACGACAGTGAGCTTGATACCTCGCTCGCTTGTCGACTTTTTGCGCAGAGCAATCTCGGCTGACATCTCGGCGTCCTTCCGCCGTTCCTCGGCCTCACGATCGGGGTGCGGCGGGTCAAGTGGAGATGCTGGCATGTGATGGGGAGGCGACTCGTACAAACGAATGAAGAGGACAAACACGGATGGGACGAGGGATGTGTGTTTGCGAACCCAGATGGGTGCGACGAGGCCATCCGGGTGTAATGGAGAGGTAGGGGTTAACGGAGAGAGGGGAGAGTGCACGGGACCGTGTGGATCAGGAGATATTGGGATTTTGCGAGGCGGAAAGCGGACGTCCTAGAGTTATGCTCGGATACCATGCGTATCTCCCGGAGAACAAAGCGCACCTTATCCACAGAAACAGCCTGAAACGTTTTGGATTTTTCAGGCTGCCATATTACAGCTGTTCTTTGAGTAAGCAGCGCGTCCCGTAGACGGACGGTAAGAGACGTGAAGGGGTCCTGGGGAAGGCGGGTAGATGGTGGCGAGCCTGGCGCCGTAGACGGGACTGGCCCTGGTACGGCGGGAACATCGAGACCCGCAATAAACATAACTGGCGCTAACTGAACTAACAATTCCGGCGGGTACGAGTTCATCGTGCTTCACGTTGGAGGGGCGATGTAGGCCTAATACTGTAGTATGTAGTAGTGGCGCACCGTGGGCGACGCCAAACGAGTGGACCTTCCATTCTGGGTCCAAGTTGACTTGAGCGACCAAATACATTCAAGTTGACTCGCTCTTGGTTCAGTCAGTCTCAGGCTCAGGAAAACTTTGAACTAGTAGGCAGGCCGCTCATTCTCACACTTGCTCTGATCAGGTATGTGGGAAGGGCTAGTTACCCGCCGTCATATCAGCCACATCTGTTCGTAGATACGATGGAACTCAGGCTCAAGATACTACTTCGAGACGACCTGACCACTGCTGGCCCCCACTTGCCCCAATCGAGTCTGGTCTGTGGCAGAGGCAACAATCATTCATTTGCCATATCATACCGCCACCGCCACATCACACGTTATCTCAGCATGCTACTTCGAGACGGCTCACCCAAGTAGCTGTCAACTTCGGAAGGAACATACGCCGCTCCACACAACCTAGCCCGTTCTGTGTTCTGACGTCATCACCGATTCCTTAGGTATATAAGGTCTCTGTCTTCACCTTTGTTCTCTACCAGAACTTGTTCTAAACCCTCGTCTAACAAACAATCCTCGAATATGGCCTGCTCTTGTGCTCAAAGCTGCTCGTGCGGTCTTTCGCATATGTTTCATTGCTGTCTCACTGATTCCTTCCTTCCTTCCGTGATTAGTTCCTGCAACACTTCTAGCTGCCAGTGCGCTTCCACTGCCTGTGGGTGCAGCAGCTGCGTCAACCACACCCACACCTCCGCTGTAAGACCTTTTTTCCGTCTATTCTCTTCACAATTCACTAAGTATCGTTTCAGTGCACTCACTAAGTGTCAACGCAGAGCGGACGCGTTCCTTGACTTCTGTACGTTGAGGAAGGAATGCGAGTGTGTACCGATTGATGTTTGAAATGTTGCGTTCCTGCGCGATGTATGTTGTCGACAACGGTATCTATAAATTTGTTGGTGATTGATTGATGTGCGAGCGTTCGAGGTTCTGGACAACCGCTAAGACGATGCTGGAGCAACCACCGCTGACATTTGATGAGAGCTAAAACCAACTTGATAGATTCATTTCAAATCAAGGAGCCTATCTCTGGTCTGGTGATTTGTTTTCTTATTGTGGAACGAGGAATGCAAAGCAGGTCCAAAAGAAAAAGGTAAATCGAGTTCTGGCGATCACCAGCATAAAGGAACACTTGTCTTTCAAGAGAGTTATGCATACACTATCGCTTTAACGTAATAACCTTACAGTATCTCTTGCCTTGTCTATGGGACTTTTTTTTTTGGGTGCATCAAACCCAAACCTGCGCTCCTTTTCCAATTGTTCATCATCGTATCATCCTGTACCTGTGCAGATCAAACCCTTATGGGTCATTTTGGAAGGCGCAAGGCGCCACTACTGGTTTACGGATAGCAGTGGGAATCGGCAACCTCCATTAGTTCATCTGTAGAGTCAAGAACTGATAGAAACGTTTCAGAAGTTGATGCGTATATAGATTGGTGACTCACTTCGTGTTCCATTCCAACTTCTGATGCGAATTAGAATTATGATCCAGTAGTGTGTGAACTGAAGTGGCGTGACACCAGCACATACGTGAGAACCTTCCTCTGACTGACCAGTGCGACACTTGCAGGAATGTCATCAATTATGTACCGCATTTACATTAGGAATAACTTCGAGGCTATGTCCAAGATACTCTCTGCATTCCGCCCTCTACTCCAGCCTTAACGGAGCTTGCTGCGATGTGAAATAACGTCGTACTCAGGGGGAGTTCCCGGCAGCGGGTGGAGGAAACCCAGGCGTGGTCACGACCGCAAAGGGGGAACCATTGACCCGATATCCTAGAGTCTCGGGGACAGGCGTGTCGGGATGGTCATCTGGTGCGAAGTACGTATCAGGAGGGGGGAGGGTCAGGTGTTTGTGCGACAGAGATGGTGTGGATGCGCTGCGCGAGCGCCGGAGCCCCCAGGCCAAAAGACGGGGAGACGTTGCATCAGCATTAGAACGATGGGACTGGGACCGCCCAATCGATCCCACAAAAGAGTCCACCGTTCTCGCGACAGCAGGTTTGGGGGATTTCGAGATGGGGGATGGAAGAGTGGTAGAGGAGAAAGGTGTTCCTTGCTCCAACGGTGGAGCACTATGCATGTTGGTCGTCAAGATAGGGGTGTTGATATTATTTTTCGGTTTCGAATATGTCATATTGGGTGAAATCAGATAAGACGGAATACTCTCGCCTAAGTGGCGAGTGAGCTTTGAGAGGCGTTTACGTCGCCTGCGTGCCTCTCGCCCCGCCTCACACTCCTCCCACTCCGTGGCTGAAAGAATTAATTCGGAGCTAGCGACGGAGGTAAGGGACGACCGCCGTCTCCTAAAAGAGGGCCCAAAGGGACTTGGGCTATTGGGTGGGACTTGTGGAATATGACGCGCACGAGAGTCAACTGGCGCGAGATTGGGTGCCCCGACGAACAAGACAGGCGATTGGTCATGCCCACGCAACGACGATGCGCCCACACATGCACGTTCAGAGTTGGTGCTGCGTGCACCCTCCCCATCGCTGTCTGGATCCCGGCGAAGAGCCACTTGGATTGGTTCGAACGCTGTGCGCGCGAGTTTCTTCAGACTAGCAATAGGACTGCGCGGACACTCTTGAATAATACCCCGAGAGTTAGTTCGTGGAGATAGTGGACCAGGTGGCGGGAGGGTTATCTGGGGTACTGATACTGGGGTCTCGCCTAGTAGTTTTGCCAGTTTGCGGGTTGACTTGACCAGTCGAGAGCGCTGCCAACCTGTAAGGCGGGGTGGGGAATCAAAGGATATGGTTGGAACATCATACGAGGTGCGAGTCGTAGACATTGATTGGAACTATGGTAAGAATAGACTAGAAAGGTTGGGAGGTGGACACGACTCGCGGTACAGTTGAAAAAGAAAGGAGCGGCGGAGGCAAGGAAAACAGGAAGGGCTTGAAACTCGAGAGCTTCGTTCGTCGGTTTCCCTGAAGTCTTATAGCACAGGCGCGACTATGGGAACAATGAAGAGAGTCCTCCTCGGTAACCGAAGTGCGTTGCCCTCGTAGGTTCCCATTAACTGTGATGTTCATTGGGGCCAGATTGCGTCGGGGTTGCACTGACGACTGCGGCTGGTAGGATCCCTTGTACCAGTCGGGGAAAAATCACTAGTAAGCCGCGGATAAGCCAGAGTATGTAGGTAGCGCACGGCGACCCGAAGGCTGTTGCGCTAAGTTGGAGTCACAAATAATAATTTGTCGCAAAAACGGGAAAACTCAGTTAGAATTATTATAAAGACCCTTAAATGGTTATAATGTGTTTATAATACAATTATAATCTGATTATAAACACCTTATAACCATCTAAGCGCCATTTATAGTAATTATATTAGCTCCCCCGCTTTTTGCGACATTTATCCGTTGTCACGGTGACTCAGATCTCAGATCGCGCCCTGTCTGAGTCTGAGACAGTACCGCATCTCTTTACGGGCACCGTGACCACGTGACCCCTATGAAGATTGGTCAATTATAAAATTATCGTGACACTAGTTCCACCGTAGCTACAGTACGGCCCACTGGTATGGTTTGCCTACAGTTCCCAACCTCCTATCGTGCTGGTGCCGATGACTTGGAAATTGCCTCTCCCCAGTGCAGGAACTCCCAGCATGCCTTCCCTGGCTCATTTCCCAAAATATCCTGGACTTGTTCCAACCTTAGCTCGCATAGCTCACGCACGCTACGAACACGGCCCATCACGTAGCCTGAATTCTTCGCGGTAATACCTGGTAGTGTATTCAGGAGCTCTTCCGCCGGCTTATGCACACCTTGACCGGCAGCTGGCTCGCTGTCTGCCCCGACGGCCACCGCAGTCACGTAATCTGGTTCACGAGTGTTGGCTTTGAGATCTTTGAATATGTCGGCAGTTGCATAAGGTGATGACGACCACAGAATTCGGACACGAGGGAACGCAAGCGTTAATAAGACAAGTTTTTGTTGAATGGATGGACCCTGAGGAGATTCCTTGACGCTGTTGTCGCCACCCGTATTTCTCGGTGGGTACTTTCCTGTCGGCTTGACGTAAGACTTGATGTCTTGTACGACCTACTAGGGTCTTAGAGAGAAGAAAAAATGGGATTAAGGACTTGGCTACGTGCCTCTAGCGAGAAAGATTTTTGCTCTTCGAATTCGATCAGCAAGATCGGTTGCTTGTAGTGAACTGACATCAATTCACACTGGGTGTACCTGTAGGAAGGTCCATAAGGCTGTGTGGACGTGACGGGGGAGGGTATCGTACAATCTGCCATTGTTGAAGCTTGACACTAGGTCAGGAATGCTCTTTCGTTCCACACATATGTCGGGAGTCAGGATATAATCTCCTACTGTGAGAGTTGCGGGGACAATGCACATCTTTGAGGCATGTAATAGGGATGGGAGTGTCGACCGAAATTCCCGCATGTCGACAATGACCTATGGCGTCATCAATACATGAGTCACAAAGGTACAAGGCAAGGGCCGTACTCGTGATTCCTCCACTGAGAGTTCTATCCGCCCCCCGGCGACGCGGGAACTGATTGTCTTGATGATAGCCTCGCCTACGTCAGACGCGGCACGATTGTTTTCGTGGATCGGTAGTAGCATCGTCTGGGAATGTTTGGTAACATGATCTTTCACAGTAACTAAAACATTTACCCCGCGTTCCCTGATCAGCCTTTCGAATGCGTCCTTCTCCTTGCGAAGGCTGGCAAGATACTTGTGCTCTTCTGTAGTCATTTGATAGACCATGAAATACACGCGCACCGCATACCCGGGGTTCAAGGCCTTGTATACCTGCGTACTGACTTACTACGGCCACCCACAGAGAGCAAAGAAACGTACTTCAATACGCCGTATGAAGTCCTGGTTGGGTTCGTACATCACTATGAAACGGGGCCGAAGTTCCGCGAGTAATCGATCGTCACCGTCGTCTGTATAGGCACGAACTACGACCGTCTGAGCAGGGGCAAGTAGCCCATAGAAGGGTTCAAACTCTGCGTCGTCAGGCGGAAGCGATGCCTCTAACGACAGTGCTAGCGCAAGCTCTGCGTCACCAGATATATTGGCCTGGGACCCAAGGCTGAGACGCGTCAACAGTACCGTCCAACATGACTTATTTCAAGAAATTGCTCACAACTCAGCGATGACACTCTCCTCCCCACGAGGCAAAGGTGGAGTTGGATCTTGGCCCTGAGTCGGTACGCTGATAGTCGCAGGTGCGCCACCACGGACACGACGACGAGTGGCACCCCGCTCCGCCCTATCGCGATCTTTCTTTCTCAATGCGGGATTGAGTTCATCTACATCACGTGGACCTTGACCGGTATTCGTGGACCGCGATCGGCCCTCATTTGAGCGTGCCGAAAGTCGGGCCTTCCAAAATAAATGTAACCTAAGTTTGTTTTCTAACATCCTCCGACCTCGTCGTCCACTTGGAGCATCTGGGTCCATGGACGCTAAGTATTCGCTCAAAAGCGACGATGTTTGTGCGGAGGAGGTCATCACAAGAACAACGCTGTTACCGCCGATCGCTATATGGGGATGTTAACTGGGGTGGTCGCCCGTGGATCGGCCTTTGACGCACTTGCCGAGAGAGATTCCTGCCGCATAATTTCCTCTTCGATTTCTTTCACAGTTTCCGCGAGGAGATGCCATTTGGGCAATTCCTCGAGCACGGGTTCAAGGTTTTTGGGGAGCCACGCAGGCCTTGAATTTGCCTCCGTCGCGTTTTTACTTGTACCCATTGTGTCACGCGCACGGTGGACGATGCCTTGAGCTTCTTCAAGCGCTTCCCATGCATTTTCGTCATCAGAAATCTCGACGACATCCTCGGACGCCGACGAGACGTTTTCTGGAGATTCTCGAAGGATATAACACCGCTTTTTGGCAGTTTCGAAAATTATATGAGCAGCATCAGTAAGTAACCACGGTGAATGATTCTGACGCGGGTTTCCAGAAGCGGATTGTGCATTGGACGCGATGATAGTCTCGAGATATGCGTGGAATGCAAGAGGGTCATAATTGAGCAAATATCTTCCTCTTCTGATGAGAGAAAGACGAAAGGTTAAGTTGTGGAGCGTACGTGAGGAGCCTTCTTAAGGTCGCGAGGTCATTGACTAGTTGCTTAGTCCGAGGACCGACTTTGTGCCAAACAGGGTCGAGCTGTCGGCGGACGATGGCATCAAAGGATCGAAAGTAGGCATTTTCTACGCTTAGGTCATCTAAATCGAGCTGGAAACAACTGAGTATCCGAGGCAAGACAAGAAAACCACAAACCATCGTGTTCGACCGCTTGAGCTCCGCCAATGTTGTCGACATACACTGCACGAGCGCACCATGTATCTCTTTCATCGATTCGGTCATGGGCTGATACAATTCAACGACGTCAGCACGTTTGCGCTCCAGCGATTCCTTCACGGCCTCATGGAAACTGCAATCAATGTCAAATCCGCAAATAGTTGCGATCACATGACGGACCGAGGATAGATCAGAACCGTGTAAAGTTGTAGTTCTTTCATGATACTTCTTAAGGGTGAGAGCCCGGAAGTGATATGTTCTGGTTGGTCGGAAAACGCTTTCAGGAAACCAGTGTTGTTCTTCTCGCGATAAAGCCGCACAATGAACGCTTCCAGAGATAGTGCGGTCACTCTACCGACAAAGCTCAGGACAGTGTCGGTGGCTAGATGGTATTTGCTCACTTCTCGGCATGAAGTATCAACAAACCGGTCACGAGTTCCGTTGGGAGGTCAGACTGCAGCATGTCCACAACTAGAATTCGAGAAGTAACAGATATTAGGCCACCATTCTTATACAGGTCCTGACTTTATAGATGTTAGCGTGATATACAGCGAAAGGCGCCCGGGTATTCAAGACGTTGCAACAACGACGATGACTCAAACCTCCCAGAAGTATCCACGTCCAGACGCAGGCTGAACTCGAACGGAATAAAGGAAAGTTAGGCGGGGAAAGGGTGGCTCACCGATCTTTCTTCCCCATCTCGTAGTCCACTGCCCTTAGCCCTGGCTTGCGACATCCCATAATACCTAATTCCTCCCCAATGGCAGCTTCTTCTTCAGACGACGCGTTGACGATGAGAACCAGGTTCGCCGGTTGGTCATATATTTGCATGAGAGTGCAGACGACCTTGCGTAACCCAAGCCCCCGTGCAAGGAGAACGAGCTGGCTGGTTGAAGGGTCGTGGATATCTTCCAGTATGGCATGATGGAACGAAAGGAGACCCCCGGATGACATCTTGCCTAGTGAAAGGAACAGTGAGAGAATCGTCCAACTAGGGACAACAGCGTTTTTCTTCAGACAGACACAATAGTCCAGATAGTGTGTCTGATCACAATGACAGTCACTTGCAACCGACGCGACGGTGGCAATCGCCGTTGACATAATCAAACGGAACATTCTCACGAACGGCTGCTTGCGCCCGCTAGTTTACTAGAAACCCGACAAACTGCCTGTTCCTGGAAAGTTACGAAGGTTCGCGCCGCACTTCGTGCCAGTATGCACCTAAACACCGCATACCTCCTCTAACGTCAGCCCGAATCTTCGTTTTCACCCGTGCCCTATATCGCCACGTCAAGGATATGGTGTTCAATACAAAGGTTACCAATCCCAGCTTGCAGATAGGCTGAGAGAGCATCCGATTAGCTAGGTGTCTCTCCCCGCCTCCGAAGAAGCCCCCTCGCGAAGTAGGAACACATGTGATGGGTAGACAATACAATAATTCCCGTTACTGTACCATGTTTTCCGTCCTATTGTGTCACATAATGTAGTTACGGCGTAGCGCAATCCGCGCAAGACTGGCGTAGGCCTCGTGCTCATGAACGCTCTTCGCTAGTGACATCATCTCAACAGCATGACTGTTTTTGG
>JAKEYF010000647.1:0-22124 GCA_021527775.1 Lactarius sanguifluus | reverse complement strand
CTTGAACCGCGTCGGTGTTGCTTGCGGCGAGCGCCATCTTTGGCGCGTTGGCCTGTAGGTCGTGGTTCACGTGGAAGGACACGATGGCGTCAGGGAGGCCGCCGCCGCCGGAACCGTGGACGTCCTTGGGCTTCAAGTCGATCATACGTCGGAGGAGATAGAGGAGACAGTGAGAGTCCGGCCTGCGGAGCTCGCGACAGCTGGTTAATTAGATGCAGGACGTATTTTAATGTGTTGGCGGCAGAGAAGGTGAGTAACGACGGACCCAATGTGGTTGGCCAGCCTGTTGGAGGGCGACATCTGCCCATCATCTGCACGAATTCTGCATTTGTTATGGCCTGGATCTGTGGGAGGTGCATTTCCGCAAACTGAAGGTCGTCAGAATGAGGTTCGCGTCATGAACTATCCCGGTCCGCTGCAGCCGTTGCGGTAATGAATACCATTTCTTGTTGGTGAACAAATATCCAAAATCCAAAATGTATCAGCCTACATCCGAACCACTGAACCATGCCACTGAGCTTGTTGTCACTGAATGCCGCTATCGTATGCGATGACAAGGAATTGGAAACGTACGACGTGAAGCAAGAGGGTACGTCATCGTTGAGAGCCTTCATCGCAAGTGAGGCCGGAAAGGTGAGAGTTGCTCCCCGATCCTTACGAACCGCCCGCGGACACCAATCGTTTCGTGATTCAGCAATTCAACATCACATTTTCGAACAATCTGACCGACTGCGAGGTCGCCATTTACTTGTACGTCGATGGGCGACTGGTGCGAGCAGCGTGTGCGCGAGCCGGGTCGAGCGGCGAATTCTTAGGACCGTATAAGGGCTCGCGTTCGATCCTTCACTTCAAGTTCCAGGAACTACAGCTCGTTGGTACGCCTTCATCGATTGTCGAGTATGCCCCTCTTAACATGCCGAAAGACCCAGACTTGGAAGATGCACCCGTCGCACCTGAAGTAGGGACGATAGAACTCAGAGCCTATCGCTGTCAGAGACGGTGCGTCACCGGACCATCGTCGAGGTCTACCCACGAGGCTCTCCACCGGGGGCACGTCTCGGAGCGCAGCAAGAAAGCGGGGTGGCATCATGTCGCGTATGCCCCCTTCAACCGTACTTCCAAGTTTTCCTAGTCACCCCTAAGGATCCTTTTAGCACCGGAAACGAGATACCCATCAGAGGGCGTGCCCATAGGGTCAAAGTAGACTATCTTGACCACCCACGGAAGGGTCCGCCATATGCGTCTATCAAGGTATTCTACCGCCCCAGAGGTAAACCTTTCGTTCCTTCCCGAAGCTTTTACCCATACTTCGTCTAGACCTGTTGAGAGCGCAAGGCATAATCACTGGGGACGATGTGGGTGGGCAGGGACCCCCAATCAACAACACGAAGCGTGCCAGAGAGGATGGGTCGCCTGGTCCATCCAGGAGCCGTACGAAGATGAAGAGAGAAGAAATCTCAGTGAACACGCGCGGACAGCGAATCCGAGGGCTTCAGGTCAGTCAAGGCGTTGTGTGCTTCCTTAGAGTCGCGCCTGATGGGGCTTGCAGGCTGAACTGGATGCCTTGAAAGTCGCTAAGCAATCCCGCACATCCGTCAAGCGTGAACTGAGATCCCCTTCACCGATCGTCGTAAGACATGCCGGGAGGTAGTTGACCTCACTCTTGATGATTAATTAATGCAACGCACTCTTCCGGGGTTCGGGTTTCTATTCTCTAGGGCTATTGGGGTACGCAACCTCGATTATGAAGGATACTGCCTAGCTAACAATGCCCTATCACAGTATTCGCTCTGCCACAACAAAGTGGCTTGAACCCGAAATGGTTTCCATGCATAGTGTCGCAGTGCACAACATTTCTAGCACAATTTCTGTTAAATTAGACACAACACCATCTGGGGTCCTATGAGTACATTTGTATTGGGCGACATAGATCGATAACATCCCGCTTCAGTAATAAATAGAAGCTCCATCCTATGCGTAGCGTAATAGTACGACATCGTGCAAGTACAGGGATGACGAACACGGCCAAGTCCACGTCCATTCGACAGTGTCCCTGTCCGTGATGTAATGCAATAATGCAGTATGCGTGAGTACAAACGAACCAACCAAAGGAAATTGAAAACGGGTCGCCGAGGGAGTTTGTTACGAAAGATTAGTGGCGACCCAGAGGACGACAACATACAGACGAAGAGGACCCAAATACTATCATACATGTCGAGAATTATGTTGGACGGAGATGAGAGCGACGCGATAGCGAATCTATATATATCCAGTGGCGAAAGATGATCAGCCCGTTTGGTGACGCGAAAGTGCCTACTTATGAAGGGAACCCAGGTACACCCCCCGCGAAGCCTTGATTGGGCACAGGGCTAGGGTTGCGCATCAAGCTTTGCATCGCTTGCGGGTTTACAAAAGGAAGGCCCATCTGCATTTGCATCAGAGGAGTCATCTGCTGCATCTGCAGTTGTGAGAAAGCGAAATTGTTTGGATTGGCCAGGGCAAACGGTTGCTGCTGCTGCTGGACCTGCGGCGGCGGTGAGTTATTCTGCTGAGACGGTGGGACTGGGTGGCTGCCTGGCCCTGGGCCTGCATCCTTTGCAGAGACTGAAGCTGGAAAAGGATCGACTGGTTAGACGGTATGCGGGTTTTTTGTTTAATATGACCTACCTCGTAAAAGGCAAAGTCCTGGAGCAGCGACGTTCGAGAGGGGTGTGTGTGGAAAATTCGAAGCATCTCTTGGCCTGCATCAGGGAGCAACTCTTGGGTGTCACGCGAGTTGGTGACTGGCTTCCTCTCTTGCGTATTGCTACAAGGGTGCCCTTCGTTAGTAAAGGATATGGCGAAACCGAATGCTTCGTACTTCAAGCGTATGTGGCGCAGGTTGGCATTTGGGGATATCACGCACGAAAATCCACCTGACTTTGAACACGCCCTTCCACTTGTCCGAAGCCCAGACAGTGCTGCTCCGTGTATAGTCCACGGGAGTCAACATTTCTGCCATACCGCAAAAGTGGCCACTGTAACAAAAATAAGCACAACAAAGACTAAAAAGCCAAAGGGAGAGAAGGATACCTCGCGTTGACACTGAAGAAGAGGTAGATTGGACCCCTTCCAGCCGTTTCCTTGAAAGCCTTGTCGAGCCTCTTGTTTCCGGGATCTGTTGAACTCCAGATTTCGTACTTGAGACTCTTTTGTACGTCATCCTCGGTGTATGATTTGATCACAAAGTAGCGTGCCCTAAGAGACAAGTCAGGGTCACGATACATGGGGCAGCGAAAACAACCGACAAAAGCGGGGCGTGTGTCAAAGTTTGGGGGGTTGTAACCCTTCGTCGCGACAAGAGTGGGAACGTCGATGGGTGACGTGAGAATGCCCGGCTGCCCAGGCATAACACCGAGATTACCCATTGCGTGTTTAATCCCAGCCTAAGATTCTGCTGTTGATTAAGGAATTGCGGCGGAATAGCAGGAACGCTCGGAATCCCCTGCGCCTTTGCTTGTTGCTGCTGAGCGTTGTACCCGTAGTTGATGTTTGGATTAGAGGAGCGGGTTTGGAGAACGCGCTCCTTTTGATCCCAGGTTCCTGAAGCCGTGAACGCACGCTCATCGTGGTCCCCTGTGCCTCCGCGTTGTTGTTGCCCAGACGATGAGGTCGATTGCGGTAATCCATGGCCGATAGGTGGTACATAGGCGGATGCACTGACTGGGCCCGATGAGCCTCCAGGGAGTTGGCCACCACGTTCATCAAGGTTCGTGATGAGCTGCAGCTTGCGCGAGTTACTGCCATCGTTGTCATTTGGTGCCGCAATGCGCAGCGCTGCGAGCTGCTGGGATTGCTGGGGCTGGTTTGGATTGAAGCGTGGCGGATTGTTAGACTGTGAGCCGGAGAGGGTGGAGTAACTTTGCGCCTGGTTGTTAATATCTAATGAAGATAAAGCTCGCTGAACGTCATCGATGGCGGAGCCGCCGTTGTTAGGTGCAACAAGGCCGGAAGTACCCCCGGAGGAACGCCACTCATTACTAGGTGTGCTCCACGGAGATCGGTTGATCGGGCTAGTTGGGTACTGGCCCTGGACTGAAGCCTGAGCTGATGCTGAGTAAAGTAAGACTCGTCGTCGTGGCCAGTCGATCCCTCTGCAAACTCTTCATCGGCACCGGTAGGGCTAGGTGTCTGTGGGTGATGAGTAGACGCGCGGGCTTGAGTCTGCAAAGTGCCAGCACGCCTGAGGCAGGGGAGCCATCCTCTTCACACCACCAGTGGCAGCACCATATGTGAGCGATTGGTGCCTCCGAACAGCAGATCCGGGGGGCGGAGAGGGAATTGTACCATAATGGCCAGACATAGAGGATGGGGAGTTTTGAGCGAGTTGGTCCATCGACTGGTATTGAGCGTTTTCGTAGGTGACCTGGTCCCGAGATTAGCTGCTGTTAATACGGGATGTGTGGGAGGGGTACCTCGTCTTCGTTTCGCAAGTCCCGTAACTCGGACTCCCACTCATCCTCTTCACCCTCATGACCAGCAATCGCTGAAAGACTGTTCAACGTACGAGGGGTGATATTACCACCAGAACCGCGGTTTGCGTGACCATAAGCTTGAGGAAGGATTGTCAGTCATACTTCCCCAGTGACGCTTGGCAACACTACGGGGAGTATCGAAGGACCTGTGAAGAAGGAAACGACAGACCTTTGTTGTAACGTGCGGGAAGAGAATTCTGTCGATGGAGAGAGCCACCCTTCTCACCAACGGCGCCGACCGATCCCACCCATTCTTGATCCACGACTCTTTCGTCATTCCAAGTCTGCTGTTCCTGTGACTCTTCCGAGATCGGCGCTCTATTAGCTGCCCGGGCAGTTCTCGAGGCAGCAGTGATCGTATGATGACGCCGAACACTGGTGGACTGCGGTTCGGTGGCCACATGCCCCGGAGGCGGCGAGATGGGATGGGGAGGAGGTGCAGACATGACAAGAGGTAGATTGTGGGAGAAAGAAGAGAGAGAGGGTGGTTTAAGGTTAGCAAGAGAGTAACGAATGATATGGGGATGGATACGTGGACGGGCTCCCTCTCGCCGATACCCTCTGAGATCCCAGCGCTCAATGCGTCGATCGCCCATGGCCGCGGCACTTTTCTCTTATTTTCTCAAAAAAATAAAAATTAAATCAAGAAAAAATATCTAGTACACCGAGAACCAAGAAGTACACTTGAGAGGATCGGATGGTCAGATGGTGGCCTCGTTGCAAACACACGGCTGCCCAAGTGACCTTGGACCCATCCTTGTCTCCCACCATCATATCCACATCAATATCCCCTTTTGGCGTCCACGCCCGACTTGCACCCGGCTCGCCCCTGATTGGTCTGAAGCCAAAATGGGGGACCAACAACCAGAGTTTTCGTACTATCAGATTGGTGGTTTCAGACCCAACATGTTCTTGAAAGGGTGCATCCTCACTTTTCCCCCCCAAAATTGAGGCAGCCATTCAGGTGTTTATGATGTCAGACCCGGAGCCACTCAATACGACATGCGCAAATTAGCTCAAGCCATTTTTGGTCCACGACCGGTAGTGGAATTAGTTCTTGGTAAGTTGTTCAACCTCACCAGCTGCAACTCTACGAACAGATATGAGACAGGCATCCGACCTTCTGGGGCATCGTCAATCCTTGTTCCTGCCTCTGAATGTGTTAGAAAGGAGGTCTTCAGTTACTCGCGCTCCCAGCCTGCATCCGACTTCCTCTCGCTCTCACCTCTGCAATACAGCGACGTTTCCCAGCTGGTAAAGAGGTTCAATGCACTCAAACCAAAGGGTAAGAGGCGAGGCGAAGACGACAGTGCCGCAAACAAGATATTTCTTGGAGATACAGGACAGGCTGGCCATTTCCGTTCCGCGTTCGAATACAACAGGTATCACGTCATTCCGCGTCCCTGCTTGCGTGACGATATCAAGCCACTGTGCCCAGATTGGTCTTTCATGCCCTGAACCCTTCTTCCAGCGTCTGGAGATATGGTTTGAATAGGTCCTCGCCGTGGGCTACTGCGCAGGTCGTCTCTATTGTCTTCAATGAGTGGTCTCACGAGAAGGGCGTAATCCTTGACATTGGGTGGAGTTTGCTGGATCGTTGCACACATCCTCCCACGTTTCGAAGCTCCGTTCATCTGGAAGTTGAAGAAAAACGAAACCTTGGAAACAGGGGAAAGCAGAGGGCGGTAAGCGTTCGAAAGATTCGAAGGCATGGGATATCCCAACGAATGCATTCATATAGGAATTCCGCTTTGGTCAGAGTGAGGTGCTGAAGGAAGCAGGCGTACCGGCAAGGATCCAAGACCTGTTGAGATGCGAGCAGCCCTTGGTATTACTCACTTATAACGAAGGTGCTGCTCGTACCCTTCTAGGGAACCCTGGTATCCACACAGGTGACTGGGGCTCTGGACTTGCGGAATTGCTTCGGTGAGTTGGGCGAGTACCTCTCTAGTTGATTGTTCTGAGAGTCTAACCAGGTTTGACCCTCGTGACAACAAGTTCCGTCACCAGTCCACCAAGCCGGAGTCACGACGTCGCTCACGTTCACCGCGACGCGACGAGAAATCCTATGATCGACGCCGACCCTCCCCTCCGCGCGCTGGGTCACCAGTTTTTATCGTAGACGTTCGCCAAATGTACGTCACTCTCCGCCGCCGCATAGCGGAGTCGGCTGCCCCCCTCACTACGGTCGCCACCGAGCTCGGACTACCGTGTGACGACAAAAGCATGTGCGCCGGAAATGAAAGCCGGTAAGCGGATCTCGCGCTGTGCAACGTAGTGTTTGTTCATGTGACCCGACAGTCTATTGGCCGAAATGTGGACCGCTATGGCAAGCGGCCCCGTTATCGATGAGCAATACGATGCACGATGGGGTTCTGACACATCCAGGTCTACACCGGTATCAGGGGCTGCATCCGGTCTATCGACGCCCCTGGACGCGGACCATGAAGAGTTCGACCCTAATGATCTTGCCCCGATGGGTTCGGAAGCAGTTGTGCAACCTCCAAAGAGTCAGTGGAAAGAGTGGGACGACCTATCCGATGATGAAGAAGAATTCTATGGTCGTTGAGACGCTGAGTACTTGTCGATGCAAAAATTTCTTGGCACACCCCCGCATTTTGTGTGTTGGCTCTGAGGTCTAAGACCTCATAAACTCGATGTTGTAGATTGATACAGTAATACCTATCATGTAATTTGTTCACGACGGACCATAAGCCCACATCGAAGTCCTTGCCGAACTGGCTATGAAGAGAGCTCTCCGAGGCCATTACATTCGGTTATTGCAAACTATGGCAACCGCCCCCTCCAGAGCCAAAGACGTGTCGGGTGCGAGGCCCTCCGCCAGTCTTGTCGTACTTAACGACAGAAATGAGGTTCTCCTCGTACATCGGAACCCAAATGCCACTGCGTTTGCGGGCATGCACGTGCGACTTTGTTCCGTTTGCCAAGCAATAGCCATGACCTAACGCCTCTTTACATAGGTCTTTCCCGGAGGGAACTACGACGAGATACAGGATGAGTCGTATCAAATGACGGCGATTCGGGAGACCTTCGAAGAGACAGGACTGCTTCTCGCCACGTCGCCTTCGGGCTCCCCTCCGAGCGACGCGGTCTTGGACGCATCGCGCGAGTCGATCAACACCAGGAAAACCCTTTTTGGAGATTTCCTGAGACGACACGCCCTCGTCGCAGATGTGAAAGCGCTGCTTCCTTTCACTGAATGGGTCACACCGCTCGGTGCCCCTCGGTGCGTGCGTGCGCGCGTTCCACCCGACACTGATCTCTCACCCCCTCCCGACACAGACGCTTCCACACGCGGTTCTATGTCGCCTTCCTGCCCGCCCTCCGCGCGTCCGGCTTCTCCTCTGGCGTCGTGCAACATCGCCTGCCCACGTCCGACGGCGGGCAAGAAGTCATCGAGGCACGATTCGTGCATCCACGCGACGCCCTCGCAGAACACGGCGCGAAGCAGATAGCGCTCATGCCGCCGCAGCACTACATCCTTTCCACGATCGCGGACATCCTCGTTGGGCCGGAGGCACGGACGCATCAGCGCGAGCGCGTGGAGCGGCTGTCGGCGGGCGCGTTTGGCCGGATGGTCGTACATCCACGGGCTGGGAAGAAGGACGCGAGCGGGCGGACGCCGCTTGTGTTCGAGGGCGATGAGACGCGCGGGGGTCCGAAAGGCCGTCTTCATCGTTCGCTTGTGATGTTCAGTCCGAAGACCAAGGTTCGTCGTATTGTCAGCGCATTTGACGGATGCTGACGCTGAGAGGCACAGCTCCCAACGGAAATCACTTTGCTGAGAAACTTTGATATCTTTACCGAAGTTGAAAGTGGTGTGGCAAGCAAGTTATGAACGTTGAACACCCCATGGTGTGCAAAGGTAGCTAGCTACTACACGGCCAAGTGGAAGGGCGTACATTTTGGTGTAGCCGTAGAACTACGTAGTCCGCCCGTCGCTCTTTATATCCTGCTCCAATGCATAGACAAGTTCTCCGAGTTCGCTTGTTCCAACTTCTAGTGGCACCATCTGACGTTCCATTACCTGCCCGAACCTCTTCACTATTCCAGGAATTTCTCCCTCGACATCCAATTTCTTGCCCGTGGCGTTCTCGATCGAGGCCGCTTTGACATCCACGAGGCCACAAGCGACGATCTCGTCAAACCAAGCACGCGGGTCATGTGTGATGTTCATCGCAAAGCCATGCGACGTCAGCCGGTGGCGCACCTGCACGCCGATGCTAGCCACCTTCTCGTGCTCGCTAAGAAAGAGGCCCGTATGCGCCGATTCCACCGGGCTGAGTCCGTGCGTCTCACGGAGGTGCAGAGACAGCGTGCGCTGCAGCCGGCAGATGTACTCCCGAATGCCGATTGCGGGGCTCGTCCGTCCGAGATCGAGCAGCGGGTAGCCCACGATCTGGCCGGGTCCGTGGTACGTCAGCTCTCCGCCCCGCTGGGCGAGCACAAAGTCTGCGCCGAGAGCCGTCAGTCGTGTGCGCTGGGACTCGGTTTCGGACTCGGTTTGGCGGCGCCCGCCGGTGTAGACGGGCGAGTGTTGGAGAAGGAGGAGGACGTCATCGTGCGACGCGGACGATCGGCGTTGACGCAGCTGTAAGGCGTGGATGGATTCTTGTAATTGAAGTGCCCGAAGATACGGTAGAGGTCTCGAGAAATAATGATAAAATACGGGTGGAAGGTGTCGGTGGTTCAAGTTCAAGTGCATGGCCGCCCACGTGGCCGATACTGAGAACAGAAACTTTGCTGGAGATTCAGAGCTTCTTTGTTCAGCGAACTAATCGGGGGCCCTTGCGGGGGCCACCAACTGTTGCGTATCAGTCTGTCGTAAGTTTATGGACAAGCGTGTTTGATGACTGCTACCTTGGTCCTGGGTGCCACCCGAGGACAATATTTCCCCGAGCAGAAACGAGGCCCAAAGTTGCGCCTCGGCACGACATCCCTGGCGCCTGGCGTAAGCGTTACGATACTTTTATTAGGTCTCCCCCCCGAACCGGGGCATTGTATTGCAGCCCGAAGAAGATGGGGATGATCTCGGCGTCGACGGTTGCATGATCACGATACCACGCCACTCATTCAAAGGTCCTTGCGCCAGGTAAACAGCGAAACGAGCGCAACCCTCTACCGTGTACATAGCTCCACAGACATAGATAATCGCCGTTTGTGCGACGTCGGTCCAAAAAAAGCCAATACAATTCTTACAAAAAGAGGACACTAGCTGTACAGTCTAGTGTGAATTAAACGTCCAGCATCACGTCCACCTCAGCCCACACACGGGGATATGGTGGGGCGTGGACAGGGGTTCAACTAAAGTAGACAAATTGAGCATCGGAATACCTTAAAACACATGAAACGATATACAGCCCCGCGGGGAAAACGGGGAAAGCGCAATCTAGCGTGGAGGCACGGACGGTTCGTCACGAGAACGCGTGCGCCCGCGATGAGCGTTGTCTGCGGCCTCGTCTTCTTCTTTCGCGTCCCCTTGTTGTTGGTGGTGTGCTGCATATTGCAGCCAGCGCCTATACCAACGCCCGAGGAACCGCTTTATTTCCTCTGGCATCCCCAAGTACTCGACATTTCGTGCGAGGCCGTCCCAGCGGATCACGCGGCGCTGCAAAGCGTCTTCTAGGGCGCTCGTGTCGCCGAAATACATCCATGTCACGAGGTACGGGAAGGATGAGGCGTCAGGGACCGGGAGGTATACGATTGGGTGATCCGAAGAAGAGGGCAGAAGCCGTGGGAGTCGTGATCCTAGGCTCGCAGAGATAGAGGACCGACCAGCGATATCTGGCACGGGCTGGGTGGTGGGGTGAATCAGATCGAGTGGGGATGAGCCGCTGAAGAGGGCACGCAAGAGCGTCGACTGTGCAGACAAATAATCGATGTGAAGCTGTCACCGTATCGGATGAGAACCATCTCCTTTCGGTACGAACGAGGTAGAAGGGGGCGAACCTTCATGAGCACGCGCACGCCCTCGCTGTTCAGACTGGGCGCAGTGAGACGTCTGCCGATACCAGACGGGTCATGGGGATTGGGTAACACTTCTGTCCGCGGTACGTTGGGGACACCCAAGTCACGAGTCGGAAAACCAGATGGACGGTTGCCGAGAGGATATACTAAGCAGGCCTCAGCGTTTCGACGGGGGCTGAGTGGAGGGAAACTCTGATACACTCACCAATCGAACAGTCTGCAGTCTCAGTATTATTCCAGTACCGAGGAGCGAGTTTGCGAAGCGAGTCGATGATATACTCGAGGGGGACACCTGTCAGTGAAGGTGGAGGAAACGGTCTGGGGACAAAAGGCTGGGTTGATTCATTTGGCTGAGGAGGGGTGCGAGAACTCCGGGAGGAAGTCATTGGAATTCCGAGAAATGGTTGGAGAGCACAGGCGCGATACGAGGAGTAGACGTCGGGTCGGGAGATGAAGTGAAAACAATGCCCAGCCGTCCTTGAGGCAAGTGTCGTCTTGGACTGAGGGGTTGCAACTTATACCATTAATTCATGGCCTGGAAGGGAAACGATGGATCTCCCGCCAAAAAGGCAAGTCAGTACCGAGGGATGGGCGACAGCGACAGAGGACCGCTCGTCGAGTCAGCCGATGGGGAGTGCTGTGTGACCTGTGTCATGGTCAATGTCCACCCCGCCAACGTCGGGTAGCATTATTTGTAGTGGATGTACTACTGCAATGCACTACTAGTGCAGTCTTGCATTCTACGAGAGAGATTAGACGAGATGATACCGACTCACAAACCTAATTGTCAGTCTTGGTCGTGTCAGTTGTCACGGTTGCGTCTCTACTCTATTAGCTCTATTGTCTCTTTTAATTTGCCAGATCCTTTTCAATAACGTTCATTCCTCGTGTACGGCTTCTCCTACCAAACCATTCCGTATATCTCATGCGCGCCATTATTATCTAAAGCACGCGCCAGCAATCTAATCTACTCCAGTCCCTCATAGTAAAAATTTCCGTCAGGTGCGCGTTTGGGCTCCAGGTGAAAACCAGAAGAAGACTCCGGGTCTCCCGAACGCTCAACTCCCTTCGGCACCATCAGGTCAAGTAACTGACCGGAAAAGAACAAAAAAAAACGAGGAGTGACTCGGATCGGAGCGGCTTATTGTGTTGAAGAAAAATAGTTTGTGGGTCCAATCCGCCTTAACCGCACGATCCTTTGGTAACCCCTTTTCGACTTTTTTGGTCTTGTGCTGCCTGCATATACTATGTGGTTCGAAAAAAATCATCGGTGTTCACACCCGCTGTTCAGCACTGCCACTGTAACCAATGGTTCCCCGGCCCGGTCCTCCGTTTGAACACGGTGCGGTGCAGTCGGTGCAGTCGGAACCTAGCTCGGACTCGGAAGGGATTCCGTTCAGTTCGGTCGGTACAACGCTTTTTGCCCAGTATGTCATTGTTCATTCCATACCAAGCATAACGATACTATACAGAACTCCGCTCAGCACGGATGTCCACAATACATGCATACTATAATATATCGCTCAGACTGCTATATACATGACAGTTGCCGGGGAATGGAGAGTCTTCATTCCTGACACTCCACAAACACAAGCTACAGCGAGTTGAAGGGTAAAAAGATGTAATAAACAAAAAGAATGGGGTTGAAGTCCAGTAGTTACGATGAACGGGTATCATAAGGTTGGGTAAGTGTGGTGCGTTCGTACGGGGTCCATGCTGCATTGGTGTACCAAAAATTAATAAGGACCCCGTCTAAAGTTACTGTATATCAAATGGTTAGATGAGAAATACAGTCCGAACCCACGGGACAACGACTCGCCTTGGGTATCTCTGTCTGAGTCTCCGCTCCTTCTCCGTCTCCGGCGCTGTCGTCCTCGCCGTACTGGTCACGGCGGGAATTCGACCCCGAACTGGCTTTTGGTCGTGTTGTTGACTCTGTTGCCGGCTCGAACTCGAATACAGGCTTTGCGGCCTTTGTTGTTGTGCTGTGTGACCACCGGGTATGGGCAGAACGGCGCGGGAAGGATGTTCGTTCACTTTGAGCTGAGGGGTGTTGTTGGTTGTCGATTCCGTGCTCGACGCCGACTGACAGCTACCAGTTCTGCGTATCTTTAGTCTAAGGGGAACGATATGTCAGCGCGCTAGGTAGAGTGGCAGAGGGGATAAAGGAATTTACAATAGCGATTTGACCATGGTCGGGCGAGTTGGTTGAGTGCTAGTCGATCGGGTTGAGGGTAGCGAGATTTTCGGTCGGGGTTTTTTTATACGAGTGGGATTACCTGCCTCATGGCTCTTACATTTGAATGAAGCACCGCCCATGGGAGACCGCCTTGTGGATTAGGGTACATCGCCCTCAGGCTCCTGTCCACATTACTACGGGTTGTGGACCTGAGTCAGAACAGCTTTCTCAAAAAGTGACACTGAACGCGTAGGCCGGCAGCTTGGGCTGTGCGTGCGGGTCAGTGCGGCGGGGCGGTGCCTTCCGATGTCATTGGCGGGGAGTAAGCGTAACATACGCCGGCGTTCACACACGTTCGAGGGGAGAATTACATCCGTGGGTATCCGTAGGCTTATCTAGTTGCTGTGGAACTGCCATCCGTCAAACTGTCCACTGGATGGACGTCGCGCTTTCAACTGAAGTTATTGCGGTGCATCATTGTACTCGGAAATGACCGTGACATGATTGGGTTCCATCCATGATCGCGTCACCTCTTCCGAGTCACGATTGGTTTCGTAGACCTCTTGATATCTAGTTACTGATATACCATCTACAAGATGAACAGTTACTTTATCACGACTACTCCGAGTCTTTCCCTAACTGCTGTACTACCGTAGTAGGGCGCTAATGATAGACGACAAGGCTCACAGCCCAATACTGCCGTTACCGCTATGACTTTCTCCTGGACGCTGATAAGCAGTACAGTGTACTAATCACAGTAAAGGGTCGTGAATCCTAGCTGGTAAGTTTGGACTCAGCGAGTCAAACCGACTGATACAGTAGACCGCCGAGGATAGAATGCCGGCACCGCATAATGGCTCCGCGACAGTTGTCAGGAAGACATATTCCGATTCGTTGGTGAGTATATGAATTATTGGTCGAATGAAAATGGTAACACTAAAGCACAAACACTCCAACGCACAAATAGCACGTTTTGGGGGGTCGTCGAGGCCAATGGCAGGACCATCAGGGGTTGTCGCCGACCACGTTTGAGGGGTAACAAGCGATTAAATTAATAACATAGTATGGGACGAGGCGATGCGCCCGTATGCAATAACTTAGAGTGGTAGCGGAAGGCGACGAGGGAACATAGGTGGATCATTTTCTATTGTTCTTCTGATTTAATGGACTAGCTCATGGGTTCGTGAGCCTGATTTTTCCGGCCGCCGAATGAGGGTTCACAGACCATCCATGGATAGTTACGCAAATCCCAAGTCGCTGCAGGTGGGTTCGTCCAAGGTCCCTATGTAGACTTGAGTCGTTATACAAAGAGGTCTAGGATCCCCGACAGTGGTACGGGTCATATGTATATATAATTCCTGGTCCCTTCAGAAGCTCAGGCCGAGGAATCAAGATGAGTCAACTTGGACCACCGCGCATATGATACTCGACATAGGACTAGTCCGCTCGGAGCGAAGAAGGCGCTGCTCGCGCGCAGTCGTCTGTCAGCAGAGGGCTGTGCGGACTGAGCTAGGAGTTAGGAGCATTGGTACGCAGGAAACGATGGCCGAGGTTTTCGAATGCAGGAAAACATGTGCCAAGTCCAATATACCCTACGAATTGGCGGAATCCGCACTCGCCCTTGTGTCGGCATGTCTCATACGCCTGAGGAAGAGTTAACAACCGCCAATACCAGTGAACGTTCTCCAATGAGCGCTCAAGCGCTCACGGCAGAAATTGCTGCTGAGACGAGTTCAGAACCCGAGAAGAGATAAGTCCATCAGAGGACTACATCATCAGCGTGCGGTCGTAGCGCTCCGATAGCTGGCTGCCGTATTGGCATATATAGTTGCAATATTGAAGCCACGTTTCAGAGTAACAGGCGATAAAAGTAACATCATGATAGTACACGAGGTGACGCACCGATAGGCAATAGAGCGGTACGGGAAGGCAATGAGGGAACATAGAAGGATCATTCCGAACGTTTGCATTTTTTCTTTGGTATGAGTCAAACCTTTTCCGCCGCCATAATTTCAGACCAGCCACGAGGTAAGTCGCCGCAGGTGGGTTCATCCACGGTCCCCGTGTAAACTCGAGTCATTATACAGAGAAGTTCAGGATCCTCGACAGTTGCATGAGTCATGTATAGAAATAAAATTACTGGTCCCTTCAAAATGCCAGAAGCTCAGATCGACGAGTCAAGATGAGTCAAGAGAAAATTTCTTGAAAATTTCCCTTGGATCACACACATGATACATGACCACATGATATAGCTCGGGGTGAAGAAGGCGCTGCTCGTGCACAGATGGGGGGTCGAAGCTCTAGAGTGGTTCTAGGGTCTAGGATCTAGTGGCATAGGATACAAATCGCTGCGGACAGAAATAGCTGCCGCGCTGCGCCGCTGGCGGTGGTGCATAGATCCGCGAGACTCGTAACGATGGGGGTCTAAAGTCCAACCACCGATGATCGGCTCAGGACGTTGCATTTTTCGTGTGGTTGGAGAGATAAGAAGGTGAGGGAGGGAAGCGAGGCCGGTGAAGCTGGAAACCGGGCCGGTGATGGTTGACCTGGTTAAGGCTTGAAGTCGGATCATCACTGGCATGACCAGTAGCACAATAAATCCGTATGAAGATCACCCGAGTCTATCCCCACTCGAGGCTGAGGTCCTTTGGGAGTATGCCAAGTTAAATCAGCACGTCAAGGATGTGCGTACCGCTCGTAAATGAACGATTACAGTTGGTCACCCAAACACGCACTCTGAACAAGACGCACGAAGGGACGACATTGGAACAGCTTAGAGTTTTGGAAAGGAAGATGGGTTTGGTCTTGACGTTGGTAAGTACCTCCACTCTCTTTTTTGATTGCTTTACCTATGCACGACCGTAGTTCAAGGCATCTGTCTGGGGCGTTATGAGCGACCAGTCATTTTCGACACCACAGGACGACAGTGTCGCCAATATACTTTAATTAACTCTGTATTATTTACTACATTATGTTTGTACCTTTGCTTTGTCTTCGACCCACCCGCAGCCCGCTGAGCCTCGTACTCATCCCGCTGAATTGACGTCCCATATCACACCACCCATGAAAGTTAGATTACGCTTCAGACCGCCTGAAAGAACGCGGATTACTCAGGTTGTAGTAGTTCTCTAAGTGTAAATACAAGTAGTCCAACTGTGTCCATGCGCCGAGGCAGAAAAATCAACGCGGGTTTCGTTCTTGCCAGCCACCCAGATACTACTCGGACGGTGAAGATGTGCTCGATGAATTAGCGGAATCCACACTATGAGTTCACCTGCACCACCACATATCCATCCCTCGTCGTTAATGATGGAGTCATCGGTGAAGTCAGCGTCTCCTATAGTGTCCGTCCTGCTTGTCGTGGCACTCCAGAGACGAATTGTCCCATCGTGCGAGCCGGAGGCGATGCACCGGCCATCTGGTGAGAACGCCACAGACCTCACCGAATCCGTGTGCCCCGTAAATGGGCCCGCCACCGTCTCTCCCGTCGTGGAGTCCCACACACGAATTGTTCGATCGTCCGAGCCTGACGCGATGTACTTGCCATCCGGTGAAAATGCCAAAGACCAGATCGAGTCCGTGTGCCCAGTGAATGGACCTGCATCCATCTCTCCCGTCGCGACATCCCACATACGAATTGTTCGATCGAAAGAGCCTGACACGATACGCTGGCCATCTGGGGAGAATGCCACAGACCTGACCGAATCCGCGTGTCCAATAAATGAGCTCGCCGCCCTCCTTCCCGTTGTGGCATCCCGCACGCAAATTGTCCGCTCGTCCAAGCCCGAGACGATGCGCTGGCCATCTGGCGAGAGTGCCATAGATGTCACCCAACGCCTCTTTGCAGTAGATGGGGCTGCTACCTTCTGCCCCGTCGTGACGTTCCACACGCGAGTTGTTCCGTCGTCCGAGCATGAGACGATGCGTTGGCCGTCTGGTGAGAATGCCACAAACCAGACCGAATCAGTGTGTCCAGTAATTGTTCCGGCCGCCGTCTCTCCCGTCGTGGCATTCCACACACGAATTGTCCGATCGTCTGAACCTGATACGATGAGCTGGCCATCTGGCGAGAATGCCACAGACCGGACCGAATCCGTGTGGCCAGTAAACGGGCCTGCTGCCTTCTCGCCCGTCGTGACGTTCCAAACAACAATCGTTTGATCGTCCGAGGATGAGACGATGCGCTGGCCATCTGGCGAGAATGCCACAGAATTGACTGAATGTGTATGCCCTGTAAATCGAACTGCCGCGGTCTCTCCCATCGTGGCATTCCACACACGAATTGTTTCGTCGAAAGAGCTTGAGATGACGCGCTGGCTATCTGGTGAGAATGCCACAGAGCTGACCGAGTCCGTGTGCCCAATAAATGGGCCTGCCACCGTCTCTCCTGTCGTGGCGTCCCACACACGAATTGTTCGATCGTCCGAGCCTGATGCGACGTGCTTGCCATCCGGCGAGAATGCCACAGACCTGACCGAATCCGTGTGACCAGTAAAGGGGCTTGCATCCATCTTTTCCATCACGACATCCCACACACAAATTGTTCGATCAGAAGAGCCTGACACGATACGCTGGCCATCCGGTGAGAAAGCCACAGACCAGACCTCCGACCTGTGATCAGTAAACGGGCCTGCCACCCTCTCTCCCGTCGTCGCGTTCCACACACAAATTGTTTCGTCGGAAGAGCCCGAGACGATGCACTCGCCATCTGGCGAGAATGCCACAGACTCGACCGAATCCGTGTGTCCAGTAAATGGGCCTGCCGCGGTCTCTCCTGTCGTGGCGTTCTGCACATGAATTGTTCCATCGGAAGAGCCCGAAACGATGCGCTGGCCATCCGGTGAAAATGCTACCGACAAGACCGAATGCGCGTGTCCAGTAAATGGACCTGCCTCCGTCTCTCCCGTTGTGGCGTTCCACACACGAATTGTTCCATCGTCCGAGCCTGAGACGATACGCTGGACATCCGGCGAGAATGCCACAGACCCGACCGAATCCGTGTGACCAGTAAAGGGGCTTGCCATGGTCTCTCCTGTAATGGTGTTCCACACGCGAATTGTTCCATGGGAAGATCCCGAGGCGATGCGCTGGCCATCTCGTGAGAGTGAAATGGAAAGGATCCTGCCCCCGACATTCGGAATCACCATCTCCGACGATGGCCAATGAGACAATCGCCCACGTTGCATGCGTAAGATTCGAGGAAATGAGCTGGAATAATGTGCAGAGACAAGAGAACGAGTCGGCGCAAATGGTAGAGCAGAAAGATAGACATGTGGAGCGCTCTTTGCCATCGCCATCCCGAAATACCGCACAAATACGGAGGCGTCATTGACAAACGACCTGAATTCCTCCAGCTCTTTCAGAGGAACCTATTGTGGTCGTAGTAATTAGTTGTTCGCCTTCCTCATCGAATCAACAATCATACTCACACCTTCACCAGACGCTAACCAGACGTTCAGAGTCGAGCACGCTGCCGAAGCAACACCCACATCGCTTGTCAAGCTAAGGGCCTCCAACCAAAATAAGAGTTTCTCCTTGAAGAAAGTTCGAAGTTTCTCGAATAGATCGGTTTCGAAATCAAAATGCTCCAAATGGTCGTCCCAGAAACGACAGGCATACAACAGGGCAGGCGAGATATATTTATCAATACGGGTGTTGAGGTTTTTGACGTCCTTGTTGGAAAGATATGGTGAATCAAGATGGCAAATGTTAAATCTGAGGTCTTTGAGCAGTAGAACGAGACAGGAATGGGCCAATTGACGATGACCATCACGAAGGTCGACACAAAAATCGCCGCTCTTGTCTGAATTTGTGAGGAAATCCCGGAATGACGTATGGAGAGGCACAATGGGAAGGTTTTCATCTGATGAATTGATATTACTCAACAACGAGCCGAGGCGACGAAGCAACATGACAACGGCATCACGGTCATCGCCGTCAACGTAGAAAACGTGTTGTCGCAGAGTGGTCAGGGAGCGGAGTGTGAGGGGTTCAATAGAAGTAATGAGCTGTCCCAAAGCAGAGCGGAATAAAAGCCGTGATTTTTGATCTGCAAAGTATCCTTGAAGGACTTCTTTGTATAACACATCCAACGGGTCTTGTCCATCGTGAGTTGTACTGGGATTCAAAAGATGGTTAGTGGCCATTCTCCCGCTATAACCAAAGCGCCCGGGAGGATCCAGGATGAATCGACTGGCAACCGCTGCCCACTGGAATGATCCCTCTGCCTTTATTGCCAGTGCGCCGCCATGATTTCTAAACTCGTCCGAGGGAAGCCTTTCCCGAAGAAAGGCGAGAATATCGTCGTGCGTCTCAGCAGCCAGCTCAGAATCATTCATAAATTTGATCCTGATTGATGGCGCTCCAACAAATGCAGACTCGATGCCGTCCTCTGGTCTCGAGGTGATGAAGACACGGAAGTTCGATGGGAGTCTGATGAGGTGTTTAGCAAGAAATGTGTGTAGTCCATTTCTACCCGTCGCATCTCCACTCTCGTCCAGGGCATCAATTACGACAAGGATAGGACCGACGATGTGCAAGTCTTTAAGCGGTTCCAGGATAAGGGATTCAAAGAGGGTACGATAGTCACGGGTTCTAGTTCGAAGAGAGGAATTGTCCTTCACGACTTTTCCAAGCGCGGTCTTAAACGAAGGATAGCGGTCGGAGAGATCGCGGGCAAGAGTCGTGAAGAGGTGATAAGACTCCCGCTTGGATTGCTCCTTCCGCAGAAATACGAAGGATGACGCAAGACGATGCACTTCATCGAAGCGACGTGCGATCTCATGCGCAATGGAAGACTTTCCCGAGCCTGCTTGCCCGAAAAGAACGAGACTATGTTCCGAAGCCGGATCATTCACCCAATTGACAATATAGTCCAAGAAGGCGGTGCGCGTTCCCGTAAGACAGCCCTTGTCGGGTGTGAATCGCGATCCTGTCCCATACGGGATTTCTCTGATAGCCGCATCTAATTCTATAAAGATTATCAGATCGATTACCCCACGGACCCACAAGTCATCAGGGCTACGTACTAGGGTCTGAAACTTGGCTTGACACCCACTCGTGTCGATTAGACATCCTGTTATCATCCACTTTGGTCTTTTCGGGAGGGCTGTTTGGAATGACCGGTCACTATCAAGAAAGTCCAAGTCACTGGTGAATGACCATCTACGCACTAATTCAACTTAAAGGGCACTTGCTGGTGCTCATCTTGTGCAGGGGCGGCCATACCGGTAGAAGAATGTTATAGGGGCAAGTGGGAGGAGCTTTTGATATCCGTCAGATTTTGCTTAGGGGACGTTGTCCCCTATTGTGAGCAGCGGGACGGCCCGCCGTCCTTTGCTGGTCTTCCGTCCTCATCCTCCATCTCAACCTAAAAATCTCGCTCACTGTAGCAGTAGCAACTGTGACTGAGATCAAGGTACATTCTGACCAGAAGGAAGTAGCATGTACGAAAGCAGCAAACAGTGAAGACAGGGCAAGTGTGAGCACATCGTGACCGTGTTGTGCTGATTCAACGTGAGAGATGCAAAGTCTGGATCAAATAAACTTGAAGAACATTTTTGTAAGGAACGTCACGGTAGAGCAGATGTATGAAGTGCGCGTGTGTTGTAAAGGGGCGACTCTCAGTGACAGTCCGAGGTCATGTGAAGACAGACACAACCTGCATTGCCAGCTGCCTGTGCTGATAATCGAAACCGACGTATTAAGGAGCTGTTGGCCTCCTCGATACCGTTGCCATCCGTGTGACAAAGTCGAAGGCTGCATGCTACCTCATCAGGTAGCTGAGTCCCGTCGCTATCATAATGACTTAGTCGGAAGGTAGTATCGAAGATAACCGCTAGCAGAGGTCAGTGGTTACATGTTGCGTGGGTTATATTTTGTGTGTAGGATGGGATTCCATCATGGGAAGTACTCGCAGAAGACCCGGGCGAGTCGTGATTGGCCCAAGTGACGGTAGTGACCCTCGTTCGCCAGGGCTATACCCATCCTCAAGGTACGGATCCGGCGTACACTCTATGTCCCAATACTGCGGTGGCCACCCGGTGACCCGGTCATGGGCCAGCTGGTGATCTGGCGTACACTCTATGTGTAGGGGTGCGGGGGTTAGGGTAGGCAAAGTATGTATTGTACGGGCCCAAACCCGCACAAGAAACCAAGAGCGGCTTCACACAAGTCCTGGCCTGAACCTAAGACGGGTATAGGTGGACCAACTTCGACCAAACGTGAACAAAACCGAACGGTGAGTAACCCGGGAGGACTCAAACTCTCAGGGGCCCAAGAGGGAGAAGTGTCGAGTCTAGAAGCACGCTGTGAACTCTGTATCGACGACTCAGATATTGAGTAAAAAGTTGAAAACATGCCCACGAGTACATCGTGGTCGTTGGTCACTACCTAGGAAACGAGAGAGTTGTCGTCCCAGTCATCAGGTAGGCGATCCTCCTTCCCGTTGGCCTCATCTCCAAGCGCTGCCTTGCGTGCACCAAGTCCTGGCTTGCGCGTACCATGAGGTACACAACGACGTCGCGCTCCACCTTGGCATTAAGGCGGACAATGACAACAAAGGGCAGTTCTTGATATTGATCACCTACCCGAACGCTTTGTTGCCACTCATCTCACTACCTTAGCCCACGCTCGAGCCCGGCGATTCCTGCGGTGCGAGGCGGAAGATGACGAGAGCGCCGCCGCATAGCGTTCGACTTGGTCCTTGTATGCGTCTCCGAGTAACCGTGGAATGGCGAACTCGGACCCCTTGACCCACAATCTTGTCGCTTCGCTGATTGTCTCAAACGCCACCAGTCGACAATCCGCCCCGCTCACGAGCGATTCGGGTCGTCGGGCATCTTAGCGGGCCTAGCATCGGGCTTCAGCTTCCCAAAAACCCCGTAAGGGCAATGTCCAAGTGATAGTGAGGGCACAATGCAAGTTACCAGTAAAGAGTCGATCAAACATTTCTGGAGTGTACGTTAGGCCTTTGACCGAGCTCTGTACAGAGGGGCAAACTGCGTACGAAAGGATGGTAGAGGATCTAGGATCTCATCCACGTTGAGTTTGTAGAACTGGATAAACGCTGGGATATCCCGCGTCGACTCAGGAGAATAGTACTTGATGCCCTGCTTGACCGAGAGCGACTTGAGCAGTTTGCGGGCTGCAATCACAGTCAGAAGTGTGGGTCAAAGGACAACTGGGCACGCACCTCGAGCACCCTCTAACCTTGAGCGGGTACGCTAACCGACGAAGTTCAAGTATCCACAAGCCAATGCTCCACTGAGAGTGAGGCGTCAACTCACCTTGCATAGCAGGCGAATATCGAGTTCGCGCATATACCTGCGTCTTTTCTTCCTCGAGATCCGTCATCCGATTCTGCACGATAATATTGCCGGAATTCTAGTTGCACACCCCGAAACCGTGATTTAGCCAGGGGAGTGACACGACATGCCGAGCAA
>JAKEYF010000646.1:0-22153 GCA_021527775.1 Lactarius sanguifluus | reverse complement strand
GTCCTCTCTTCGACCGGACAACTGCGAACGTGTGTGTAGACATGATACAAGCTTCCGAATTGTGTGAAAGTGGACGCGCTGTGCACTCTTCAACTCGAGGATGTCATAGCCGACGGTGATTGACTCGTTCAGGTAGCTGATTTTGCTGGTTTCCTCGAATGCGAGGAGGAGAATGTCATGTAAGGAACAGAGGGGAATCGTTCTCTGCTGGTCACTGGAATAATGAGTCGCATCAACTAACAGCCGGCTATGCTTGATGGACTCTTCGATATCTGATATTTCTTTGGTACAGTGGAACTTTGACTCATACCAATCTGCAAGGTGGCTGAGGCACTCCTTGTGACGTTCGGTCCCTGGAGGAGTATTTGAGAGCAGTTCTTCAAGATGCCGGATTTTCTCCGCCATCCTCATCATCGAGTATGATACCCGAACAGCGCCTGGTTCGAGAAAAAGTTCCCCAGATTCTTGAGATGGTGGAGGGTCGACAACTTGTGAAGTATAGGAGTTCGCTTCTTCAAGGCTCTCTGCGAGACCGTATTGTGTAAAGCGCGCTCTGGCTTGGGCCGCCAATATCGGTCATTTGAATACGAAGTCCTTCATCAATGGAAGAAGTGCTGAGTAAGGTACGGAGACGGGAAATTGACACTTCGGAATATTCTGGGTTCTGGAAGGAGGTCGATCTGGCATATGCGAACACAGCAGCAAATGATGAAGCTAGATCCGAATTGAATCTGGACACTCTCCAGACCGATTGTGGTGGAGGACCCTTTCCAATAGCGCCGTTGCTTTCCTCATAATCGTCATTTGAATGAGTCTCCAGGATGCGAATGCAGAGTGCGTTGGCCAGCGCAAACAAAAGGAGGTGCGAACTTGGTGGGCCCATCTTCACTGCGTCTCGTAGGCATTCGATGACTTCATCTAATAAGTGGACGGACCGCCCTTGAAGGAATTCAGCGTTGACGGCATCGACCAAGGACGCAAAAGCGACGGCAGGAAAGCCTGCTGATAAGTCGGAGGCGAGGAGTTCGCGGCAGAGGACCATCATCTCATCTATACTCTGTGCCCCATCATAAGCTTCCGACTCAATAACCAATGCCTGAATAAGAGACGTTGTAACGACGTTTTTGGGGAGGTCGAAATAATCAAGGGGAAGTCCTCGGAGGTAACGGAGGTACACGATAGAATACTTGGTGTCACGGGGCTGTTCGAACATCTTGGCACGTCGTAGAAGGGCGGATGCGAGGTGAAAGAGAAGTCCGACAACATTGAGGGAAAAACCAGCCCAGGAAACAGGCGGAAGGAAGATCGCCTCAGTGCAGTGTACAATGCACTTGTCAAGGTCTGCCTTCTGTTGTGATAGCTCAAAACGCCTGAGTCGGAAGATCGCGAGCATGTGGACACTGATAATGTATAGGGAATTGGGTCGAGGGTACAGTAACAGTGTGCTCTGAATATATGCGATTTTGCAGTCAATATCGGCGATAGAGACTGCAAGGAAGAGGGATACGGTGTCAATTACCAGGACAGTTCGAATTTGGAGATTGGGGCTTACGTTTGGATGCCATGGTCCATGCAAAGGAAGAAAGACTGAACGACACAGAAAAGCCTCGCACTGGCTCAAAGGCCCTGCCAAGCCTCACAGTGAACGTGCGCATCTCATGGCAACAGCACAGGCCACATGTCCATCCAGCCCATTACTAACAGATAGGTCGTGTGCCCTTGGCTGTGCTAGACTCGCAAACTCATGCACAACCACGCAAAAGTAGATGGATGCTGGCCCAAACGGCTTTGCGGATACGACCTGAGATTGACTTGCGACATCGGAAGGACAACAGAGGAGTGTAGAGGCAGAGACACCACTGTTGTCAGTGACATTTTGCGTATGGGCGCGTGTGTGACAAATAGTGGCATTGCAATTCGCAAGAAGCCTCCAAGTGAGATTTTTCCTACAGCTCCGTCGCGTGCATTCCGTGCCTCCAAATTAGCCATGGGTCTCAGTGGTACTCTGATTAGACAGGTTGATGCGGTATTGTATCTCTTGAGACATGGATGCGCAGAAACACAACTCCAGACGAGTCTGGGACACTACACCTTTTCTTGCCATGCAGCCCATGCAGTATTGTAAATCCGGGCTGGTCTCTATGTCCTTTTGTATATCTATATATGATACTTTACCTACTGTGATTTATTTCTTGGGAAGAAAGAGCCAAGGGAATGTCTTCGTAGAACATGAACTTTTTAGATTTGCACGGCCGGTGACATTTGCACAACCCACACACAAAACGCAACTCTCGAAACACAAGACCTCAAGATCTTCATGTTCTAAAAACCGCACTGAGCGTCGTGCCTGATTGAACTGTGTAGTATCGTTGTGATGGGCAGGCAAAAGTAACTCAAGAGTTTCAAAGTCACGGAAGCGTAGAAGCATCATGCAGGGGCGCGGTTTCGGCGTGTCCATCTAGATATACGACAGCTCCCATCTATGAACAGATGATGATCAACCGAGCCTGTCTGTCGTTTGGTCGCTTACGGCGCTCACTACAAATGCATACAGCAGCACTCTCATGGAAGCACATACCAGGGTTGGTATCATGCCTGTGTTGTACCGAACAAATGTTGGCACCTGTGATAACATCCATCAACTCCAACATATCAGGCTGTAAACAAACGTCAACGCGTTTGTCAGTCAATCAGCGCTGCCGGGGGACACTGCACCGCGTGCATATTGTATATCCAGCTCCAAAGAGATACCGCAAGAACCGGATCCACGTGCAACACGGGCGATAATATTGAATCATGATTCGATGAGTCGGTTTGAATTTGAGTACGTTGAATGTGGCGGTCGCTTTTACAATGGAAACCGGTAAGTGTGTGTAAGAGTTGTATCCAGCCAGCAACGGCGGAGAGGAAGATGAAGCAATCAAAAGTACGTTTACAGTTCAGGCAAAATAATTCGAAAAGGAATAACCAAGAATAGCGTTCCCGTTCTGTCTCTTCTGACTCTCCAAGGAAAAGAAAAATTACGTTCAAGCATACGAAGGTGGCGGAGGGCGTGCGTATGGTACGGCGAGGTAGAGCACGGTGTGGTAGTGACGTATGTTGATGGTGTAGGTCCGAGCCAAGCCGGAAGAAAGCGGAGGGAGGGGGAGGATAGACACCAACCCGACCAGCAGACTGTCCGAACACAAGTGACATCATACCGTCAGCGCCGCGGTGTGAGATCATGGGACGAAACGTACGTACGGTGGTGCCACGGCATACCTAAGTATGGGCCGGAGGGGGAGGATTCCGGAATGATCACATGCATCGGACGCATGGCGCCAAAGCTGCCCTGGTGCTGTGCAGGACGTGAGTACCGTCGGAGTTGCCGTCGCCGTTGCCGAAACTTTGACCGCCATTGTTGCCATGGGTAGAATTTAGCGTCGTGCGCGACGAGCCGCGCCATTACGCTCCACCGCGGTCTCACCCGACTTCGTCATAGCGCGGTGCGGGCTTCGCTACGAGGTCCATTTCCAGCCGTCTGTGCGCGTTCCAACGGGAGTAACCTCTCCGACGGCGGTGGTTGATACGACGGGGGGCGGAGTGGGCGGCTCTGGATTAGACAAAGCACGACCATAGCTACCAGTCGTCTGTGTAGACGTGCGCCTAGATTGCGGGTGGGAGGGGTGATAAGGCAGGATCGTGGGTGAAATGGGAGAGATCGCCTTTTCGTGTCCAACTGTGCTAAGTTCTTCATCTGAACCGATGAACGTCTGGTCTGCTTCAAGGGCTGGCAGACCAGGTTGGTCCTTCCGAGTCGAAGATCCTCCGCCACTTGCATGGCGGGACCTCTTGAGAGCCATCGCGGACCACCGCCCACCGTGTCCATTCTCGGCACCGCGGGAGCGGTCGGGACCGCCGGCGCAAGAACAAAAAAGGAAGGCGACCAGAGCGGCAGCGAAGAAGGCGATCCAACCAATTACGCCACCTGCGATTGCACCCGCGTGCGAATGACCCGAGGATGCTCCGACGGCTGGGGACGGGGAAGCACCTGTGGAAACGGGGACGGGAGGAGTCGAAGAGGAACTGGGGGCACATTGGAGGACACATTCGACGTTCGTACCGTTCTGAACGAAGAATGTGGACGAGGGGGTTTTGAAACATCCTGGATGGTTGCCAGCAGCCGATACCAGCCCTGGGGAACATTGACAGCGGGCCAAGTCCAATTGTTTGTGGTAGGGTCCCCATTGATTTACGAGTTGCTCATTGATATCGGGGAGATAGGAGCCGCCATAGCCCGAGTATTGACGCTTGATCCCTGGCTGGATAAGCGAAGTAGTGGTCGAAGTAGCTCCATCCGAGGTCGAGGATCCTATATTTGAGGACGAGGTACTCAACGGGGCCTGCTGGGGGACGTTTAGGTTGGTGACGTTGAGAGACATCGGAACTGATGGACCCAAGTATCCCCATTGAATTGGACTGATTCCGCACGTAAACATTTCATTGACGCCTACGAAAATCAAGTCGGGGTTGCGCTCGCGGGCACCGAGCTGCTCGTGCTGGAGGCCGACGTGGAGGTCGTGGGGGTGGTGAGAATGGTCCCGGGTAGACTCATGGTGGACGAAGCGGTCGAAGAGGAGAGACAACAACCGAGTCAACTAAAACTGTCTGACAGGGAAACGTAGGGAAGATTGATGTGGATCAGCCAAGCCGGCTAAAAATACCCCCGCCGTCCGTTCGCTCCGACTCGAGTCGAGACTCTGGGGGAGGAAGGAAGCTCACGTTTGAAGGAGAAGAGGTGAGAGCTACGCTCCTGATAAGCGTCCCGGAGATAAGACTGGTAGCCTTGGAGGCAAGATGAGACAAGCAAGGTGAGACATGTAGAAGAAAAAAAAAAAGGGTTCGTTCACACCTGCAACCGAACTGTATCACGAGACGTCAAGTCACAAGGGATGGCTGCGTCCTGGGGGGAACGATGCTGATGCTGATGCTGATGGGTGTTCGAAACTGATCCCACCCGTCGAAACTCCAAGTCAGATGTGGTCAGGACGAGGAGGGACTGACGAGGCCGACTTTGTCAGGCGGTCTTACACTACAGTACCCAGGACCCTTGTTCGTGCGTGGGAGCTTCAGCCACATCGGCAACCGAATCTGGTCGTCTTGCCGAAGGGGTCGTAAACAACAACAATAACAACGGCCCGACCACTCCAACTCAGAAGACGCAGAAGACGTGGTCATGACTCTGGGACGACGAGAGATTGGGAGGAGAATAATAACCCTTGAGCTGTGATGTGCTGCCTATTTGTTCCGTCCTTAAGCCCGACAGGATCGGTGGTAAGCACATCACGTCCGCCGAGCAGCGACGTGCATCACCCATCGCTCGCCGTAGCAACAAACCACTGTGTCGTAATTCCAGTGCGAATTTCGGGGGCAGTTCGGACGCCTTCTCCCATACCTGGTATCGTTGACGATCCGCAAAGGCATAGTGCCCTAGAAACCATACACCTGGCCGCTGAAGATGTAGATTTATCTTTGTCCTCCCTTGGATACAGTACCATACAACCACGATTCACCCCGGGCATCGCTTGGTGACCGACACCAGTCGGGTGTGACAGCAGAAGCCTTGGCAGAAGCCCGCTTGTATGCGTACTCAAGAGGATGTAGAGCGTGGGGGCTCTTATAGCATGAGAGGGATGGGGGTAGACGGTATTCTGGCGAATACATTTCGTCCTCACTCCCGTCTTAGATACCATCGCTTTGAGGGGGTCCGTTTGCGACGACCTTCAAATTTTAGGTCGTCCCACGCACTCTGGACCCTTTTTTTTTTCGTAGGCTCTCATTTTAAAACTCAAAAATAAGAATGCAAAGGATCAAGGATCAAAGTTGGCCAAGCTTCTTCCCAGCTATGTTCCGCCCACCAGAAGTCATTTTCGGCAGGACGGAGGGAAAAATCGTCTTCCAGCTTCGGAGCGACGGAACTCGGGGTGTCGGAGGAAATATGAGTCATGAACGGCAATGAGCTCCGGCTAGGGCTGGGCGCCCAGGCCTGACCCCACACCCCACACCCCAAAATTCCAAACCCTTTCATCGTTTGCACCCATGCGAAGTTGTGCATCGGTCTAAAGTCGGATCAGCACCATATTTTCCCCCCTTTGCAAAATGTGACAAGGGCCCTTTACCTGTGAAGGATAAACGCTCCCTTAAGCCGCTCTCGTGGTACCGTGACTGTATGCGGGGCATCAGGAGCGGATCTATGGGCGCTCGGCTGGCAGGTGACCCTCACTCACGGAATGTTCAGCGTCCAGTTGAGATGGTCATATGCACGGGTACATATTGGACCTCGCGTCTGCTTCACTCGTCACTTTTTCTAGGGTACCCTACGTTGCGTGGCTCCATATGATTGGGCTTGTGAAAACCTCCGCTGTGGAGTTGGTGGAGATGTCCTTATACTGCGAGGTCGCTTCATCTTGAGCCGTGGCGCCGACACGCTCCCTGGAGAAAGGTATGCAACCCCGGGACTAGTAAGCTCCGTACAATCGATGTGTCTACCGGCGGGAGTTGTAGGAAACATACTATACTGTGTTTGGGGTGAAGATGTCAAATCTATCTAGATATATAAGTAATGCCTGGTCATACAGATATTGATGGGGTGTGTGTGGCTAAATTAGCAGAGGCCGAAGACGTAACGGTGGGTGCGAAATGATACTGGGCACAGGGCTAGATTTCCGGGCGTCGTTGGCGCAAGGAAAGTGGGAGCCAGCCTTTTACTTTCTTACTGCTGGATGCCGAGAGGCCGACCTTCTGTATCTTTGACAGTCTGGAAATTGTACACCGCATCAGTGGGCTAAAATACAGGGTCGATGGGAGAAGTAAAAGAACGCACCTTCGGAGCCCCGTCCACGCAACGAGAAGCGCGATGACTGCGGAAGCGACAGACATGCCTGCAAAGGCGTATGGAAGTTCTTCCATGCGGCTTGTAAGCTAAAAGCCAGGATCGTGAGAAGAGGGTAGAACATGCAGACAAGTCGAAAACTTGCATTCATGCCGAACAGCCCCTGCAACGAGAGCCCCCTGTCCCTATGCCCATTGTTCCAATGGAGACCTAGTACGAAGAGGGGCATGCATCAGAAAATCCGGGAACAGAAGCGAAATTGGTCACCTTGAGATCAAGTGCCAGCAATGCATTCCGATTTGAGTCTAGGATAAGCTCAACTATCTCTTGTGTCGACTGGACATTGCCCTGTTGCCATGCACGTGTCAACGAAGCTGCGCTGCTTTAGGCGAGTCGATCACGGACGTGGATGTTCTCAGCTTCGTTCACCATTTCCTCAACCTGTTTCGAGAAAGTTTCTAAAAGAAGTTCAAGCTCTTCATGATCACTGAGTTGGCGAGGGACGTCGTTCTTCCTATCGGTCAGATACATCGCCGCTAGATCTTCGTCTAGAATTTCAAACAACAAGAAATCGATGATCTCGCTGGTCTAAATGGAGATCAGTAGCAAAACTAACTCACCCTGTTCCAAGACCTCCTCAAACGCCGCCTCAACCTGTTTGAGTGTTCATTAATGACAACCTATGTGTGGGGGGGTAGGGAACAGTGTAAAAAAGGTGCGTACTAATTTCACCCGATTCTGGAAGCTTGTCAGCCGTCGAGAATAGTGCAACAGGCGTTTAAACTTGTCATGATTGATATCATCTTCAAGCTCGGCGAGTAACCCGCCAACAAGGTTGCGGATGAAAACCATCTCTGCCTCGAGAGCGCTCACGACGGAGATGAAGATGGATTCTAGGGCACTAAAAAAATATTCAAGGAACTTAGGTCGGTGAAAAGTCATGTGGCCTGGTGACAGCAACCACTTGCCGAAATTCGTATGGCAGGCCGTAACCCCTCGTCTTGAGATTGTGCTGTAAGTGAAACAAGTTAATAATGCTACGACATTAACGGAACACGGAGGGAGATGAACGAACTTCTAGATGGTAAAGGAAGACGGAATGCAACCGAGAGTCCGTAGAACCGTACGTGTCGAACAAAACGACGGCGTCAGCTTTGACGAGTGCTCGGATATGGAGCACGTTCACCTGACACACAATCGATGTACGATCATCACACAACGAAGTGGTACCGCAGGGCAAAATGAACGCACGAGAATGGCTTCCCTCCGTGGGAGAATGGTGGGAACGAGGTTCGGGATCCTAGAGTCGATCTTGCGTAGATCTCGTGGCTGACGAGAGACGCCCAAGGTCACCTGGGCTGACGCATGCATGGTGAGGGGTAACGAATGCTTACGTTCAGACGGTGCTCCGCACACAAATTTGACCTCTTGAATTGGCCCGAGATGGTCTTTACGTTCCCTGACGAAAGCCAAGCACGTAAGCAACTAACGATGACGAGAGCAAGGCGAAAGGGTGGCCCGGAGATATTTCAGACATAGACGAATTCACGTCGGTCTGGAAGAGCGGGGGGCGTGTTGGTGGGTGGTGCGTAAAAAAACTCGAGGCGGGTCGTCATCAGTGCGAAGCGCCGTCGCCAGAGAACCATCCATGATTGGCACGACACCCGAGATGGATTATGATGATGAGAATGTGATCGAATGATGTTTCGCGTACCCTCTGCATCAAGAACGGTACCTATGTGGAGATAAATCGAACTGCCTGCTGGGAGATAGAAATGTGGTGATGCTGACTCACAGCGCAACATGAGGTCGGTCTGTTGGCGGCCTTTGATCGCCTCAAGCACGGCGGCCTTGGCTGCTTCCTCGTGTGCGTCCGAGTCGCTCGAGGAACTAGTACGTCTAAGATTAAACTTTGTTGCCCAAGAAGCTGCGCGAACGGTGAGATGGGTATGAGATGCGGCGATGGGCGATGGTCGGAAACGTTGAGACAACGCAGCATGACGCCATGTTGAGATTGAGACTGTCGAGTTCGATCGAATGAGATGAGCGCGGCGGCTAGACACGGTCCGCGATGCCTGTTTTATGAAGGGAGGTCTATTGTATGTACATAATAAGACGAGACCCATGTGCAACGGGGCAAAGGAGGAAGCAACAAGGAGGAAGACGGGTGTACGGGTACACGGATGGGCGGGTGGCTGGCTCATTGCGGTCATGTGACGGGCTGAGTGGGGAAAGACCGTGACAGTGGAAAGGTGGAAAGACGCGATTTCTGGTGTTGGCAAAGCGAGGTAAGCCAGGCACGGATATCGAGCATTAACCTTTCAACTTGGCGCATATCCAGCATGTGACACCCCCTCTTGTACATATGAGGCCAATGAGGCGTCCCAACTTCATACGTGTACGTCTGTCCGGGGCAGTCCGTCAAGAAAAGAACGCCCGCTAACGGCCATACATCCGTGACCGTCCCTTCCCGGCTTCTCGATAGAGTTGGCGCTTTTCACACCTCCTGCCCATATCCATATCATGACTAGAAACTGGAAACTAGCTTACCCTTTTTCCCCGCAATGCCTGAGACGCATCGACTCCTGGAAGCTGCCACTGCACTCTCGAACGCACTTCGTGCAAACGGCGTACCCCACGCTTTCCACGGAAGCATCTTCGTCGCCGTGCTAACCAACAGCCCACAAGCCGACGTAAGAGCAGCAGGCGTCTTGTCCGCAGTACCTCCCCTCACTCCGTCCCACTTTGGCAGGAAATTTTTTGCATCGTCGAAGGCGGCGCCGCGCATCCATTTCGTCGTGTCAGGCAGGCCCTGACCGGCAGCGCGGACCTGTCCATCATGCCCTCTCCCTGGAGTAATCGGTACGCTACTCCCATCTCTGGCCGGTGACGATCTCGTTGAACTTGAGTTACCGTAGACTACATGTTAAATACCACCGCTGCATCCCTCCAGTAGAGGTACTCCCTCCTTCTGTTTCCGTCTGCTTCAGGCTGACCCCGCCGTCGGTGTTGGCATTAGATCGAAATTTTGGCAGCTGGCGAGACGGGCCCGCGGCGCCTCGATGCGCTCACAGTGGCATTTGTCAGTCGAGTGCCGTTCCTGACCACCTCTGAATTCGTGCGGGCGAAATTGAACGCGTGGATGATGTAAGTCTCTAGTCCTGTTTTGCGTTGACCGACGCCCTAATCCCTTCGTCCCACTTAGTCGAGGTTCAGAACGCGATGCGCATGACATCGTCTTTGTCATGTCTCGATACTGGAATAGCATCGACATTAATCGCATCCCCGAGCACGACATGGACCGCTTTGTGGGAATGGTGCGTGCGGCTTCGCCGGGATGGGCCGCGATAAAACGGAAATATGGTATGTGAAACGCAACGTGGACTATCAATCAAATGCATGTACCATGTACCACACACGATCGGGGGCACTGACTTTGAACAGTATGGGTGAATAGCTATGGGATTCTTTTGTTTTCATTCTATCTGTAGTATTTCGCATATGCATACCCACGATATGTGTTCGTTATTATAATATGACACTCAGGGCATCTGTTCATCATCCGTGTAACCGTATTAATGCACTCTCGCACTCTCACACAGATACCCAATGCCTCGTGGAGAAGTTTGGCGCTTCCCAGGCTTCTCGGTAGACGTTCTATGCAGTACCCCAAAACCCGACGTGAGGGTGCCGATCGGCGTGGGCGCCCAAGAGAACTTGCCGCAGAGACCAAATAGGGCAAGAGACGTCCGATTGCGCTTTGGCTAATCTGTTCTGCGAGAAAGAGCGGAAGAAGATTACGGAGATGGCTTTATCGAAGAAGAAAAAACATACTGGATCGGCTTCCAGTATATAGGTAACATGCTTGTCAGGTAAAGGTGCCCATCAGAATGGGCCGTTGCCCCGTTCCGCTCTAATTTCGGGGTATGCGACTGTAATTTTTTTTCCCGTAGGGCCGGCCTCAAGGCCTGGAGGCCTGGAGCTCCATCAATATAGAAGTTCAAAATGTAGATACTATCACCGGTTAGCGTGAGCATGGGGTTACCATCTATCTGGCACACGCACAAGTATCCACCCCGGTCGGGGCGCAAAAAGTGTGTTGGGGTGTGGAACCTCGGGGCCGTGACAATCGTTGTTGGATCCATGATCGCGCGCATCCTCGCACGCGTGTCGTCTGTCGATTTCGCTATCATGATAACCGACAATTCTAGACCTTTCATTTGTATATACATGGTTCACATAATCGACACACGTTTGCTCCTGGGGTGTTGGCATGTCTCTTGCCAAGGACTTGACGTTGGACGGACGCTCTAAAATGGAGGGGACGATCTAAAGGTAGCATTGACGAGGGTATCCACCCACGACATAAAATTATCATAGCCAATGGTTGTGTCTGCACCACCCGTATGGTCGACAGGGCGCATACACTGGTAAAAAGTTTAAATTGAGCTGTGGTGACGGTAAGGTGTCACGTGTCACATGTAACGCATGTAACGCGCCACTGTGACTCACTATGAGATGTCACGACCGTGCATACGCGTCGTCGGGCTTGAGCGAGCTACTGGCAAGATCACTTCAATCATGCCTGTCCTTCTACAAGCACCGACGCCCGCAGGTGGCATAAAGTCATACTATCAGGCGAAAATAGAGGCTTCAGAGCTCCTAATTAACCAAAAGACTCAAAATCTGCGTCGGTTAGAGGCACAACGGAATGCATTGAATGCGCGTGGTGAGTGACCCAGCTCTTAGCACCTGTATGCACGTCCACATATCCGTATACAGTGCGTCTATTGAGGGAGGAACTACAATTACTACATGAGCCTGGGAGCTACGTCGGAGAAGTGGTGAAGATAATGGGAAAGAACAAAGTGCTGGTGAAGGTACAACCAGAGGGGAAGTACAGTGCGTGATTTTTATCCTGTGACGGGTTGGGCTCATTAACGGACATCTGTGCCGACAGTTGTCGACGTTGCCGGGGACATTGACATTGGGACGCTAAAGCCGACGGTGCGCGTGGCCCTGCGGTCGGATTCGTACACGCTGCACAAAATCCTGCCGAACAAGGTCGACCCACTCGTCTCGCTGATGATGGTGGAGAAGGTTCCCGATAGCACCTATGAAATGGTCGGGGGGCTGGACAAGCAAATAAAGGAGATCAAGGAGGTCATCGAATTGCCTGTGAAGCACCCGGAGTTGTTCGAGGCGCTTGGGATTGCGCAGCCCAAGGGCGTTCTGCTCTACGGGCCACCAGGGACAGGAAAAACGTTGCTCGCGCGGGCAGTGGCGCACCACACGGACTGCAAGTTCATCCGTGTGTCGGGGTCCGAGCTGGTGCAGAAGTACATTGGGGAGGGCTCGCGCATGGTGCGCGAGCTGTTCGTGATGGCCCGGGAGCACGCGCCGAGCATCATCTTCATGGACGAGATCGACTCTATCGGGAGCTCGCGCGGCGAGAGCGGGTCCGGTGGGGGAGACTCGGAGGTACAGCGGACGATGCTGGAGTTACTGAATCAGCTGGATGGATTTGAGTCGACAAAGAACATCAAGGTCATTATGGCGACCAACCGCATAGGTGGGTGGGCACCGGGATAGATTGCTCTTCTCTTCGACTTGGGGCTCACGTCTACCCCGCGCAGATATCCTCGATTCAGCCCTTCTCCGTCCTGGGCGTATCGACCGCAAAATCGAATTCCCACCACCGGGACCAGAAGCACGTGTGGCAATTCTCCGGATCCATTCCCGCAAGGTTTGTGCCTGAGGAATCTGGACCATTGGATATGTCGATGAATCCCCATTTCTGCAGATGTCCCTGCAGCGCGGTATCAACCTTCGGGCGCTTGCAGAGAAGATGGGCCAGTGTTCAGGCGCTGAGGTCCGAGGTATCTGCACGGAAGCTGGTTCGTTTTTTCCCTCTATGAGATGCTTATCACCCGGTGGTTAATCTCACGCGTCCCGATAGGTATGTATGCGTTGCGGGAGCGGAGGCAACACGTCACGCAAGAAGACTTTGAGTTTGCTGTTGCCAAGGTTTGTGCCCGTGGTTGTCCGTGTGTATTGTGTTGGTTGCTCACTCCCGTATAGGTCCTGAAGAAGAACCAGGAAGCAAATACGTCGGTCAACAAGTTGTTCTCGTAGTGGTTGTACTGTACCTAGCATTAGTAATTGTTACGTCATCCAAGGAGACCCATTTGTGTGATTTACTCTTTGCGTTTGCACTCCCACACCCTTGTTCCAACCATGGAGGGGGTTCACGTCCTTGTCACCCAGGATGGCCATCCCAGTATCGCCACCGAAGACATAGATCCACAGCCAGCTCCCATCGGCATCGACGTGCCAGAAGACACTGGCGAGGGTGGCAGACTCAAGATGATAGTCCAGCTCGTCAAACGTTCCTTTGGTGTCAAGGATCTCGCCACAATGTCCGTTCCGAGCCATCTCTCTGATCCGACCAACGTTCATTCATTTATTTCCAGGCGTCTCTCACTCCCCGCATCGTTGCTGGAGCCTATACCCAACCTCGAGTACTGGCACTACCTCGACAGACCTGATCTGTTCGCTACGTACGTATGCCTCGTTTCTGGCCTTGCTCAGTTTCTTGATACTTGGCGGGGGATAGGATTAATGACCACGAGGACCCACTCGACCGCATGCTGGCCGTGCTCCGCTTTACCTTCTCCAAAGATATCCGACATATCGTACGTTACGTGCCTTGTTGTTATTCGCTTTTCTCTCATTGAATTCTCGGTTCGCAGCGCGGTAAGCCCTGCAAGCCCTACAACTCTGTCCTCGGCGAAAACTTCCGTATGCACTGGGACGTAGCGCCCGTCTTATACGACGCCGAGGATCGCACGCCGACCATAACCACCTACATTGACTCGCCGCCAAAGCCACCGCACGTCCATTCTGAGGCGGGAAGCATCAAAGACGCCAAGGGCACTCTCAAATCCGGTCGCGTCGGCGCATTCGGTAGTCTTCTCTCTATGAAGGGCTGGTCCTCGCCTGCCGTGGACAAGCCTGCATCGACCGTCGTCGAGTCGAATCTCTCTGCGCAGCTCTCGAACCTCTCCCTCGCCTCAACGCAAACCGGCGAGTCCTGCTCCGCCTCTGCCTCCGCCTCGACGTCTTCCCCGCCGACCTCCATGTCGACTGGTCCCGGCGCTCTGCGCATCGCGTACCTGACGGAGCAGATCTCGCACCACCCGCCGATCAGCGCATACGTCGCCGCATGTCCCGCGCGGCACATCACGCTCTCGGGGATCGATCAGATCTCTGTCCGCGTTCTCCCATCGGCCAGCTTGCGCGTCTCCTCGGGAACGATGAACAAGGGGCTGTTCCTCTCCATGGACGCCGGGCCAGGCGTGGGCGAGCGCTACCAGATCACGCATCCCGTCGCGAATGTCAACGGTGTGCTGCGCGGCAGCTTTTATGCCACTGTGCATGAGAGCACCATCGTGACGTGCACGGGTGGGCCAGGCGTCGGCAACGGCGAGTGGCTGCGCGCGATTATCGAGTACAAGGAAGAGGTGCGCGTGTTTTCCCACTCACGTACGAATTACTGATGCGATTCAAAAAATATCAACAATAACAATTTGAAATGGGGTATGTAGAGTTGGCTTGGCAAGCCGCACTATCTAGTCGAGGGCGTCGTACACCGGTATGACCCGTCCGAACACGAGCACGAAGAATGGACCAAAGTGAAACACGTCCCTCCGGCCCGTGTCGTGGCGTACTTCGAGGGCTGCTGGCGCAACGTCGTGCGCTGGCGTTTCGCGACCCCGGCGTCCGATGGATCTGGCAGGTCCACACCATCGTCAGGCGGCAAGGCGGCTCACCCGACGGAATGGACGACGCTGATCGACCTCACTCCGCTGCAAGCGGTGCCAAAGATCGTGCGGCCCATCTCGCGGCAGTTGCCAAGCGAAAGCCGCCGGCTGTGGGAGAGCGTGACGAGTAAGTTGCTGAGCAAGGAGTATGGCGAGGCGACACGCGCGAAGCAGGTCATCGAGCAGCGTCAGCGGGACGAGGCGGCCGACCGAAAGCGACGCGGCGTCGAGTGGGTCCCCTTCTTTCTGTTTTCCATTCCTGAGTTTTGACAGTATTATGGCTGGGCAGGTTCGTGCCAAGGTATTTTGAGAAGGATATCCAGAGCGGCGTGCCGACACTTACGCAAGCTGGGAGAGAGGCGCTCGAAGCGGAGATCAAGTTCGGGCATGAGGACGGGAACGAGGATGGTGTAGAGAGGGATAATGCTGGCGCGCCCGCGTCATAAACCCGCCTACAGCGCGTTACGTATGACGACGGACAACGATTTATACCCTCTCTCTCGCATCCTCATTCACGTTCTTGTAACGAGTGTTATGTTGGTCGTTTAGCATTTGCACTTGCACTACCAGTTTTCCTCACCCATACATACAACTCGTCATGCGCATCCCGCACCAAGCACTTCCCTCGACAAACGTCATCAGAGAGTCATGCAGCAGGCGGCCGCAAGCCGACCTCCTTAAGCGCTTCGACGGCTCCACGCGCCGCCTGATGCAGCGCCCCCTCGCCCTGCGCCCCGTCCTCTCCGGCCTGTTTTGGCGCTGTCCCCCCATCGTCACCAGCACTCGTCGCGAGTCCGAGCCTCGCACGCTCTGCTGCGGCGCGCACGCCCACATCCTGCCGCACCGCTTCGCCGACGCCGCGCTCGTGCTCCCAGAACGCAGCGGCGCGTGCGCGGAGCTCTGGCACGCGCTGCGTACTCGCCGTCCCGAGCCGCAGGAGATGAGCGCGCGCGAGGAGCACGTCGGCAGCGTGCGCTGCGTGCTGTAGCGTGTGCCGAAGTGGCGGGGGTGCGGGGGTGGCGGGGAGGAAGTGCAGTATTAGTGGCAACGCAATGAAGAGCGCATGGCGGAGGGACCAGAGCGCATCGTGCCACTTATCCAACAACATTTTTAAAAAATAAAAAATAAACTTAAAGGAGAGAGTGAGGTACACACCATGATGATCTCGTCGTGGTCGGGCGTCTGGGCGGATCGCCGCGCGCTCGGTATCGAGATCGGGACGGTGTAGGCCCAGTAGGCCTCTGCGAGCGCGCCGACGACAAGGACGATGAGCGCTACGCCGCGGCGCGATTCACAACCCGTGCCGCGCGCAGTCGTGGCGCCGAGCACGGCCGCTGCGAGCGTGTAGGAGAGCAGCGCGGGCGGGAGCGCGTGCAGCGCATAGTCGGCTTGCGTCGTGCAGTGCGTGCAGGTCTGTATGGCGCGCTGGCCGAAGCTTGCGTGGTGATGCCCATGCATATGGCGTTGAAGGGGAGTGGGGGGGGAAACGTACCGGACGAGCATCGTGCGGGCGTCGAGAGAGGAGAGGCGCGCGAGGAGCTTTTCGAGCGTCGGAGGGAGGGCATCGCTTGGCGACATGTTCTGCTGGAGCGCGGCGTGGATCGTGGCTTGAGACGCGTTGAGAGGGAGCCGTAAGGAGGTGAAGAGGTTTGGCGGGCGGGCGAAGAGGAGGTTGTTGACGGTGTAGAGTGCATAGAGCGCGAGGAGACCAGAGATGTATGGGCGCAGCGGCGTATGGGCGGCCGGGGAGGACGTTTGACTTGCTTTCTGCGAGAGGAAGGGGAAGGCCATGGCAGGTCGGCGAACGCAGTGACGGCGAGCAAGGCGCGCAGTGTGCGATCCATACTCGTCCTGTTTTGTCTGCGCACAGAAAACCATGATTGATTAGGGTTCAATGGTCTAGTGGTTATGATTTCTGTCTTACACACAGAAGGTCTCCGGTTCGATCCCGGGTTGAACCATCCCTTTTTGTGTCAGCTTGTTGTCCCTTGATCACACCCGCAGGGCCGCAGCATAACTTGGTCGATCGATTTCGTAGATCGCGTGCCAGAGACCAGCAGCGTGTGCCTAAGAGTCGGTTGTCTTTCAATGTCAGTTTTCACAGCCGTCTTATATTATATTAGAGAACAGTCCACCAATCCAAACCTTCCGGGCATGGTTTTCGCGTGACACGATGGGAACCGCGTGTCCTACAATACCCAAAGGCCTGGCTAGGTGCAGGTTACCCATGTGCTCTTATTAAAGACGTCCGTACTTCGTATACTCGGACTTCTGTCCGTTCTCGGCGCTCATCGGCAACCATATGTAGGATGGGCTGCGTGCGTTTTCCCACCTCATAACGGCGCACTGTCATGGGAACCAGGCGATGCGAAGCCGCGAGACAGACGCGATCGCATCTGAACGCGGCTGCATATGGACATCTGTGGCTGATAAACGCTGGACGAATCGGCCTAAGAATGTTTTTCATCGTTGCACCCACATCTATCTGTCAGCGCTGTTGGGCGACCGGCCACGCATTAAGACCGTTGCAGCTTGAATCAGTTGTCAGTTCTTCCACTCATTTTCCATCCCCCCCCCCCTTCTTTTTTCCACCCTATTGTCAGTCCCGGGCAAAATAATGCTCAATAGGGCTATCTCATCGTGGACGCAAGACAAAGATCATTCTGGCGGGGGCTATACGAGCATCTCCAGAACCACTACACAGGCCTCTGGCATCCGCAAACGTTGGCGCACGTTTGGCCAGGGGGCCCGCAGCATTCTGTGCATCTGCGCAGAAGGCCACACAGACGCGAACTATACCACCGCCACTGGAGCAGATGTGCCACGCGGGGCATCCTCGGCCCCAAACAGCGCCGCGAGGAGATCGCGTCCAGGAAGAAGAGCCAACACGAGCAAGGAGGCCGAGTCTGCGTGGTTTGACAAGACGACGGAGAAGAAGCGGCGCTCGGAGCCGGGAGCAGCAGCAGCAGTCAGGCGGCGACTGCGAAAGAGAGCCGCCAGATCTGGGGAAGGCAGCCGGTCGAACGAGGATGATCTCCATCACCGCATGGCGCGCCTCCATCTGATAACGACCACGGCGACGGGGGAACGTATCCATGCTCCTCCACCGACGGCTTCCGGGGATAGCACGGTTCCGCCGAGAACAAGAAAACTGTTACTGATAGGCGCCGTTCCACGAGAAGAAGAGGAACCGGGCGCAGAGAAACCGCAGCAGTCTTCCGGGCCTGTGAACGACGAGAAAGGAGGAGCAGACGCGCGCAAGGCTGCCTGGGAAGTCCTCAAGAGACGCGTGCTGGACGCCGAGGAGCACGGCGGCGAGCCGCCGCTAGATATGGGCGGCGGCGGCGGGCACGACGCAGACCGAGCTTTGCGCAAAATCCGTGCACGGCTTAGGCAGGGATGGGCGGAGGAGGTTATGAGAGTGAAAGCGCGGGAGGAGAGCGTAAAGTCGACCAAGAAACGGCGGCGCGATGCAGGATGTTGGATCCGTGAGAACGGCGCTCTCCTGAAAGTGCACTGTCACGGTGAGTGAGTTCCTCGTGCGAAAAAAAAGAAGAGCTTTGACGGCATGTATTGTTGCTTTCTATGATAGTAGCATCATAGGCATGCTCTCGAGAGCACCTTACACTGACGGGCGTCGATTGCCCAACTTTCAAGTTCGTATTTGGAGGGAAAGATAACGCTCGTTTAAAATAGTTTTTTTTTTTGGGCTGCGAGGCTCTTGGTCCTCCAGTCTTGGCGCAAGGTTGTGCGGGACAAACCACTTGCGCAGTAGTTCGTAGTAGGCTAGGTTCACAAGGACTTTCGCACGTGATCTGCGCTGGTGTCAAGTTCGCACGGTCCGTGCAATATCTCATGTCTTAGTTAGTAACTTACGGCAGTCACTTTACTGGAGACGAGTACCTGGAAGTAGAAGGATAGTACATTTCGTAAAACAATCAAAAAAACAACTGGAACGATCCACTGCGCGATGACATGCATAATACTCCTCTGACGACCCTCCTACCTTCAACCAATAAGGAGGCGCCAGGAAGAACGGGTATATTTTCGAGGGTCAGCTTGCTGGACCCCCGGTAGCATGATGTGAGAGCATAGCATACAGTTTCGAGACAATGTCACAGAGCTAAAGCCGCGTGCTGTTTTCACGGCTACCCTCACGTTCCCCATCACAATCGGCTTTTGGTGAACACCTGAGGAAAGTGGGGGTGTGACCACCTCGACTGGACGCGTCATATGGCTACACGCCACTTTGTCAAAGGCAGAACTATGAGAACGTGTGTGGTCAGCGACATTAATAGTACTGAACTCAAAAACTGACCCTGCAGCTTCCGGGCGGTGGGTAGGATGTACGCCAAGAGGAAAAAAAGTCCGAGCGCGAGACAAATGCCCGTTGTGGTATAGTAGCCGTCGCGTTCTATGACGCATTGCCCGCCGGCGGTAGAACAGAGGTCCTTCCCTTGTTCTGAGACGCACTCGGAACCTGCAAGGCACGGCCTTTGTTCAAGAAGACAAGGAAGCTCTTGTTTTCCGTAGACGTACCGTTGGCGGTCAGGGACGTGCTATTGTCCCCTACTTGGCAAGTAGCGATGCTAAAATAGTCTATAGCTTGTTTAGACATCAGTACTTCGCGCACACCATCACACGTTTCCTAGGTACCTCGTAGAACAAAGAATCTAGGCCAAGTGCTGCCGAGATTTGAGACTGTGTTAAGAAGCTAGTGGAATTCGGCATGGTGAACCAGGCGGAATAGAATGCAGTACACACGGTGATATATGTCCCTCCGATTACAGGGTCGGATACTCTAGCGTGGAACGAACCGATACAGACGAATTGCGTTGTACTGCGAATACGATCAGCGGTGATGGCATCAGGCCGCTCTGCGAAGAAACTTGCCTTGCCATCTCTCCGAGACTCCGGAACAGGACTATAAACACGAAGAAGCCGGTCGTTATTGGAGGCGCCGGGAACCTCCACAGGACAACAGCCGCAAGCAGGGCGAACAAGAGGCGCGGCCCAAACGCCCACATCCAAGGCCGCAACGGCCGATCCCCCCGTGACCACCGTGCAATGAAATAACCGCCCAGTACCTGGATGGGGAAGTCGAATAGGACCGCCGCCGCAAAGTCTTCTTTGCCGAGGCCCTTTTCGACCATTTTGAGTGACGTCGCCGCGTCGTGCACGGCGAAGCCGACCTTGGAGGTCAGATGGATCGCGATGAAGGACCGGACACCTGTAACGGCAAGTCAACGACGGTGCCCAAAGCCGGCAGTGGAAGTAAAGAAGCGACTTTTCAACTGTGAGATGCTCCAAATGGTTTTGTAGACACTTATGATGTTAGTTTCCTCCTCCAAGAGAATTTCCTTGCGCTGGGGACGGTAGCATTAGCCTGATGCATACTATTATGGCTCGGACGTCGCAAAACCTACCTCTTTTTGGACGCAGATTAACCATAACGTGACGCCGAAACAAACGATGCTCCAGAATCTAAGATATGTGCCGAGTGTCAGAATAGGCGTCCCCCATCTCGCGCTGGGTCAGGCTACAATTCAGCGTCCGCCTACCCAATTTGTGGGAAATAGGCTTACCTGAAAGCCTCGCTATTGAGGGCAAGGAAGACGGTGAAAGACATTAGCCAGCCTGTGGTTAGACCAACAGTCTGGCAAGTTGAGGCGTAAGATATGTTTTCTCGCGACAGCAGAGTGAGCGACCATCCTGGGTACATTGAGCGTGGAGGCAATAGAATCTGTCAGACAAGCGACTCACCGTCCACGGCAATGTCTAGCGGCCATGAGAGCGTCAAAATATAGTACGGAAATAGGCCTTCAGCGAAACTTCTTACCTTGGGTGGCCGCAATGACGACGAGCAACGTGAAAATTACCGTTAGTGTGTAGATATGGTCCGCTGCCTGTGAATCCAGTAATCGAGAAGCAGCGTCAATCCCTCAAGTACAACAAAAATACAGATTAACCGACAACATTATCCAGGAAGACTTGGGACGTGGAAGGACATCCACAGCATTATACACCCCAAGACAGTCTGCATGGGAATTATCCATGAGCGCCGGCGCCCGATGGAGGGAAGAACCAGGAGTCGACGAAGGGTGACCAGAGGAGTTTGAGCGAGTACGGATAGCTCGACAGCGTAAAGATGGCGATCTTTGAGTAGGAGAGGCGCTCTCGCAGGAGGAACGGCAATGTTTCTAAACACCGTAATCACGGTATGTACAGGCATCAGTGCTGGGGCGGCACGTGGGAAGGTCGGGGGACGTGTGAGGCAAGAAGCGTACGCACCCATAGCCAAACCGAGCTACGCACACGCCATCCAGAATTACGCCGCGGGTCAGTATGCCTCGCATGAGTGGATGCTGAGGTGCCACGTACGGGAACACCCTGTATCACGTCTAACAATGTCGAGGCATTGCTGTTAGCGCAACGGACCAGCGGGATGACCTGGTAGCAACGCACAGAGGACGATCAAGAGTGCTATCCCCTTCTTGTCCTCCCTCGTGAGTGGCGCCTTCGTCTCCCCCTCGCTCTCGAAGCCTGACGACGACGACTCCTCGCTATCCCCAAAGCCCTCGGACGCATGCTCGGCACCGGCCAGGAGCCCCATTTCTACTTCATCCGCTGGGCTTGCCGCATGTCCGTCTGCGTCCCCGTGCCGAATTGCACTCTGCGTAAGATGTAGTTCCTCCAGCGGATCGAGTCGAATACGATTGGACGAGGTGTGTGGGCTGTTTGTTTGGTGGAGACTGGTAGGTGTGGTGATGGTGGTGGTCCACCGAATGGAAATTGATCAGCGCGCCTACTGAATTACTTATGCCCGCTCTAATTCTCTCCACCCGAATTATCAATGATATGAACATGAACGCAGTGTCTATGACAGCAGTCTTGTTTTTCTCTCCGTATTTTTCAATGTCCGGTTCTTTCTACATCACACATTGCAGTAAAAAAAATTTACCTCCCTCGTATTTATGCTCATATTTGTCCTTCCGAGTAGCTCCAGCCAGGCTCGTTTGAGTCTAGCGTACCGAGTTGAGATGTTGCCGACAGATGTTACACTCGGTCACCGGTCATCGCCGAGACCCAACTGAATACACCAGCGCCTACAACCCCGGCGGGATGACCGATGACGGCTGCCCAATATGAAGAGTAACACTTACGCCCTCGGCGTCCCTGGTTGAAATTAGTCGGGTGAGACGCCATGACTCATGGTGATACCCCACAATTTATGGCTTGATTTATGGGGTTCTTTCACGCGTCGTTGCAATTGGCAAGATCCACTCGCGTGGAGCTCATCTGGACTTGGGCGCCCAAGTGCTGGGGTGCGCGATTTCTATTCTATAGTGGGCACACCCCTGGAAGCAGAAATGGGGATAGTGTCACAACGGCAGGGCCGCACGCACAATTCGTTCCCCGGCGACTTCTTTACTCACAAGACGGCACCAGCAAGTTACGT